>JAIUJO010000220.1:85000-577500 GCA_023846275.1 Vanilla planifolia | reverse complement strand
TTCTTCATCTTCTTCTTCTCTTTCTTTTTCTTTTTCTTCTTCTTCTTCTTCTTCTTCTTCTTCATCTTCCTCTTCTTCTTCTTCTTCTCCTTCTCCTTCTTCTTCTTCTTCTTCTTTTTCTTCTTCTTCTTCTTCTTCTTCTTCTTATCCTTCCTCTACTTCCAATTTTTCATTATTATCATCATTATCTTCTACTTCTTCTTCTTCTTCTTCTACTACTACTTCTTCTTCTTCTTCTTGTACTACTTCTTTTTCTTTTTCTCCTCATCCTTTTCCTTCTTTTCTTCTAATTTTTCCACTTCTTTTTCTTCTTAATCTTCTACTTCTTCTACTTCTTATTCTTCTTCCTCTTCTTTGTCTTCTTCTTCTTCTTCTTCTTATTCTTCTTTTTCTTCATCATCATCATCATCATCATCATCATCATTTTCTTCTTCTTCTTCTTTTGCTTCGTCCTCCTCTTCTTCTTCTTCTTTTTCTTATTATTATTATTATTATTTATTATTATTATTATTATTATTATTATACTTCTGCTTCTTCTTCTTCTTCTTCTTCTCCTTTTTCTCCTTCTTCTTCTTCTGTTTCATCTTCTTCTTCGTCTTCTTTTTCTTATCATTTTTCTTCTTCTTCTTCTTCTTCTTCTTCTTCTTTCGCTACTTCTTCTACTTCTTCTCCATTTCCTCCTTGTTTTGCTTCTTCTTATTTTTCTTGTTTTTGTTCTTCTTCTTTTTCTCTTTATTCCTTTTCTTCTTTTTCTTCTTCTTCTTCTCTTCTTTTTCTTCTTCCTCCTCTTCTACTTCTTGTTCTTGTTGTTCTTCATCTTCTTCTACTTTTTCTTTTTTCTTTCTTTCTTTCTTTCTTTCTTCTTCTTCTTCTTCTTCTTCCTCTTCTTCTTCTTCCTTTTCTTCTTCTTCTTCTTCTTCTTCTTCTTCTTCTTCTTCTCCTTCTTTTTCTTCTTCTTCTTCTCTTCGTTCTTCTTCTTTCTCTCTTTCTTCTTCTTCTTCTTCTTCTCCTTCTCCTTCTCCTCCCCCTTCTTCTTCTTCTCCTTCTCCTCCTCCTCCTTCTTCTTTCTTCTTCTTCTCATTTTCCTTCTCCTTCTCCTTCTTCTTCTTCTTTTTCTTTGACTTCTTCTTCTTCTTCTTCTTCTACTTCTTCTACTTCTTCTTCTTCTCCTTCATCCTTTTCTTCTTCTTCTTCTTCTTCTTCTTCTTCTCAATCTCCTTCTTCTTCTTCTGCCTGTTCTTGTACTTCTCATTCTTCTTCTCCTACTTCTTTTTGTTCTTCTTTTTCTACTTCTTCTCTTTCTTATTCTTTTTCTTCTCTTTTATCTTCTACTTCTTCTACTTCTTTTCTCTTTTCTCTTTTTCTCCTTCTTGTTCTTCTTCTTGTTCTTCTTCTTCCTGTTCTTCTTCTTTTTCTTCTTTTTCTTCTTCTTCTTCTTCCCTTTCTTTTACTACTTCTTCTTCTTCTTCATGTTTTCCTTCTTCTTCATCTTATTCGTCTTCTTCTTCTTCTTCTTCTTCTCTTTCTTCTTCTTCTTCTTCTTCTTCTCCTTCTTCTTCTTCTTCTTCTTCTTTTTTCTTCTAATTCTTCTTCTTCTTTTACTACTACTAGACTACTATTGCTACTACTACTATTACTTCTCCTTCTTCTTCTTCTTCTTGTTCTTCTTCTTCTCCTCGTCCTCCTCCTCAACTTTCTTCTTCTTCTTCTTCAACTTCTTCATATTCTCTATCTTTTTATTCTTCTTCTCTTGCTGCTTCTTCTTTTTCTTCTCCTTCTTCTTCAACTTCTTGTTCTTCTTATTCTTCTCCTTCTTCTTGTTCTTGTTCTTGTTCTTCTCCATAAAATGGTAGAGGAGGAAGAGAATATGAGAGATATTAATATAGAAAAAAATATGAGAGAAATAATTAAATTGAATAAAATCTTAATGATATAACATAAAATATTTATTAAATGTTATAAGGTAATCATATATAATATTTAATAAAAAGAAAATATAAAAAATATTTTGATGTTTTTTTAATTTTATTATAATATTTCAAATATGTATATAATATTTTAGCTGTTAATTTAAGAATATTTTCTTCATAATTAAAATAAAATGTTAATAAAATAATAAATAATATAATAATTATCATATATTATCTTTATGACATAATATAGTTAAAATGGTAAATAATATTTAATATTAATAATATTATTTAAAGTTTTTTATGTTCCATAATATAATATTATAATATTTAAAAAATTCTATTTGCATCATATATATACTATTATAAATATAAAGTAATTCTAATTTATTATAATTAACATAAGTTATTTTACTAATTATTAAACTATATTAAAGTTATTATTTTATTATAACATGTGATGTGTCATATTAATTATTATATAGAATTAAAATAAAACAATAAAACTATTATTAATAATTAAGTAAAGAATTATAATGTTTATTTTTTTTGAATAACCTAAATTTTTTTAATAAAAAAAAATTTGTAATATGCATAATTCGCCCATCTATCTTGTTCATTTTATCTCACACATTTTACAATAGATTGGAGGTGAACTACAATGAGAAATCTGAAGTTGTAATTCTTTTACTATTAGAGTTTTTCTCAACCTCCTTCTTCTTTTTCTAATTTTCTATAATATAATTTACTATATTTCAAAAATTTTATACATAATGTAGATATATACTATAATATAAATAAAGAAATTCTAATTTATTATAATTAATATAATTTTGCTAAATACTAACTTATATTAAAGTTATTATTCTATTATATATTAAGATACATCATATTTATTGTCATATAAAATTCATAATAACATTTTAAAGTTATTAAAAATAATTAATTACTAAAATAATAATTATAAACTATCATTTATAGTAATTTGATTTTTTAACATTAGCATGTTATTAAAATAAATTATCATTCATTAGAATAAATAGATGTTAAAAAAACTTAGTAGGACATGAGGGCATCTTAGTTGTCACCCATTTCTATATTACTCTCACTCAAGAATGCTTAACATTAGAGTTCTAATGAGTTCCATTTCTATGAAGCTAGTGTGGTCACACAAACATACAAAAGGCAACAAATCATAATTATGTGAGTATCAACTTGAAGAGAATTAACCTTTTCCAAATATTTCTAAATTATTAAGCATACACACTTTTAAAACAAATAATACTTATTCTTATATCTATAATTTATTTATATAAATTTAGTAAAAAATTATATAAATTATTATTCTCAATAACACAAACATCAATTTAGAAGGATTTTTTTCTTTATGTTATCATTCCTACATATAAGAATTTTAATTAAGTAACAAATATAAATAATTAAATTTATATTTATCATATATATTATTTATTTAATAATGTAACTTGAGGAGATGTTCTAAATATTTTTAATTAATGGGCGAAAAAAGAGATAATAGAGATGGGAATAAACATTTTATAAGAGAAGAAAGTCACAGATTAAAAAGAGGAAAAAAGAGGAAAATAATAATATAAAGTGATGAGAGATGATTGAATAAACAACAAAGAAGAAATAATATAAAGAAGATGGATAGAACAAATAAATAAGAGAAAGAGAGAGTGAAAAAATGGAGTAGAGAAGGATAGAGGAAAAAGATACTAAGAAAAATATAAGCAAATTAAGAATGAAGAGACAAAATAGAGAATGGTCATAAGTGAGAGAAAGAAGTGAATGACTTTTTGAGGCATTTTGAGAAAGTGAAACATGAGCAAATCATAATAGAGAGGCCAAGAAAAACATAAGAAAATTAAGAATGAAGAGACAAAAAAAGAAGTATCATAAGAGAGAGAAAGAAATGAGAATTTTTGAGATATTTAGAGAAGGAGAAAAAAGTGGGAAATAATTAAATAAATATTAAATCTTAAGAATTAAATTAATAATATTTATTAAATATGACATATTAATCATATATAATATTTTTTAGTCATGAAATATTAAAAACATTCCACATTTATTTTTTTTTAGAATATTATAAATATCTAAAAGATATTTTTACAATTAATTTAATATTTATTCTATCGTGCTAGAAATTATAAAAGTTAATTAAATAATAAATTTTATAATTATTTTAATATATTATCTATATTTGATTTGAATTAAATAATAAATATAAATAATATTTAATATTAAAAAATAAATTTTAAAGTTATAATATTCTATAATATATTACTATATTTAAAATATTATATATATATATAACATATACATGCTATTACAAATATAAATTTATTCAAATTTATTATAATTTATTTAAATTATTTTGCTCAATATTAAGGTATATTAATGCTATTTCTTTTGTTATATCAGATAATGTGGCATATTTATTACTAAATGAAACTAAAAAAATGTTATAAGTTTATCACTAATAATTAATTTCTAAAATACTAATTATAAACTATAATTTATAATATTTTTATTTTTTAACATTAATATGTTATTAAAGTAAACCTTAGTTTATTAGAGAAAGAAATACTATAGAGAGTGAAACACATGGACTTCTCAAGGGGGCACCCAACCTAAAACTATTGTCAGCCAAGCATGCTTAATTTTGGTGTTGTAATAAGATCAAATGCTATAACACTATTGTGGTCACATATGTATTTAAAATTATGAGGCATATGCACTTTTATGAAAATTATGGAACATATAAAATTTATTTTTTTAAAAGTAATAAAAAATTAGATAAATCATTATTCTTGATAACATAGATATTAACATATAAGATTTTCTTCCACTTTGTTATCATTCTCAAAAATAAAATAATTCAAAAGAATGATAAGTATAAATGATAAAATATATATTTATGATAAATATTATATATTAAAGTATGTAACAAATGAGATTTCTTAAAAACCATTAATTGATGGATTAAGAAAAGATAATACATATGGAGATAACTAATCTATAAGAGAGATAAAGGCATGGACTAAAAAAATCAAAATAGAGAGAAAAATTGTAATATAGAGAGATGATTTAATAATGACAAAAAACGTAAGAGATAACATAGAAGAGATAAAGAGAATAAATAAATAAGTAAAATTGAGAGAGAAATAAGAAACAAGGAAAGGATAAAAAAGAGAGACTTGCCAAAAAGAATATAAGAATGAATAAAACAACAAATAAAAGAATGATAATAGGAGAGAAAAAAAATGAGAACATGTGAGACACATTAAGATAAAGAGAAAAAATAGATAGAGACATAATTAAATAAAAATTAAATAATAAATATTATATATACAATATTTATTAAAAATAATAAATTAATAGTATATAATATTAAATAATATAAAAAATTAAAAATATTTGTGTTTTATTATTTTTTTTAGAATTTCATAAATATTTAAAGAATATTTTGAGTTTTACATTAAAATTACTTTATTATCTTTATATGTTGTAATATAGATAATAAATGTAATAATATTTCATATTAATGATATAATTTAAGATTTCTAATATTTTAAAATATAATTTATTATATTTAAACAACTCCTATATGTAATATAAATATAATATAATAAACGTGAATTAATCAAAATTTTTTATATCTAAGATAAGTTATTTTTCTTAATATTGAACTATGTTAAGGTTACTTTTTAATTATATTACTAACTTATTTTGCTTAATATTAAATTATATTAAGATTATTATTTTATTATATCACAAAAAAGTGCCATATTTATTATTATAAAAAAATTAATAATAATTTTGTAAATTTTTTAATAATAATTAATTTCTAAAATACTAATTATAAACTATCTTAAAGTTTTTAACATTAAAATGTTGTTAAAATCAATTGTAAATTTATTTGAAAAAGGATCTGCATGAAAAAAATGGGCATAAAACTTCTTAAGAAGTCACCCATCCTAATACTACTCTAAGGTAAGCATGCCTAATTTTGGAGTGTCATTGAAATCCTCTATTTTATTTTTCGCAAGAATATAGTTTTAGACAAAGGTAAAAAAGTCTTAGTTGTGAGATTTTTTTCTTGGAGATAATGAATGACTTCTAACATTTTCTAAATTATCAAATATATACATTGTTTAAAAAAATTATGTTTATTATATATGTCATAATATACTCTATTATAAAAATTTTGTTCATATAAAATAAATAAAAAATTATATAAACTTATTTTTTTATAACATCGATAAAAATATATAGGATTTTCTTCTAATATGTCATCATTGTTATAAAAAAATTTAAATTAAGTATCAAATATAAAAAAATATTTATCTTAAATAACATATATTAAACTATGTAATTTAAAAGATTTCTTAAATATTGTTGATTGAATCTTAAAAAAGAGATAATGAGATAGAGAAAACAAAACTATAAGAGAAAGAAAGAAATCACGGATATATAAGAGCAAAATAGAGAGAAAAATAGTAATACAGAAAGACGAGAGTTGATTTAAAGAAGAAAAAAAGGAAAAAGAGAACATAAGAGAGATAGAGAGAATAAAAAATTAAAGAAAAGAGAGATAAATAAGAAAATAGAGAAAGATAGAGTGAGGCCAAAAAGAATATAAGAAGAAAGACAATGAAGAGACAAATAAGAGAGTAGTAATAATGGAGAGAATTTAAAGAATGTGAGACATTAAGAAAAGAGTAAAAAGCAAAACAAATAATTAATAAAATTTAAATGTTAATAATTAAACTTAAAATTTTAAAAAAATATTAAGAGAAAAAATATAAAAAATAAATTGTATTTTTTTTATTAATTAAGAGTATTAAAAATATTAAAAGAACATTTCGGCTATTAATTTAATACTCTTTATTCATACTTAAAATAAAACAATTTAATAAAAAAAATAATATAATTATAGTATTATATTATCTTTATATGATCTATTATACATAATAAATATAAATAATATTTTATATTATTAATATAATTTATGATTTTTAATATTTCAAAATATAATCTACTATATTTAAAAAATGTCTATGTGCAAAATATATATTCTATTGTAAACATAAATTAACTCTAATTTATTATAATTGATATAAGTTATTTTTCTCAATATTAAACTATATTAAAGTTATTATTTTTTTATGTTATCAATATTTGCTTTATAATAAACAATAGAATTAACAGATAAGATTTTCTCCTATTTTCTTATCATCCTTATAATAAAAAAATTTAACTATGTAATAAATATAAATGACAAAGAATATATATTTATGAGAAATGTTATATATTAAAGTATGCAACACAAGATATTTCTTTAACATTATTGATGGGTTCAAAAAGACATAATAAAGCTAGAGATAATTATTCAATAGGATAGAGAGAAATTGATGGATTGATAAGAATAAATTGGAGAGAAAAATAATAATAGAGAGACATCAGAGTTTGTTTAATGAAAAGGTAAAAAGGGAGAATAGAGAGGAGATAGAGAGAATAAATATATAAGTGAAAAAGAGAGACAAATAAGAAAGTAAAAAAAAGATAGAAGAGAAAGATGCCAAAAAGAATGTATAAAGATACATAATGATGACACCAACAAAGGAATGATAATAAATAAGAGAAGGAAGTGATAGAATATGAGAGACATTAAAAAATAAGAGAAAAAAAGACAAAAAAAATCAAGGAAAAGTTATGCCATATTAATTAAACTTATAATATTTATTAACTTGAACAGGCTAATCATATATAATTTTTAATGTTAAAAATAATTAAATTTAATTATTATTTTGAAATATTACAAATACTTTTCAAAAATATTTTGACTACTAATTTATTACTATTTCATTCATACCTAAAATTTTAAAAGTTAATTAAATAATAAGTAATAAAAAGTATAATTAGTCTAACGATATACTTAACAAGTCACCCATCTAATTAAAACTATCACCCAAGCATGATAAACTTTTGAGTTCTAATGAGATCATGTGTTATAATAGTCATGTGGTCACATATGCATATAAAAGAAAAAAATAATAGTTATGTTATCATTTTCTTGGAGATAAAGAATCATTTAAAAAATTTTCTAAATTATCAAAAATATTTATCTTACAAAAAAACTATGCTCATTATATGTTTTAAGATATTCAAATATCAATATTTTGTCCATATAAAATTAATAAAAAAAACATAAGGTATTATTTTTTATAACTAAGACATTAATACATAAGATTCTCTTCTATTATATAATCATTCTTATAAATGAGAAATTAATTTATGTATACAAGTAATAAAATATATATTTATCATAGATGTCATATATTAAATTATACAACACTAAAGATTTCTTAAATATTTTTAATTTATGGGCTAAGAAAGAGACAATGGGGATAGAGATCACTTCTATGGGAAAAAGAGAAAGTCATAAATTAATAAAAGAAAAATAAAGAAAAAAATAGTAATAGAGAGAGATAAAAGAATAAATAAATACATGAAATAAAGAGAAATAAGAAAATGAGGAAAGTTAAAGGAGAGTGATGCCAACAAGAATATAAAAGATAGAGAACAAGAAGATAAATAAGAGATTGACAATTTAAGAGAGGAAAGTGAGAGAATAAGAGAAACATCGACATAAAGAGAAAAAATGAAGAAAATAATGAAATAGAAGATAAATCATAAAAATTAAACTTATAAGGTTTATATGTTTGAAAAATAATTAAATAGAGGTATATTATTATTTTAGAATAATAAAATATTTAAACATATTTTTCACTAATAATTTCATATTATTTTATTAATTTATAAAATTAAAAAAGTTAATTAAATAATTAACAATATTACTATTGTTATATATTTTCTTTATATGATGTAATATAGATAAAAATACAAAATAATATTTAATAGTAATAATATAATTTTAGATTTTTCATATTTGATAATATAATATTATTATATTTTTGAAAATTTCATTACCTAGTATATATAAATTATTATTAACAAAATTTAATTATTTTTTATTATAAACTTTATAAGTTATTTTACTCAATATTAAACTTTATTAAAATTAATATTTTATTATATAATATGATGTGTCATATTTATTATGACATAAAATTGACAATAGTGTTAAAAAGTTATTATTAACAAATAATTCTTAAATGGAAATTACAAACAATCATTAATGATAATTTCATTTTAAAAACTTACATGTTATTAAAATCAATTGTCATTTATTAGAAAAAGAAATTTATGAATAACTCCATGCAACATTAGGACCTCTCAAGAGGACCCCCATCCTAGTAATACTATCACACAAGCATGCTTAGCTTTAGAGTTTTTGTAAAATCTAATGTTATAATAATGGCATGGTGGCACATGTATATAAAAGAAAAACAAATCATAGTTATGTGATTTTTATCTCAAAGATAATGCACCACTTTTAAAATTTTCCTTAGTAGCAAGCATATGCAACTTTAGAAAATATTATCTATTATATGCTATAATATATTATGATATCAATGTTTTATTACTATAAAATAAATAAAAAATTACATAGACAATTATTACTGATAATATAGACATTAATACATTAGATTTTTATCCATAATGTTATCATGCAATAATGAAAAAAAATTAAATTATGCAATAAATGTAAATGAGAAAATGTATATTTAAAATAAATATTTAAAATTAAATTATGCATCATAAAAGATTTCTGAAATTTTTTAAAATTAATTTATAGAGAAAAGGATAATAGCAATAGAGATAATAATTATATAATAGAGAAAGAAGGTCATGGTAACATATAAGTGAAATAAAAAGAAAAATAATAACCATGAGATGTGAGAAATGATTTAAGGAAAATAAAAAAAAGAGAATATAGAGAAGAAAGAGAGAGTAAATAAAAAAGTAGAAGAGAGAAAGAAACCAGAAAGTAGAGAACAATACATAAGAGAGAGAAACCAAGAAAAAAAATAAAAAAATAAAGATTGATGAGACAAATAAAAGAATGATAATAGGTGAGAGAAAAAGTTAAAAAATATGAGAGACATTGAGATAAATAGAAAACATGATAAAAAGAATTAATTAAAACTCAAATCTTTATAATTAAATTTATAATGTTTATTAAATATAACACGTGAATCATAGATAAATTTTAACTATAATAAAATATAAAAAATATGTGAGGTTTATTATTATTTTTTGATATTACAAATATTTAAGGAATTTTTCACTATTAATTTAAAGTAATTTACTCATATTTAAAGTTTAAAATTTCAATTAAATAATAAGTAATATATTGTTTATATATGATGTAATATAGATAATAAACATAAATAATATTCAAAATTAATAAGATAATTTTCGATTTTTAATATTCTATACTATAATATTAGTAAATTTAAAAAATTATATACACAATGTATTTATACATTCATAAACAAAAATTAACACTAATTTATTATAGTTTATTTAAATAATTTTGATAGCTATTAAACTATATTAAAGTTATTATTTTATTATATCATATGATGTATTATATTTAGTACTCTCTTATATTAATAATAAACTTATATAAAAATTATTAACAATTAATTACTATTATATAATTTTTTAATTATCATTTATAATAAATATAATTTTTTAATATTAACATGTTATTAAAATGAATTATTGTTTATTAGAAGAAAAATGCTATGAAAAAAGTCGTCCAACACATGGACTTCTCAAGGTGTCACTCATGCCTACACTATTCTAACCAAAGATGTTTTAACGTTTGAGTTCTGATGAGATTAGTGTTATAATACTAGTGTGGTCACACTTTCATAAAAAGATGAAAAATTGTATTTGTTTGACTATTATCTTGAAGATAATTAATTATTTCTAAAATTTTCAAAATTATTAAAAATATGGAATTTTAAAAATACTATGCCAACTATAAAATTAATAAAAAAATTATGTCAACTACTAGTTTTTATAATATGGACATTAATCTAAAGATAAATACTATATATTAAACTATGTAACTTGGAAGATTCCTTAAATATTATTGTTTGAAAAGATAGAAAAAATATAGTAGAGATGGAGATAACTATTTTTTAAAGAAGATTCATAGATTGATTAGAGCAAAATAGATAAAAAAAAATAATAGTGTGAGTTGATAGATTATTTCATAGAGGAGAAGAAAAAAACAGAACAGAGTGGAGATAAAAATAATAAATAAAAAAAGTGAAAAAGAGAGAAATTAGAAAGTAAAGAAGCATAGAGGATAGGGACTAAAAATAATATAAGAAAATAAAGAAAAAAGAGAAAAATAAGAAAATAATTATAAGAGAAAATGAAGTTAGAGAATGTGACATCTTCTGAGATAAAAGAAAAAGTGAGAAATAATGGAATAAAAGTTAAAACTCAAAAATTAAAATTATAATATTTATTAAATACATGAAGTTAATCATATATAATATTAAATAATATTATACCATTAAAGATATTTTTTTATTAATATTTTTGTATGTTATAAATATTTAGAAAATATTAAGACTATTAATTTCATATTATTTTTTCATAATATAATTTAAAATGTCAATTAAAAAATAAATAAAATAATTATTTTAACATATTAAGTTTATGTTAGGCAATATAATAAATTAATATATTTAAAATTTGAAAAAAGTTATATAAATTTTGATGTGTAATATTTTATAATGTAATATTACAATATTTAGAAAGTGTTTTACACAACATATATTTTATAATGAATATAAATTAATTCTAATTTATTATAATTGAAATAAGTTATTTTTACTTAACACTAATATCATAAAATAATTATTTTATTATATCATATCATGCATCATATTTATTATTATGTTAAATTTATAAGAATGTTATGTTATTATTAGTTGTAATTAACTACTAAAATGATAATTAAAAACTATCATTTATAATAATTTATTTTTTTAATATTTAGATTTTATTAAAATCAATTATAGTTCATTCAAAAAAGAAACTATATGAAAAAATAGGTGATGGATTAGAGCTTCTTAAGTGGCTACCGAACACAATTCTACTATCACCCAAGGATTCTTAACTTCAATGTTCTAATGAGATATAGGGTTCCAATGCTGGTGTGGCGGCATATGCAAAAAATTAAATGACATTCATAGTTATGTGATTATTGTCTTAAAGATAATTTACTATTTCCAAAATTTTCTAAATTATCAAACACATGCACTTTAAAAACATTATGCTTATTATATTTTCTATAATATTTTTTATGCTTAAAATTATTTACATAAAATTCATATGAATTTATGTTAAACATTATTTTCGATAATATAAAGATTAATACATAAGGTTTTCTCCCATTATGTTATCATTCTTATAAATAAAAACTTAAATTATGTATCAAATATAATTGATAAAATATATTTTTATCACAAATACTGTATACTAAAGTCTATGACACAAGAGATTTCTTAAATATTGTTAATATAAGGGGTAGTAAAGAGAAAATAGAGATGAATATAACAATTCTATAAGATAGAAAAAGACAGATTGATAAGAGTAAAATAGAGAGTAAAATAACGATATGATGATGAGAGGTGATTTAATGAAGAGGAAAAAAGGAAGATCATATAGGAGATAAAAGAATAAATAAATAAGTGAAACATATAGAAATGAGAAACTAAAGAATGATTGATGGAAGAGAGAGAGACAAAGAATAATATAAGAAGATAGAGAATGAAGAGCCAAATAAAGGAATGATAATAAAAGGGAGAAGAAAGTGATGGAATGTGAGAGATTTGAGAAAGAAAAAAGTGATAGAAAAAAAATCGAAGTGAAATCTAAATAATTAAACTAATAATATTTATTAAATATAAAATGTTAATAAAATATAATATTTTGTAACAATCAATTATAAAAAAGTTTAGGTTTATTATTATTTTATAATATTACAAATATTTAAATGTTAGTTTGATAATTAATTTAATAAAATTTTTTCCATGCTTAAATTTAAATATTAAACGAAATAAAAAATATAATTATTCTATTATTTTATCATTATACAATATAATATAAATATTTTATATAAATAATATGTGTTATTAATTATATAATTTTATATTTCTAATATTCTTTAAATAAATATCACTACACATAAACAATCCTATACACAACATATATATTTTTATAAATGTAAACTAATTCTTATTTTTTATAATTGATATAACATATTTTGCTAAATATTAAACTATATAATAGATATTATCTTATTACATGAAATGATGTGTAATATTTATTTTTATATGAAAAGTTTAGCAATATTATATAGTTATTATTAATAATTTATTACTAAAATACTAATTATAAACTATGAATTATAATAATTGAATTTCTTAACATTAAAATGTTATTAAAATAAATTATTATTCATTAGAAAAAGAAATACTATGAAAAAAGTGGTGAAACAAAACTTCTTCTCAAGAGGTCACCAATCTCAGTACTACACTAAGCCAAGCATGCATAACTTTAAAGCTTTAATGACATCTAGTGCTAGCTTATGTGGTCGCACATGTACAAAAAAAATGCAATTATATGATCTTTTTAAGATAATAAACCAATTCTAAAATTTCCTAAATTGTAAAGTACATGCACTTTAAAAAAATTATTTATTATATATGAAATAAAATGTTATAATATATATATTTTTTTATTTAAAGTTAAGAAAACATTATATAAACTATGAGTTTTATAATATAAATACTATTACAAAAGATTTTCTTCTATTATGTTATCATTCTTATAAATGAACAATTAAATTATGTAAGAAATATAAATAATAAAATATAATTTTGAAATTAGTATTTTTAATTAATAAGCTAAAAAAGAGATAATTGAGATTAGTATTCTACAAGTGAGATAAAAAATCACAGATTCATAAAAGCAAAAAAGAAAAGAAAATTATAATAATGAGAGATTAGAAATGATTTAATAAAGAGGAAAAGAAAAGAAACAACATCAAGGAGAAAGAGATAATAAATAAAAAATGTAAGAGAGAGAATTAAGAAAGTATAGAAGTATTACTAATAGTTAAATAAAATACTTAATAATAATAAAATATAAAACATATTTGTGATTTATTACTGTTTTGAAATATTACTAATAGTTAAATAATATTTGGACTACCAATTTAATATTATTTCTCATACATGAAACTTAAAAATGTTAATTAAATAAAAAATAGTAGGATTATTCTAATATATCATATTTGTATGTTGTAATATAGAAAATAAATATAAGTAATATTTAACAATGATGACATAATTTTAGATTTGTAATATTTTATAATATTATATTACTATATAAAAAACATTTTATACAAAACATATATAAACCATTATAAAAATAAATTAATTCTAATTTATTATAATTGATATAAGTTATTTTGTATAACATCATAGTCTATTAAAGTTGTTATTTTATTATATCATATGATGTGAAACATTTGTTATTATGTGAAATTGACAATAAAGTTATAAAATTTTTATTAACAATTAATTATTGAAATAATTATTATAAACTATTATTTTTAATAATTTAATTTTTTTAAAATATTAAATTATTATCGAGATACATTGTCGTTCATTAGCAAAAGAAATGCACAGGAAAAATTTGTGGAATAGAAGATTTGCTTATCTTATGTAATCATTCTTATGAAAAATAATTAAAATACATAAGAAATATAAATAATTAAAAATAAATTTATCATAAATATAATATGTTAAATAATGCAACATAAGAGATTCCTTAAATAGTGTTAATTGGATGGTTAAAAATAAGACAATGGAAATAGAGATAGCTATTGTATTAGTGATAAAGAAAGTCAAAAATTTATAAGAGCATAGTAAAGAGGAAAATAGCAATAAGGAGCGATAAGAGAATAAATAAATGAATAAAAGTGAGAGAAATGAAAAAGTAGAGAAAGGTAGAAGAGGGATGCCAACAATAATATATAATGATAGAGAATGAACAAACAAATAAGAGACAAATAATAAGAGAGAAAAAAGTGAGAGATATTAAGATAAAACGATAAAATTGAGATAAATAATTAAATAAACTTAAATATTAAATATTATATATATAAGATTTATATTATTAAATAATAAAAAATATTAAAACATATTTATGATGCACTATTATTTTATAATACTAAAAATATTTATAAAGAATTATTTTATAATGAATTCTATGTTATTTAATTTATAATTAAAATTAAAAAGTTAATAAAATATTTTGTAACATATTTTTTATAATATTATTTTTATATGATTTAATATAAATAATATAATATTTTATATTAATGATTTAGTTTTAGATTTCTCATATTCCATATTAAAATATTATTATATTTAAAAATTTCTATACTTAATACATATCTTTTACCATTAACATAAATTAGTTCTTAATTATTATAATTAATTTAATTTTTTATTACTATATACTAAACTTTATTAAAGTCATTATTTAATTATATCATATAATGTGTCATATTTATTATTATATGAAATTGATAATGATGTTATAATGACATTATTACAAAATTAATTTCTAAAATGGAAATTATAGATTGTAATTTATGATAATTTAATTTTTAAGATTAACATGTTCTTAAAATCAGGTGTCATTTATTAGATCAAATGTTGTAATATTGGTGTAGTGGCACATGCATATAAAAGAAAAAAATCATAGTTATGTGATTATAAATCTTTAAGATAATGAACTATTTCTAAAATTTTCTAAATTACCAATTATATATACTTTTAAATTTTATTATAATTATATATGTCATAATATATTCTAATATCAATATTTTAGATTTTTAAATTATTTAAAGAAATTACATAAATTATTGCTACTGATAATATAGACATTAATACATAATATTGTTATTCAAAATATAATCATTCTTATAAATAAAAAGTTAAATTATGTAATAAATATAAATTATAGAATATATATTTAGCATAAAAATGATATATTAAATACTACAACACAAGAAATTTCTTAAACATTTTCAATTAATGGGTTGAAAAAGAAATAATAGAAATAGACATAACTAGTATATTAGAGAGAGAGAAAGTCATGGATTAGTAAGTGTGAATTAAATTTGATAATTATAATTAATAAAAAAAGAGATGATTTAATGAAGAGAAAAAAAGAGAGAATGTTGAGGTGATTGAGGGAATAAATAAAAATTTCAACAAGAGAAAGTAGAATGTAGGGAGAGGTAGACGAGATAAAGTGGCCAAGAAGAAGTTAAGAATAAACAAAATGATGAGACGAATAAGGGAATGGCAATAGAAGAAAGAAGGAAGTGAGAGAATATAAGAAATATTAAGATAAGGAGAAAAAAATAAGTCAAATAATTAAATTAAAGTTAAATCATAATAATTAAACTTTTAGTATCTATGAATTCTAAAAAGTTAATCACATATAATATTTAATAATAAATAAATATAAAAATTATTTAAAGTTTATTATTTTTTAAAAACTATAAAAAATATTTAAAGATTATTTTGACTAGTAATTTAGTATTATTTGAATAACTTTTTTCCCTTAATCATAATATCTTTGAGATTCTCTCACTCCATTGTCTTTCTTATTATCATACACTGTTTTGTCTCTTTTTTCTATCTCTTTATATTATTATTAGCCAATCTCTCCCCTCTATCATTCTCTACTTTCTTTATTTTTTCTCTTTTATTTATTTATTTATTCATTTCATCTCCTTAATTTTTAATCTTTTTTTCTCTTCATTAAATCATCTCATCTCCCTGTTATTACATTCTCTATTTTTTCTCTCATCAATCTGTGACTTTTTATCTCTTATAAAATAGTTATCTCTATTACTATTATCTCTTTTTCAGCCCATCAATTAATAATATTTGAGAAATCACTCATTTTACAATATTAAATATATATTATTTGTGGTAAATAAATATTTTGTTACATATATTTATTACATGATTTATATTTTTCTTTATAACAATGATAAAATTATGTCAAAATTTATTTATCAATAAATAATTTATTATAAATGATAATTTATGATATGCATCTAGTAATTAATTATTAATAATATATTTATAACATTATTTTTAGTTTAATAAAAAAATAAATATTTTATGTCATACAAATATATAAAGTAATATTTTTATATAGTGTAATATTTTAGCAAAATATATTGTATAAATAATAATAAATTATATATAATTTATTTTTTTTAAAGAAAATATATACTATTAATTAAATTTTTTATATTTATTATCTATATTACATTATATAAAGGTAATATATTAGAATAATTGTATCATTTACTATTTAATAAATTATTTTAATTCTATGATAAATAAAATAATAAAATTAAAAGCAAGAATATATTTAATATATTTTTTAATTTTCAAAAATTAAAATAATGTATATTTTTATATTTTATTATTTTAAAAAATAATAAAAAATTAACCCTTTATATTCAATAGATATTATATGTTTAGTTATAGATATTTTACTTTTATTTAATTATTTCTCTTAGTTTTTTCTTTTTATCTCAATGTCTCTTATATTCTCCCACATTCTACTCTCTTATTATCATTTTTTTCTCATAGTTCTTTATGTTCTTATATTCTTCTTAGTCTAAACTTTTTTTTATCATTTTTTATTTTCTTGTTTTTATCAATTATCTATTTACTCTCTTTATCTCCTCTAATTCTATTTTCTTTTTTACTACTTATTAAAATACCTCTCATCTTTTTATTACTGTTATCCGCTCTATTACTCATACTAATCAAGTACTTTCTCCCACTCCTGTACAATAGTTCTACTTATTTCCATTATGTTTTTTCAAAAAATTAATTATTAATATTTTAAAAAATTTTAGTATGAATTATATATGATTAATTAATTATATTTATTAAATAGTAGAATTTTAATTATTAAGATTTAACTTTTATGTAATTATTTCTCTCACTTTTTTCTCTTTATCTCAATGCCTCTTATATTTTCTTACTTTTCTCTTTATTCTCTCAATTCTTATATTCTTCTAGGCCTCTCTTTCATCTATCCATTTTTATTTTCATATTTCTCTCCCTCTTTCAATTTTTTATTTATTTTCATATCTCTTCTTTATTCTCCTTTTTTTCTCTTTATAAAATCATCTCTCCTCTCTCTATTATTATTATTATTTTCCTTTATATTTTGTTGCTTTGAATTCATTACTTTCTCTCTCTTATGGAGTAGTTATTTACATCTCCAGTATTTCTTTTTTAGCCAAACAATCAACATTATTTAAGAAATCTCTTATGTTGCATACATCATTATACAATATTTATGATAAATATATATATTTTAAAATTTATATTTAGTGAATAATTAAATTTTAAATTTAAAATAATGATAATATATTGGAAGAAAATGATATGCAATAATGTCTAAAATATCAAAAAATAGTAATTTATGCAAAATTTTTTTATTAATTTTATATAAAAAATATTTTTTGATATTAGAATATATTTTGACATTTATAACAAGCATAAATTTGTTTTAAAATGCTTTTGCATTATAATCTAGAAACTTTTAGAAAATGGTTTATTACTTTTAATATAATAAACAAACAATTGTTATTTTTTGTCTTTTGCATGCGTTTGTGACCACATTGATATTATAACAATTGATCTTGTTAGAACTCAAATAATAAATATTAATTATAATACATTATAATAAATTATAATTAATTTAAGGTTTTAATTGTACATATATGCTTTATATAAAAGTTTTTAAATATTATAATGTTACATTATAGAATATTAAAAATCTAAAATTATATCATTAAAGTTAAATAGTATGTATTTGTTATTTAATAAATATTTTAAATTTTAAGTGTGAAAAGCAAATGTTAAATTAAAAGTTAAAGTATTCTTTAAATATTTTTATTATTTCAAAATATGAATAAATTTTTTTTATTTATATTTTTTTATAATTACATCTTATTTATGATTAAGTTATTTTATTTAACTAATTTTATATAAATAATTTTATTTGTTTAATTATTATCATTTAACTTTTATTTAACTATTTCTCTTATTTATTTCTCTTTTTCTCAATGTCATTCACATTCTCTCACTTGCTTCTCACTCTTATTATTAATCATTTATGTGTGTCTTCATTCTATAACTCCTTATATTCTTCTTGGCTACTCTCTTCTTTATAATTCTCTACTTTCTAATTTTTCTTTTATTTCATTTTTTCATTTGCTCTCTCTCTTTTATGATCAGTCTTTTCTTATTCTCTTCATGAAATCATCTCTCATCTTTTTTATTACTATTTTTCTGTTTATTTTTCTATAATCAATGTGCCATTTTCTATTTCTCTTGCAAATATTTATATCCAATTTTATTATGAAATTTTTAACGAATCAATGGTTAATATTTAAGAAATATCTCTTGTTGCATGGTTTAATAAGTAATATTCGTTATATATATATTATAATTTATATTTCTTACATAATTTAATTTTTTTAAAAAATGGTAGTAATGTTTAAAAATAATAGTTTATGTGAATTTTATTTAATTTTATATAAAAGAAATATTCATAATAGAATATAATATGAGATATATAAGAAGAATAAACTTTATTTACATGTTAATTGGCTTGATAAATTACAAAATCCTAAAAATTGTTGATTATCTTCAAGGAAATAATAACACTAAGATTTTTTTTCTTTTGTATGCATGTTCAATGACACTAGGAATATAGCATTTGAAATAATTGGAAGCCAAACTTAAGAATGCTAAGGCAACAACGTTTTTTAGGAAAGGTGGTCACTTGAGATGTCCTCCTATTTTACATAGCTTCTTATAGCATTCCTAATTTTTATTAACAATAATTGATTTTAACAGCATGTCAATATTTTAGAATTTTATATATGAAAAAAAATCACACATACAATAATAAAATAAATAATTACTTAAATATAGTTTTATATTATGAAAAAGTGCTTATCTAAATCATAATAAAGTTAATTTATTTTAATAATATTATATATATGTATTGATTATTAAATTTTTTAAATATTGTAAAATTTTTTATAAAATTGTTGAATCAATATTGTAATACTAATATTAAATATCATTAATATTTATTAAATATATTATATCATATAAAGATATTATTTCAGAAGATTTATATTATTTATTATTTAATTATTTCTAAATTCTTAGTATGTATAAAGCAGTATTAATTTAATGATAAAAATGTTTTTAAAATTTTTTATAATAATAAAAAATAATAATAAATCTCAAATTGAATCAATATTTAATTATTACTAACATTTATATGTGATTAAATTGTTATATTTAATAAATATTATATGATAAAGTATTAAGATCTAAATTTTATTTATTTAATTTTTTATTTTTCTCTTTAAATCAATATCTTACAAGCTTTCTAACATCATTCTCTATCATATTATCTTTCTTTTTATTCTCATTTCATTCTCTTTCTTCTCATATTATTCTTGGCCTCTCTATCTCTTTTATCATTTTATATTTTTCTGTTCTCTCTACTTCAGTTATTTATTTATTCCCTCTATCTCCTTTATGTTAACTTTTTTCTTTTATTGTTCAATAAATTACATTACAACCCTATCTATTATTAGTTTTTCCTCTATTTTAGTTTTATCAATCTATGACCTTCTCATTCTATTATGGAATGGTAATCTTGATCTCTTATATGTAATTTTGTCGTGTTTATTAATAATATTTAAGAAATCTCCCTTATTGCATAGTTTAATGAATAATATTAATGATAAGTTTATATTTTATTCTTTATATTGATTAAGTAATTTAATTTTTCATTTATAAGTTTGATAACATAATGGAAGATAGTCATGTGTATTATTGTCTAAACTATAAAAAATGTATGCAATATTTTATTAGATTTATTTAAATAAATTATTGAAAAAAAGAATATATTATGACATAAATAATATCAAAATTTTTTATAAATGTGCATATGTTTGATCAATAGGAAAACTTTAGAAATGGTTAATTGTCTTTAAGAATATAATACAAAACTAAGATTTTTTTCTTTTATATGTAGGTTTGACCATTCGAGAAATATAGCATTGGATCTCATTTGAACTCCATAGTTAAGCATGCTAAGGTGAGAGTAGTGTTGGCAATGGTGACAACTTGAGAGTTCCTCGTGTTTTAGAAATGTTTTTACAACATTCCTTTTCATAGTGAATGACAATTGATTTTAATAATATGTTAATATTAAAAGTTTAAATTATTATAAATAATATTTTATAATCACTATTTAATAATTACTTATTCGTAAAACTTGATTCCATTATTGTTTATTTTATATAATAATAAAATAGCACTTCATATGATATAATAAATAATTACTTTAACATAATTTAATATTTACAAAATAAATGACATAAATTATAGTAGTTTAGCATTAATTTACACTTATAATAATATGTAGATATATATAAGTGGTTTATTAAATTTTTAAATATCATAATGTTATGTTATAGAATTTAAAAAATCTAAAATATATTATTAATATTAAAAATTATTTATATTTATTTTATTTATTAAGTCATACAAAGTTAATTTATCAGAAGACTAATGTTATTTAATTTTGAACTAATTTTTCTAAATTTTAATAAATAAAAAATATACTTAAATTAATGGCTAAATTAATATATAAATATTCTTTAATATTTTAAAATGATAAAAAATCTCAAATATTTTTTATATTTTGTTATTATTATATTTATTTATGATTGACTTGTTACGATTAATTGATATTATAAGTTTAATTATTAAGATTTAACTTTTATTCAAGCCGTTACATTTTTCTATTTAAATCAATGTCACTAAAATTCTCAGTTTCTTTTCTCTTATGTTACCATTTTTTATTTATTTTCTTCATTCACTATTTTTTTATATTTTTCTAATCCTACATCTTTCCTTTATCTTTGTCTACTTTTTTTTCTCTTATTTATTTATTTATTTATTCCCTTTATATCTTCTTATGTTCTCTCTTTGCTTTTCCTCTAAATTAAATCATCTCTCATCTCCCTCTATTGCTATTTTTGTCTCTACTTTGCTCTCATTAATCGTTGATGTTCTCTCTTTATTATAGAATAATTATCTCCATCACTATTTTCTTTTTTTAGTCATCAATTAATGATATTAAAGAAATATCTTGTGTCACATAATTTATTACATAATATTTATGATAAATACGAATTTTATTATTAGTGTAATATTTAAATTGTTATAATGATAACATAGTAAAAGAGAATCTTATGTATTGACTTTTATGTTATTGAAAATAATTGTTCATGTAATTATTTTATAAATCATTTAGAAATTAAAAAATTGATATTAAAATATATTATGACATATATAATAAGTATTACATTTTCTAGAAGTACAAAAGCTTGACAATTTAGGAAAATTTAGAAATTGATCAATATTTTTAAGACAATAATCACAAAATTATGATTTTTTATCATTTGCATGCATGTGTAGTCTAGTACTATAGCAATGGATCTAAGTTAAACTCCAAAGCTAAAGATGCTTGAGTGAGATTAATATTTTGATGGGTAGCCTCTTGAGATATGTTTGTGTTGAATGTATTTCTTCATAGAGTTTGTTTTCTTAATAAACTATAATCGATTTTAATAAAATATTCATTTTAAAATTAAATTATTATAAGTTTCTTCAAAATACCATGGAGTGTTCAGTAAACTTCAAAGGTTGAAGTCATGTGCATAAGCTTTTTTAGGGTTTTATTGTACTATAAAGTAGAATGTTAGCTTGTTTATTTTAAGGCACTTCATTTTTCTATCTTTTTCAAATCATATTTAAGCATCAAAATAGTTTAATCATTCTGTTGATTTATTAAATAATAAAAATTCAAATTTTTAATCTCTCAATATTTTTCTTAGCTCAAATCCCACTTAAATAATTCATTAATTTAAAATATTTTTGTTTTTGAATCATTACTTCTTAGTTAAGTTATAGTTTTAAGTTGATTATTAAATCTTGATTACATGAAAAATAATTCTGTTGAATTTTTTAGAATTAATTAAGTAAAAAAATTTTGTGTTACATCCTAACCTATGCCATAGTGGAAAAGTCTTGGGGTGAGCTTAAGCCTGAGAATAGGATTAGAAAAATAGTCAAACCCAAATCAAGCTAACATTTTCTAGTTCATGTTGAATTCTTAAATAGGATGTTGAGAGGCATTAGATCAAACTAATAGGCATTTAAACCAAATATAAGTATGGGATAGGTCAAGCATGGAGGAATCTTTAGCATGAGTTTGCCCAGATGATTAAATGTTGAGCATACAAATGAAGAGGTAGCATATACTAGATTTGCATGTCGCACTTGGGTGAATTCTCATAAAGACAAAAGAAGTTTCATCCTGTGATATGCATGACTGTGTCCCTTATGATAATCACCATTGAAAACTGACAGTCCTGAACACAATTCGATCATGAATTTTCATGATTACATGGTGTAGATCAACTTCACCTTTAAACAATAATATTATTGATTTTTTTTAAAAGTGTGATAAATGCTTTCCTTAGGGGTCATAATGATTTGGAGAGCAAGAACCATTTGGCTACCTAGAACAAGATTAGCTTCTTCTACGAAATGTATTGATTATCGGTTAAGAAATTGAAGGATTTTAATGATGCATACAATGTAAAACTTTTTTAGAAGATCTACACCTCAAACGTTATCTATTTCAGAAAATGAGATGCAATTTCTTTAATAGAAAAAGTTATAGAGCATGCTCAATTACATGGAATCAAATAGAGAGAATCATTCTCACAATTTTATATTTTGCAATATGTGGAACAAAATAGATAAGGATGGCATCAATTATTGGACCCTTACCAAGGATGGTAAATTAACTATCAATTAAGAATAATATAAGCTTAGAGGTGATTAATTGCCTTATTCATAAGTCACAAAAAAATATTGTATAATAATTGTCAACCTTCCCAAATGTCTCTACTTATGTGGGAACACCTATATAACTAATTACCTTTTTATAACAACTTTAGGGAGTTGAATTTGAATTTACAGACAAATGCCCTTATTGTGTATATGGGGACTCTTAAATGAATCTTGTGGAACCCATTTCAATTAATCTTGGCATTAAACAAACCAAAAATCATGATTCGTGAAATGCTTCTATAATGGTGGAAGTGTAGTCACCCAAACTCAATAGATTGAGGGATTTAGTGCTCTACCATCTCTTGTAAGCTAAAAAATCTAGAAGATGTAAATTCAAAACAATTCAATATGCAAATATTCCCTATTCCTTGATAGAGTTAAACATAATACTTATGCAATTTTCAAATATTGCCTAACTATGTAAGGAAGTTCAATGGATCCTCAAATGCTAAAATATGCATTGTTTCCCTGATTTTTGAGATCTATTAAACAATAAAAAAGTGGTGAAAGGACACCCCCAAGTAGTGGATTTAGTCACATTTAATTCTAATGGATTGACTAGAAGGAGCCAAAGCCCTGTAGGTTGTCTTTGTGTGATTGGAGTCTGCTTGCTATTTATATTAAAGCACTCAAAATTTATATCATATCTAAAAAATTATATAAGTTGAAGCTATTGAAATATTATTAGGTTTAACCTTATATGAAAATTTTTTGTTACATTAACATCGTTATAGAATCGAAGAATTAATCAATCCTTATAATGTTCCATAAAAGCATTAGAATCTCTTATTATATTTTAATTACACTAAATAAAATGAATCAATTTCATCAAAAAGTAGTTTAATTCTAACAAATATTCAGGGCAAGAAATGTAATAACAAACTAGAAGGCTTATATAGCTAATAATTGTATTCATTTAGGGGTTTTAATTTCAAAACAAATTCCAAAAGTTTGCAAAGCATTAATTAAGCTTGATGATGAGAGATGTTGATATGGTGATCATAAGGAATGTCATCAAAATAATTACTCCGTAATCAAATGCATGAAATGCATTTGCACGATCATTAAGTTTGACTTGGATTTGTTCTTGTGGAAATTAGTAAGCATTTGTGGCTAAAAAGAATGAACTAAAATCTTGGAAAACCACTAGATTTTATCACATAGCTTTTATTTTAGCTTAAAAATTCAAATTTGATAAACTACTTTATGTTTATATAACTCATTTCAAGTTAATTATATTCTCAAAAGAAATGAGTGAACTTATTTGATGTGGCTCATTTCCTGGCAAGGAAACAACTATTGTTAGAATCCCTTAATTTTAACAAATGATAACAATTCTTCTTATATCTAAGATCATGACATTTTTGTTTAAAAAATAATGCAAATCAAATCCATTCTAATATATTCCACTCAAAGCTTAACTTGATTCTAGCAAAAATGTAAAGGAAAGGTTCATACGATTATGACTACTTTTGTTAAAGTAAATTGAGAACATATTGTATTCTTGTTATAGTAAAAAGCTTTTTGTAGTATTAATGCAATAACAAATTTGTGAATTAGGAATCTACTTAACAAATTTTTTGTTCTTTTTACAAGTAAGTTATTATTATTTACTATCATTTGATTTAATAGCTAATGTAATAGTTCATCAATTTTTTTTACACAAAATGTTTCTATAGTCTTATCATCTAGTACTCCTTGATTCTTTGGGCTGCTCATCCTCCCAATCAACCATCTGTACAGACTATTTCAATGGCATTTAAGTATGTTGGACTTAATTAGATAATACACTGGACACAATATATATTTGGAATCATTAGAGACTTTGTCTGGATTCTTTGCACCTTTATCATGACTTTGAAACATAATAATATGGTCACTAATAACTAAACAAATAGATGACACTTATCAACTACTTCAACATGTGTGGTTAAAGAGTTCACCACTTTATCGAGTTATATCTTTCTTCATGGAAATATAATCACTAGCTAAGTAGCAACCTGTCATAAATCTTTAGATTGCCCCAAAATAATTTAGTAATGTTTCAATACTCAATTTGTATAACTCTAATGCGGAACAATTCCTTGGCATGTACAATATGATTCCTTAATTAGCCTAGTATAATATTTCACATGAAAATTGCCATCTTCACTCAACTTTCCTTAATGTTGATCAATTAGATCTATCTTTTATGTTTTCTCTTTGTGTCAAGGTCATTTTAATACTGTCACTAATTAGAAATGATTGGACAAATATGTTGACTCTAATTTTTTTCGCACATCCAACAATGATGAAATCCATCAATGTAGTACACTATATCTATCTTAATAGAAATATTGTCATCACCTAAACGGAACAGTAAATACCTATACTATTGGATAACAAGGATCAAAGATCACACGATATCTTTTACCTGCCTCAAACAACTTCTAACAATAATACTACAAAAAAAGATAAAGAAAAAGAAAAAGTAATTTTTCATTTCAGCAGTTAAGATTGTGAGTGATATAACCAGTAGTAAAGTGGACTAGTTGGTAACAATTCATGGAGCCCACACTAGTATAACCACCCAAGCACCAATGGTCTAACCCTTAATAAAAGAATTTGTAAAGGTATTTCCAGATGACATGCAAAATGCAATCCAAAAATAAACAGATATCTAGCATGCTATTTATCTAGTTCCTAAGAGTTCACCATCAGATTTACTAAATTATCGATTAAATCTATTGTCTCAAGTAGAACTTATTTGATAATTAAATAAGACTATTCAAAAGAAATTTATTATGCAAAATATTGGAGCATCTACTAAACTCACTTTCTTTTCTCCAAACAATAGTGAAACTTGGTGGATGTACATTGATAGTCGTGTCATTAACAAAAAAATGATTAAGACTAGATTTCCAATTGATATGCTCTACGATTTGTTAGTTCAAATAGTTTGAGCCACCATATTTTATAAAAAAGATCTCTAAAGTGGATACTATTATATTAGAATATTCTTAGTGACTAATGTTATTTGTAGTAATGGTTTTTGTTTTGTACCATCCGTTTTTTAGAAATCATGATAATAATGTGCAGTTACTTTTTTCTTCTATGTGTACACCACATTTTAAGCTCTTAGTGCATGTGTTTCCTTTAGTGACAATCCAATGTGCTTATCTTGCTTTATTTAAATTACTTAGATTATCCTTTACCCATCATATTGTACTAAAAATGTTTTATCAAATAATCTACAATGCAGTACAACTACTTGATCCAACATTTTGAACTATTAAATGGGAAACTAACAAAAATCATAAGCATGTAGCATCAATTTCATCCACATTCTAATTCCACTCCATGTACAAATTTTACTATCTACTCCACTATTAACCTAACTCAAATTCATTGGAAGATCATTACTTCAATTATTTATCTTACAACAAAGAAATAGAACTAGAATACCAAAAATGATTTATATAGTTCTATATGCACTCCATGTTGTGTGGCTCAGCAAGATGGGCATGAGTTTCTTGGAATAAAAATTTTGATTCCATAAAGCATATTTAAATAAATGCTTCAAACTAATTTCTTAATAAACTTTAGTACATCTTTAAAAGTGAGTATTAACAAATCTTAATTTTATTTTAAAACACATTAATTTTATTTTAAATTATATTAATTTTTTAATAATAATTTTTAATGAAAATTACTTATAAAAATTAATACAAATAAAAAAATATATATACATAAATGATTGTTAGGTATTTAGACTTAAAATCAAGCCTACACCTACCTCTGATAAAAATCAAGTAAAAATATAGCAATAAATTTAAGGCTTTCACTATAAGATAATTTCTTTAAACCCTTACAATAATGAAACAATAGAAATAAGCCACAATGGTCTTATAACATAATAAATATGAAAAACAAATAAAATAATTCAATGATAGAAAATTAAAATTAATGCAAATAAAAAAATCAAAGATTCAAAAATACTTAATGCACTAAAAGTATTTTAATTGAGTCCATTAAAAATAAAGAAAATTGAGAACTTCATTGGTTTAAGAAAAAATATAGATTAAGAGTTAGATAATTGAAAGGCACAACATTAGGAAGTGATAATGAGCACTAGATGTAAATGGCTTCAATGTTGTTACTTGAAGCTTTTTCTTCAAATTTTATAAAAGTTTTATTAGCTCATTTTGTTTAAGAATTAAACTATTTATATATATCTTAAATGATTAGAAATTTTTACAAAATTGATTAATTAGTCAAAAATAAAAAATTAAAAAACTTCAATAGCTTGAAACAACTATCAAAATAGTTGTTACATTTGAGCTACTCCATCATATGCCTCCTTAATCACTTTACACAAAAATACATGATTAGAAGACTTAGATTAAATAACAACTAATGGGAAATTAGGAGACCAGCATAAAACAAGCCCAGTTAGGCCCAAAATTGGTTAGAGGTGCATTCATGAACTTAGTTGAGATAAGATAGAGGATTAATATGGCTGAACTCTAATTAAAAATACAAATGAGGGTCAAGTTAGACCCATAATCAAGAAATTACTTATAGGAATATGAGTGGACTAGGTGATGAAATCCCAAGCACATTGCATTTTGTTCCCACAAAAGGTTTTGTAAGAAGAAAAAGTCTTTTCTTTTAGACAATGTGGGACTTACATTAGTCAAATTACTCAACAATAAAAGCATGGTATTTCTTACAATTCAACTTTTTATTGGATTGCAAATGTTTCATCCACTATAAGCACTCGATCGTGGCACAAAATTGAATGACCAAGATCACTCTGACATCGTTGGATTGTTTTGATTGTTTCTACATTTTGAAATAATCTTCGCATGAATTTGATGGCCTAACACTTTCCACATTTGTATGCTATAGCTAAGATAATTTTTCCTTTGCAAATGATGAATTGAATGATCTAGATCTCGTTTTACTTGATTAGATGGCCAAGATCTAATTTATTATAATCCAACCATTCAGCACTATTCTCCTTTTATATTATTTGATCTAATTTTCTAGAAGCTCTCTAATAAGATCCGATGATGCTGGTTAGTCCCACCTAATGGCGAACTCCTAAGTCAGTATTTGAGCCATTGTGCTAACCAATTCAAAGAAATAAATGAAGTTGTATGGAAGAGCTTTTTAAGATATTTGGAAGCATTATTTGAAACAACTTTTCCTTAAATTTTTAATGACTGTGACAAAAATTTTTCTATATAAATCTAAAAATTATTCATGAAATAACTAATAAACATTAACAAATATTTAAGAACTCAACAAGTCATAGCATGATATTCTATAATAATAAATTATCTTGACAGCAACTACAACTTAGTTCTTCAAAAAATGTCAAATTCTTTTAGCTAGTCTTATCACTACTATGCTTTAAATTTCTTAATTATCATAGTAATTTTATGCTCTTCATGCCTTCCTTTATTAACCAAGAAGCATCAAAAGTTATACAAATTTATCACAATTTTACTTCTAGTGATATTTTTCCATTTTCTTTTAGGTTGGGTGTCTTAGCATTTATAATAGCTTCAGTTTGTTGTCAAAAAAACCAAGTTTGTGTTAAGCATGTAAAATCTTACGTTATAATTGATCCCGTAAAAGTTAATAGGTTGGAGGCGAGTCATAAGAAAAATCTCAAGTTGCAAACTTTTTTATAGTGGTTGTTTTTTTTTACCTTAGTTGTAGGTTGACATAGGATCTAGTATATAAAAATTTAATTGTATTATTTTAATATTTATTTTTTATTTTTTTAGTCATAAAAATTGAAAATTAGCAAATATAAAATATATATTTTTCATAAACATAAAATAATTTTTATGAAGAATTTTTAAAGAAGGAATATATTCAACAAAAATAAAAACTATTTTAAAAATTATAAGTCACCCCCTCATGTGGTATTTGTATGCTAATTTTTCTTTTAATTAGTATAAAAAAGGGTTACCTATAAGCAAATGTGAGTCAAATCACTTGGGTGAACCATCATGCATATTTTGATTATCTATTATGTTTACTAAATTATTATTTTTATTATAAAATATATTTCATTTCTACCTTACCATTTTTTTTAATTATCTAATTTTTTAATATTTTTCTCTTTTGTTTATTTATGTCAGTATGAAACTTTCAATCTCCTTCTATGTGATTGTAAGACGTTATTAATTTTTCTATATTATATTATTTAAATTTCTCATTTCATCTTGAACACTAGTTTACTTAATATTAAAGTAATAATTTATTATAATTTTTATTTACTTTTGCATCACCTAAATAAGTTTTATATAATATTATATTTTTGAATATTTTATTTTCTTGGTGATAGACATGCTTTACGAGATATTTTTGTTTGTACCTCTTTTTCTAATTAGTCCACTTATAGTTGAACTCCTAAGCATCATGGAATGTGGCTTTCTTGCATAATTTTTTTCTAATTTATTCTATTTTATTTTCTTTGTTATATTATTATTCTTTCTCATATGGCTTTACATCACTTTTTTATTTAGGCATATTAAATTGCAACAATTTTCCAAATTTCAATCCCTTTATACTTTTATATAATATTAAATTAAACATTTATTACTCTTTTTGTTTGTTTACTTTGGAAATTCTCAATAATTCTAAACAATGTCTAATCGAGACAAAATATAGCCTATTGTACTCACCTTGACAAGCTCCATGAAATTAATTATTAAATTATGTATTTATAAATTTTTATTTTTATAGTTTTGGCACTTTATTTGAGATTTTTTCATTATTAGTTGACTTGATGATCAAAAATGTTGTACTTGCTCTCCTTAATTTCAAAGAATTCTACTTTATCGCTCAATTTATCTCATTTCATAAATTTTTTTTTCTTCCTTTGTTTATGAAACTACAATTTTTAACTTATATATTAATTATATTGCCCTAATTTTCCTAATTTTAACTTTTAATTACTTTATTAAAATTAAAATAACAATTTCTATTATTTAAGTTCACTTTCACTTGTTATTCATCGTAATTCCAAAAAATGCATAAGTGATGAAAAAAACTTTATTGGACTCAACTCATTATGCTGTATCATATTAAATATATACTTTTATAATTTTAAATATTATATTCTCTTTGTTATTACTATGCTTTACAAATCTTTTTGAATCATTCTGATTTAGTGGTCGAAGATGCTACATTTGATCTTGTTAGTATTTGAGTGAAACTTTCACTTACAATTTATTTCTATTTGTTTAAATATTTTTTCTTTTGTTTCCTTATATTATTAACTTCATAATTCTATCGATGTTACAAGTACATAGTTTCAATTTTATCATATTACAAAGCTTCCATTTTTATCATTGAAACTTTAACATATGTTAGCTTAACTTAAAGAATGTTTTATTATTATTTTACTGATAATTATTTTTTAACTCATAGTTATTTCTGATGAGGTCTAATTTAGATGACAGAAATTTCATTGGACATATCTCGATGGGCTTCGTTGAAAGTAAATATTAAATTTCTATATTTTTTAATTTTTTATTCTTCAGAATGTTAAAATTTTTTAGGAGATATTTCAATTCACACCATGTTAAATGATCAGAGATGTTTCACTCGATCACGTTAGCATATTGGAATGCAATATTCTCAAAAAAATTTTGTTATTCCTTAAACTTTTTGTCCTTCATTTTGTTATACTACTATGGCACTTTAATTCACCTCTTTGATGAATTTTATGTCCATATGTTATTTTATTTTTTTTATTAGTTTTTGCTTACTTTTTCAATATTCATTGTTTCAAAAATGTGTCTAATTTAAATGAAAATAACATCACGAGCCCCTCCTCAATGTGCTCTATCTAATTAAAAATTAAATATCATATTTTTTAAATATTTTTTCCAAGGTTTTGTTATATTTTATGAGAGATTTTGATATGTGTCTCATTTGATGTTCAAGGATATTACATTTGATTTCTTTAGTATGTAGTAAAGAAATTTTCTCATGTAATTTCTTAATTTTTAATCAAATTTTTGTTTTGTTTTATTATAGTACAATATAACTATAATTCCCCTCCAATGTCAATTTTACATTACTTTGAGTTTTTTGTATTACATGCTTCAATTTTCCTCATTTCAGTTTTGTTAAATATTTACCGAATTTATAAATACTATTTTTAAATTATGTATAATTAGTTATGTATATCACTATAATTCCAAATGAGCTCAAGTGTAAATGAAACAAATGTCCTTAGAATCATATACATGAGTTATATTATCTAAATATTCTTTTTTCACATTTTTAAGAATTTTATTATTTAAGGTTTGGGCATGTTTTACAAGTCATTTTGATTCATGATGGATTTGCTGATTGAGAATATTTAACTTCATCTCCTTGGTGTATTCAAACACAATGTTCCCAAAAAATTATTGATTAAATCCATTTTTTTATTTTATTTTGTTATATTATTATGTAACACTGTCACCAAATGGGTGACAGATTTATTTCTTCCATATGAGGTTTGATTGAGATGACAAAAATTTTCATTAGATTGACCTTGAGGAGTTTTGTAATTAAACATTCGTTTTCATATTATAAAATAATTAACTTTCTTAACATTAAGCATGTCATACTAGACGTTTTGCTTCATGCACTACTTTAAGAATGAAGATGTTATGCTCTATCATTTTCATATTTTGTAATGTAGCATTCCTACATAATTTATTTCATTTCTTCAAAGTTTTCTATTTAAATTAGTCATATTACTATTCTTCTCTTGCGTAACTTTTGCATCACAATTATTTAGGCATATTTGAATACAACAATTTATCATATTTTTAGAAAGAGGCTTTATCTATACAAAGCAAACATTAATGGACTCAACTCAATGAGCTTCATCTAAATAATCGTTGATTTTTATGTCTAAATTTTGTATTTTGCACAATTTTACTATGCTTTATAAGATTTTTTATTTATAGCTAATTTGATGGGTAAGGATGCAATTTATCTCATTCCACAAATTCTAATTCTTTCGTTTTGATTTTTTATCAAACCTTAATTCTTCCCTCATATATTTTGTTATATTAATTACTTTAACTTAACTTTTTCTAGTTTATACATATATTTTCTTAAATTTAAAATAATTATTTTGTGTTATTAAGCTTAGTATTTTGAGTTATTCTCAATAATTCCAAATGAAATATACTAAAGTTCAAGAAAATGTTGTTAGAATTGACTCAAGGAGATCTCCAATCTTAACTACTTATTTTTATATTTTTAAATATTATATTTCCTTTTATTTTTAAATATTTTTTATTCATATATGATTTGACGATTTAAGACTCTATAGTCGATTTCCTTAACATCTTTGAATCCAAAATACACTTACATTTTGTATCTCTTCATTAAGGTTTTTGTTTTGAATTTCTTATCTTATTAGCTTTAAATCTCCTTGCATGTGAACTCTACATTGTTTTCATTTGGTCATATTGCTTAGCTATACTTTATGTTATTTTTGTTATAATATATATTTTCATAGTATTTCAAAAAGTAAATTATTATTTATTATTTTTTTTATTTTTTAATTCATAATGTCCTCTCCCTAATTAAATATTCATTTTTATATTTTGAAATATTTTTTATTTTTTTGAGTTTTAAAATGTTTTAAGTGATATTTTGATTCTTACCTTGTTTATTGAGCACGGGCTTTACATGCGAACACCTTAGTATATCTCATTGCTATATTCCTAGATTTCATACTCATTCTTAAAAGGTTTGTCTTTCATTATGTTATATTATTATGTACCTCTAATTCAACTCTCATGCGAATTTGTCCTTATGATTTCATCGTTTTATTTTATTTACATTTATATTATTTAAAGTATAATATCTACATATTCTTATTTTAAAAATTGTAGCTTATTAATGCTTTTCTAATATAATTTTGTAATATGTAGCAATTCCAAATGAGGTCTAATTTATATAAACCAACTATCTATGGATTTGCTTTGACAAGCTCTACCCAAGAATAAATTTATTTTATCTTTTTTAGTATTTTTTTCAAGGATTTTCATATGCTTTTTGAGATATTTTGATTCGTATCTCATTTAACGATTAAAGATGGCATACATGATCTTCTTAGTATCTTGGAATGCAACAGTTTCATATAATTTTTCATATTTTCATCGTTTTTCATATTTAATTTGTTATATTATAATCTAGCTATAATTCTCCTCCTTTGTGACAATTAAATCACTTTGATTTTATTATATTTCATGATTTATTTTTTGTTCTTTATTTAAAAAATATTTTCTTTATAAATAAATAATAATTCATTTTTTATTTCTACAAATCTGCTTTGATAATTTTCTGTGATTCTAAACGATGTCCAATGGGGATGAAACAAATGTTTTTATAATTGTCTTGCAAACTAGATTAATGAAATAAACTTTTTCAAAATTTTAAATATATTATTTAAAATAATTTCAGCATGCTTTAATAGTCATTTTGGTTCATGATAGATTTGATGACCAAGAAATCATATATGATCTCCTTGTTATAATGGAACAAAAAATTCTTATAAAAGTTATCCTATTAAATCAAATGTATTACTTTGATTTTGTTATATTACTATGTAACTATCAGCATTCTCTTATGTGAAAATTATATCACCCCAAAATGGTTGTATTATATTTCTTGAATTTATCTCCATTTAACTTTTACATATATTCATATATATTAAAAACATATTATTTATGATTATGTATTTTGATGATTCATTATAATTCCATACATCCTCTGATCAAGGCAAAAAAACATAGTTAAGCTCACCTCAAGGACCTCTCCTTCTCAAAATTCATTTTGATTATTTATAATATTTAATTTTCTTCATGTCTTGCATACTTTACAAGATATTTTGATTCATGTTTCATGTGAAAATCAATGATATTACCTTCAATCTTCTTACTAACATCAAATGTGGCTTTATAATGTAATTTATTTCATTTATTCAAAATATTTTCTTTGATTTTGTTACATTGTTATGAAACTTTAACTTTCCTTTTGTAAAAACTTTACTATTATTCAAATTAAAAATTTTAAAACTTATCAATTTATCTTACTTTAGCCTAATTATATATTTAGCTTACATTAATATCATAGACTTATTTTTATTGATGATTATCTTTTTGGTAAATTATAGTTTTTCAAAGAGAGCACTAATTAAGATAAGAAATATCATCAGGCGCTTCAAAAAAGCTCCATAAAGGAAAATTATTTTTTTTAAGTAATTTATTTTCTTTGGCCTTCACACCCATTACATGACTTTTGAATCAAACAAAATTTGATGACCGAGGATATTATGCATGATCTACTTAGCATCTTGGAGGGAAACTTTAATGTGTAATTTTTTTCATTTATTTAGATGTTTAACAATATTTTTGTTACAATACTACATAACTCAAAGTCATTTCTTGTGTGACCTTCACATGTCATTGATTTTGATATACTACATTACATCAATATATCTCATTTTAATTTTAACATATAATTAATATATATTCAAATTATAATTTATCAATATTTATGCTTACTTGATTTTGTAACTAAATCTATATCCAAATGAGGCCTAATCAACATGAAACAAATGTTTATGAATTGATGAGCTCTATCTAATTAAAATTAATTTTTATGTTTTGATTTGCTTTCTATGCTCTTGTCTTGCTTTACTATTCGTTTTGATTCATACATAATTTGTAGATCGAACTTGTTGCATTCAGTCTCCTTAGTATCTGTTATGTAATTTATTTCTTTTATCAAATTGTCTTTCATTGATTAGATTATATTACTTTTAAAGCCTTATACTCCTTTTTTAGCCTTTACATTAATTTGGTTTTTCTACCTTTAATATCTTTTTACATAATATTAAAATAAAACTATATCTTTTTTATGCTTATTTATTTTTTTTCCTAGTTATTCAAGATAAGGTAAGATCGTGATGAAACAAACCTTGCTGGACTCACCTTGATAAGCTCTATCATATTAAATATTCATATTTATATTTTAAAATTATTTTTTTGTATTGTTTTTTACACTTTTATGAGATTTCAACTTGTGTCACATTTGATGATTCACGATCTTACACATAATCTACCCAGTATTGGAATGTCATCTCTTATTTTATTTTTCTTAAAATAATTTATTTTGTAATAAAACTCTATTTCTCTTCTTGTGTGCACTTCACTTTATTATGAATTATTTTTTTACATTACTTTCATTTATCTTATTACAAACTAAATATATATTTATTAAATATTAGAATATTAATTCTACATTATTTATGTTTATTTATTTTTCTAATTCGTAGTAATTCCACAGAAGGCTTGATATAGACAAAGAAATTGAAGCTCGGCAAATCTCAAAGAGCTTTATCACATTCAATATTAGTTTTATTATATTTAAATATTTTAGTTTCTAGGGTGTTGGTACTACATTAAAGATATTTTTATTTGTACCTAATTTATCGATTGAGGATTTTATACAAGCTCTCTGAATCATCTTAAAATGTAAATTATCACTTTGGCTTTGTTAAAAAAATATTTAGAAAACTTTCTAATTGGATAAAGTTGAACAAAACAACTCCAATGTTTTTTATTTCAACGTAATTGGACAATGTTTTGAAATAATATGAATTACTAAATTAAATACGTTTAAATAAAAATAAATTACTATTTAAATATTAATTAAATCAATATTAAGTTTAAAATGAAATAAATTGAATAACTGTAACATAACAAAAAATAATAAATTTAATTACTAAGATAAATTCTATAAGAATGCTATATTCCAAGATGCTAAATTGTTTAGTTGTAGAAGATAAAATTTTATATTCCTAACAATAAAAGAAAATGAAAGATAAAATTTTGAATAAATGTTGTTAATTGTGTAAGATAGTTGAATTGCATGATACCTACAAGATGGAGTGCAAGCTCTTTGATGATCAAATGTCTAACAAATCCCAATGCATTAGAAAACATGCCAAAACATTCACAAATAAAATATCTAGAATTATAAAAACTAATATTTAATAATATAGTGATTATCAATATGTGCACAATAATATTTGTTTTATCACAATGATACCTCATTTCGAATTGCTCTAAATTGCAAAAATAAATAGTCATAAAGAATGCTTTGTCATTATTTTAATATAAGTAAATTATTGTGATAGAAAAAAATTAATTGAATTACAATTATGGAGAAAAATAAATTGTATTACAGGTAATAGTGAGAATAAATAAACAGGTAAAAAAAGAGATATGATAAAGTAAAGAAGGATAGATGAAAGAGTGGTGGAGAACAATATAATGAGATAGAGAATCAATAAAGAAATGGAGAATGATAATAGGAGGGAGAAGTGATAAAATATGAAAGCTATTGAGATAAAGAGAAAAAAAGACAAATAATTAAATAAAGGTTTATCAAAGTAATTAAGCTAATAACATTTACTAATTATAATAAGGTAATCACATTCATTATTAAATAATAAAAAGGCATGAAAATATCTAAGATTTATTATTATTATTCTAATATTTTATCTCTATGTAACTTAATATGGATAAGAAATATAATTAATATTTAATATTTATAACTTTAATAATTTTATAATTTTAAAAATCTATAATTAAATATTATTATATTTAAAAAATTATAATCACATCATATTTATTCTATTATAAATATAAATTATGTCTTATTTATTATAATTGATGTGAGTTATTTTACTCAGTATTAAATTATATTAAGTTACTATTTTATTATATCTTATGATGTGTAATATTTATTATAATATTAAATAAAATAATAATATTAGTGGATTTTTTAATAATCAATTACTAATATAGTAATTATAAATTATCATTAGTAATAATGTATTTTTTTTGACATTAACACATTATTAAAATTAATTATAATTCATTAGAAAATTTATTATTTTGAGAAAATATGTGCAACATAAGGACTTCTCAAAATATCATAAGTCCCAATACCACTCTCACCCAAGGAAGCTTAACTTTTGAGTTCTAACTAGATCTAGTGTCAAAGTGCTAATGTGGGCACACATGCATAGAATCGAAAATAAAACATTGTTATGTCATTATTGTGTTGAAGATAATGAATTGTTTAAAAAAGTTTCAAAATTATCAATCATATGCACTTTTAAATAAAATTCATACTAAATCTATATTCATAATATTTTCAATATCAATATTTTCTTTATATAAAATAAATAAAAATTTATATAAACTATTATTTTTGATAGCATACACATTAATACATATGATTTTTTTCTATTTTGTTATCATTCTTCCATTTAAGACTAATGTTACTATTTAAGGCTAATTCTTTTAGGCTTTCATTTTATAAATTCCTTTCTAAATTTTGAGTTCTTCATATTTTTTAACATTCATAAGAAAGGATAAGAAAGTTTTTACGTTTTTTAGCAAAAATTTATTTTTCATATATTTTTTGTTTTATGATGGCTGGCATAGCATTTGTGAAAGATTAGGTTCGATTTAATCTTGTAAAAAATTGAGTTGGTGGTGAGCAAATTAAAGCTTGTGTTATCAATGGACTTACAAAATCTAGTATGTTAGAGGTAAGACATAATAGAAAACCTTAGGTTGTAATTCTTGTACTAAAAGAGTTTTTTAAACATTGTTCGGGCTGGACCTTTATTTTTTCGTGTAACATTACAAATTTCATTTTCATTTTAAAATTTTGAAATTATTTATTTTTTAATTTAAAGTTTTTTAATGAAAATAAAATTATTTTTATAACAAATATTTTAAATTAATATAACAAAAAACATGCAAAATTAGTTGAAAACAATAATTCATGCCCCTTTGTTTGAGTGTGATACTCTTTTTTACTTCAATATGTTGCATTATAAATAAAAACTTAAATAATAAAGTAGAGATAAAAAATTAAAAAATACAATTTTGATAAATATTATATATTTAACTATGTAACATGAGAGATTTTTTAAACATTAATAATTATAAATTATCATTTATTATAATTCATTTTTAACAATAACATGCTATTAAAATAAATTGTAGTTTGTTAGAAAACAAATATGAGAAAATAATTACAAAATGAGGACTCTTAAGAGATCACAGATCCAAATACCACACTAACCCAAGCAAGCAAAACATCAGAGTTCAAAAAGATCTAGTGTCGTAATGCTTCTGCTGTTGAACATGCATAGAATATATAAAAAACCATAATTATTTGATTATTGTGTTACAGATAATGGGGTTTTTTTAAAATTTTCACAATATAATTGAATATCAATATTTTATTTATATAATTTAAATAAATTATTATATAAAAAGTTTTTTTGATAATGTATACATCAATACATAAGATTGTTTATAATTATGTTATTATTATTATAAATAATAAATTAGATTAAATTTTAAATATGTATAATAAAATATTCATTTATCATTAATAATATATGTTAAATAATATAAAAAAAGAATTATTTTTAAATTTTATTAGTTGATGGGCCAAAAAAGAGATAATAGAGATAGAGATGACTATTATGTAAGAGAAATAAAAAATCAATAGTTGAAAAGAGCAAAAAAGAGAGGAAAAATGTAGTAAAGATTGATGAGAGATTATTTAATGAAGAGAAAAAGAAAAAAAGAAAATATAAAGGAGATAAATAGAATAACTAAAAGAGTGAAAGAGAAAGAGAAATGAGATAGTGTATCTAAAAGTGTGACAAAATGTGAGAGACACTGAGATAGAGGGAAGCGAGAGAAATAAATAAATAAATGCTAAATCTTAATTATTAAACTTATAATATTTACTAAATATAATAAATCAAACAAATGGAATATTTTATAACAATAAAATATAAAAAAATTGTAATTTATTATCACTTCAGAGTGATGTATATATTTAAAGATTTTTTATTATTAATATTTTAATTTCTTATTCATTCTAAAAATTAATAAATTTATTAAAAAATAAATAATATTATTATTCTAATATATTATCATTATATGATACAATTTAGGCACGAAATATAAAAAATATTTAACATTAATGATATAATTTTTGACTTTTATTAGTCTATAATAATATATAATTATATTTCAAAAATTCTATATATAATATATATACATATTATGAACTTAAAATTAATTCTAATTTGTTATAATTAATATATGATCTAGTATTCTCATTATTAAACTATATTAAATTTAAAATTTTTATATAATATGATGTGCCATATTTATTACTATATAAAATTTATAGTAATATTATAAAATTAATATAAATTATTTAAAAGTTAAATGGAAATTATGAACTATCATTTTTAAGAATTTAACAATTATCAAGTTAACATTTTATTAAAATCAACTATCGTTCATTAGAGAAATGACCGATATGAAAAATATTTGTAACATGAGGGCTTATGAAGATGTCACCCATCTATATAATACTCTTTTGAAAGTATCATTAACTTTGGAGTTCTAATGTGATCTAGTTCTATAGTACTGTCACCGATACATAAAAAATATAAAATCATAATTGTGTCATTTTTTCTTTGTGAAAATGAATAATTTTTAAACTTTTGTAAATTATGGAGCATATGTGTTTATAAAAAACTTTTATTGATACATATATATCATAATATAATCTAATATAAATATTTAATTTATATAAAATTATGAAAACAATTGTGTAATATTTGGAACTCTAATGAGATATATAGGCATAATGCTTGTGTGGTTGCACATACATACAAAAGAAAATAAATCATAGCTATGTAATTATTGTCTTAATGATAATGAATAATTTATGAACTTTTCAAATGATGAAAGATATATACTTAAAAAAATTAATCTTTTTTTCTATGTTGTAATATATTGTAATAATAATGTTTTATTTTTGTCAAATTAATTTAAAATAAATTATTTATTTCTTTTAATGTTATAAATTTTATTAAAAAAAGATTTTATTATTTTTTTATCATTAATATTAAAAAATTATATTATTTAACGAAGTCAAATTGTAAAATACATATATATCATAAATATTTTATGTTAAATTATGCAATAGAACAGATTTATTAAATAATATTAATTGGTGAGCTAAAAAGTATATAACTTAAATAGAGATAAATATTCTACATGTCTAAAGAAAGTCATGGACTAATAAGGCCAATATAAAGAGCATAATAATACTAAGATAGATGATAGATTATTAAATAATGTGATAAAAAATGATGACTTAGAGGAGATAGCGAGAATAAAAAAATATGTGAATGAGGGAGAAATAAGAAAGCAGAGGAGAATAAATGAGGAAGAAAGTCCAACAGAAATATAAGAAGATGGAGAAAAAAGAAAAAAAAATAAGGGATTGATAATAGGAGAGAGAAGAATGTGGTAGAATTTGAGGGATAATAAAATAGAGTAAAAAAATTAAGAGAAATAATTAAGTAGAAGTTAGTTCTTAATTATTAAATTTATAATATTTATTATATATAATAAGTTAATCATATTATATTTAATAATAAAAAAGTATAAAAATAATTTGTGATATATTATTATTTTAAAATATTAAAATGTTTTCATAATATTATAAATATTAATTTAATATTTATCTTCACACATATAATAAAAAAAGTTAACTTAGTAAATAATATAATTATTCTAATATAGTGTCTTTGAATGATATAATGTAGATAATAAATTAAAATAATATTCAATAATAATTTTATTATTTTAGATTTCAAATATTCTATAATATAATATTATTATAATCACAAAAATGCTATACTAAATCTAAATAACATTATAAACATAAATTAATTCTTGTTCAATATACTTAATACAAGTTATTTTTCTTAAGATTAATATATATTGAGATTATCATTTTGTTATATCATATAATGTGTCATATTTATTATTATATAAAATTAAGAATGATCCTATAAAATTATTAATAACTATTTATTAGAAAAATAGCAAATATAAAATAAAATAAGTAATAATTTAAAATTTTAATATTAACATGTTATTAAAATCAATTATCTTTAATTGGAAAAAGGAAAGATTTAAAAAATTTGTAGAACACAAGACTTTTTCATAAAGTCACTCATCTAAATACTACATCACCCAAGCAAGCTTGCCTTTGGTGGTTTATTAAGATCCAATGCTATAAAAGTAGTGTGGTCACACATAATATGCAAATGACAAAAAATCATAGTTGTGGGTTATTATTTTGAAGATAATGGAACATTTTAACATTTTCTAATTTATCAAACTCGTTTGTGGGGCCACCATTGTGTTTAACTTATCAAGAATTAACTATTTAGCCATTAATTCTAATGAGCTTGTTTAGTGTGAAATAGTTTTGCACAAAAAAACTAAACTATACATTTTGGACATGTTGAATTATCAGCCTTTAATGTACCATGGAGGGTTCAACATGTTTCAAAGATAGAAGAAAGTGTATTAGCTTTGATATAGTTTTTTTTACTATGAAATAGTATGTTAATTTGTGTATGTTAAGGCACTCTACTTCGTATCAATTTCAAATCATATTTGGGACCCTAAATTATTTAGTCATCTCATTGATTTTGCAAATAACTATGATACATTTTTTTATCTGCTAATTTTTTCTTTTTTGAAATCCTACATAAACCATTGACTGATTTAACATAATTCTATTTTTGATTCTTTCTTTCTTTGATTAAATCATCTTTTTGTATTTTTTCCAAATTATATGTTAGGTTGATTGTTCAATCTTAATGACATCAAAAAATAAATTCTATTAAAACTTTATTAATTAAATAATTAAAAAAAATATGCCACACCACATGATTAGCTCAAACTCGAAAGTCTCAGGACAATCTAAATATTAATTATATGCAAAAAAAAAATTATTTATTTTTCTATAACGAAATAAAAATGAAAAATTTTTTACACATCCCATGTTGTGCTCAAATGCAAAAGTCTTTCGCCAATCTTAAGCCCAAACATGAGGTCAAGAAGAATAGCTGGAACCAAGTTGGGTCGACTTGTTCTGGTTTATGGTGAATTTTTGAAGTTGATGGAGAAATAAATTGGATGGTTCCAGGAAGCTTTCAAACAAAATATAACAATAAAATGCGTCAAAATGGATAAACGTATATGATTCCATTGTGGTGATTGGGAGAGAGCTAATATTTTTTTTGTAGGATAAACCTAGTCCAATTCTTATAAACAAAAAATAGATTTCCTCTTGTATAATGTGAGGCCATGTCCTTGTGATAGTCTCCACCAAAAAGTAGCATCATATAGCACCATCTAATGGTGTGTTTTAATGATCTTACACTAGAGATTGAATCCACCTGTAAACAACAATCTTAATTGATCTAAGCATCCATTTGATATGTCGACCAGGTGGTTATTGCTTCATCCACTATAACAGATTGTCCCTTATAACGATTATTATCTTTTTTTGGCCATATTAGAGGACTATTGTTTTCTTCTTTTTTAAATAATCTATCCTTGATATAATGACTCAGTTCTCCTATATTTGAGTCAAATGATGCAGATTTAGTCTTCAGTTTGCTATTAATTAATCTAACGATCAAGATCTCATCAAACTTGATTAAATGGACCTGATCAAATCCAGCTTGATCCTGTGATCATAAACACATTGTCTATTATAATAATTGATTGGATGTCTTAGCTCTCATCTATGTTGAACCAATAGATTAAGGAAATCCTACCAAATGGCTTAAGGACTAGTCGTTACTTTATGGGTTAAAAAATAGATAATAGAAAAACAGATAACCATTCCGTAAGAGAGAGACAGTAAGATAAGGATTAATAGGAGAAAAATAGTAAAGAAAATAATAATAAATAGAGATGATAAAAGATTTAATAAAGAGGAGATAGAGGCGAAAGATAAATAAATGAAAGGGTGAGTGAAATGAGATAGTAGGGGGTAATAGAAGAGAGAGGCCAAGAAAACTATAATTAGATAGAGAATAAAGAGAAAAATAAAGAATGATAATGAGAGAAGAAAGAGAGAGAATATAAGAGATATAGAGATAAAAAGAAAAATAGAATAGAAATAATTAAATAAATTTAAATATTAATAATTAAACTTAAAATATTTATTAAATATAATAAGTTAGTCATATATAATAATTAATAATATTAAAATATAAGAAATATTTGAGATTTATTATTTTTCTAGAATATTATGAATATTTATAATTTTTTTACAATTAATATTATTTTTTTCATATTTAAAATAAAAATTTTTTATAAAATAATAAATGACATACTTATTCTAATATATTATCTTTATATGACATTATATATAGTAAATATAAATGGTATTTAACATTGATCATATGTTTTTAAATTCTAATATTTTATAATATAATATTATAATATTTTAAAAAATTCTATATACATCATATATATGCTATTATAAGAAAAATTAATTCTAAATTATTATAATTCATATAAGATATTTTTCTTGATATAAAACGACATTAATGTTATTTTACATCATATGATGTGCCATATTTCTTATTTTATGTAATTGATAAAAACATTAAAATTTTATATTAACAATTAATTACCAAAACACTAATTATAAACTATCATTTGTAAAAATTTAAATTTTTTAACACTAACACATTGTTAAATAAAATTACCGTTCATTAGAAAATTAAATATGAACAAATTTTGGTAACATGAGGTTTTCTTAAGAGGTTAGCAAAGCCAATATCACTCTCTCTCTCAAATAAACTTGAATTTGGAGTCTAAGGAGATCTAGCACTACAATGTAATGTCATTTTAGAAGCATATAATTGAAAAAAATTGTAGTAGTGTGATTATTATGTTTAAGGTAATGCACCAATTCTAAAATTTTTAAAATTATTAAGCATATGCACTTCTTAAAAATTTTGCTTATTGTATATGTCATAAAATATTATAATACTAATATTTTATTTTTATAAACTATTACTTTTAGTAAAGTAGATGTTAATACATAATAATTTCTTTCTTTATTTCATCATTTTATAGATAAGAAATTAAATTAAATTTTAAATATAAAAAATAAAATATATATTTATCATAAATCTTATATATTAAGTTAAAAAACTTCAAAGATTTCTTCTTTTTATTAATTGACTAGTTGAAAAAGAGATAATGGTGATAGAGATAATAATTCTGTCAGAGAAAGAGAAAATTATAAATGGATAAAAGCAAAAATGGAGAGAAAAATAATAACATAGATTGATGGGAGATGATTCAATGATGAGAGAAAAAAGAAGAGAACATAGAAGAAAAAAATAGAATAAATAAAAAAATAAAATATAAAGGAAAAAACAAAGTAAAGGGTGATAAAGAAGGGTTGACAGATAAGAAAAATACTAAATAATAAAAAAATGAAGCGACAAATAATTGATTGATAATACAAAAGAGCACGAAGTGAGAGAATGTGATAAACATGAAGATAAAGAAAAAAGGGGAGAGAAATAGCTAAATAATAGTTAAATCACTACAGTTAAACTTGTAATATTAATTAATATTAGAAGTTGAACATATATAAAAATTTATAATAACAAAATGCAAAAACTATTTTTAATGTTATTTTTTATAACATTCTAAATATTGAGTAATACTTTGATATTTAATATAATATTATTTTATTCATAGTTATAATTGCAAAAGTTAATTAAATAATAAATTATATTAAAATTCCAATATATTATCATTAAATGACATAATATAGATAATAAGCATAAATAATATAAACTTTAATGATATAACTTTCAATTTCTACTAAGATATAATACAATATAACAGTATTTAAAAACATAAAATTTCATTGCATATAAACTATTAAAAAGATAAATTAATTCTAATTTTTTAAAATTAAAGTAAGTTATTTTTCTCAGCATTGAACTTTATTAAAGTTATTAATTAATTATTCTAATATTTTACCTTCATATGATGTAATATAAATATTAAATATACAAAATATTTAACTTTAATAATATAAGTTAAGGTTTCTAATATTAAATAACATAATATTACTTTATTTAAAAACATTTGTATACAACATATCTGTATTATTATAAAGATAAACTTATTATAATTTATTATAATTAATATATATTATTTTTCTTATTATTAAACTTAATTAAACTTATTATTTCATTATACCATACAATGTGTAATATTTATTATTTTATAAAATTATCAATAACATTATAATGTTATTACTAATAAATAATTGCTAAAACAAAAATTATAAAAAGTAATTTTTAGTAATTTAATTTTTGAACATAATCATGTTGTTTAAAAAATTTTTCATTCATTAGAAAAAACATTTTACCAAAGTAGGTGCAACGTGAGAACTTTTCAGGAGTTCACCTATCTCATTACTACTCACATCCAAGTATGCTTAATTGTAGAGCCCAAATAAGATGTAATGTTATAATTTTAATGTGGTTGTATGATCACACAAAAGAAAAAAAATTGTGTATATGTGATTACTATTTTTGGCATAATGAATTATTTCTAAAAGTTTCTAAAATATCAGGCATATGTACTTTTAAAAAAAATTATTCTTATTTTATAAGTAATAATATATTCTAATGTCAATATGTTGTATATAAATTTAATAGAAAATAATATAAACAATTATTTTTGATACTAAAGATGTTAATACATACCATTTTCTTCAATTGTATTGTTAATCTTATCAATGCAAATTTAGCTTAATAAATTTATATTTGCTAAAATATATATTTATCATAAATATTAAATATTAAATTACATAACATAAGATATTTCTTAAATATTTTTAGTTGATGGGCTAAAAAAGAGATAATTAAGATAGAGATAACTATTCTAATAAAGAGAGTCAAAGGCATGGATTAATAAGAGTAAAATATAGAGGAGAGCAACAATATAGAGTAGAGAAATTTTTCAATGATGTAGGAAAAAGTGAACATAGAGTAGATGGAAAAAATAATTAGTGGAAGTGATAGAAAAATGAAATGGCAGACATTGATTGATGTAAGGGAGAGGCCAAGAAAAGTATAAGAAGATAGAGATGTGTTGACAACTAATAGAATGATAAAAATATAGCAAAAATAGTAAGAGATATTGAGATAGAGAATTAAATGTGAGAAGTAATTGAATCAAAGTTAAATGTAAATAATTAAGATTATAATATCTATTAAATATAATAAATTAAAAAATATATAATATCTTGAAAGTACAAAATATAAAAATATTCTATCTATTCTTATTTTAAAATATTACATATATTTAATTTATATTTTTGTTATTAATTTAACTTTACTTTATTCATAAGTAAAATTAAAAAATTTAATTAAAAAATAAATAATATAATTATTCTAATATTTTTTATATGATGTAAAATAAATAATAAATATAAATAATATTTAAATTTAATTATATAATTTCGTATTCCTAATTTTGTCTGATATAATTTTACTATAATTAAAAAATCTTAAACATATTAGCTATACACATTTATAAACATAAGTTAATTCTAGTTTATTATAATTAATTTAAGTTATTTTTCTATATATTAAAATCAATTAAAATTGTTATTTTATTTAATCAAATGATGTGTCATACCTATAATTTTATAAATTTTAAAATAATATTATAAAGCAATTACTAAGAAGTAATTACTTAAAATAGTAATTATAAAATATGATTCATAAAAATTTAATGTTTTGACGATAACTTTTTAAAATTAGTCGCCATTCAATAGAAAAAGTAATACCATCTAAAAATTAGTAGAACAATGGACCTAAAAAAAGCTAACCCATCAAAAACAATTCTAGCCCAATCATGCATAAGTTTTGAGTTCTAATGAGATCTAGTACTATAAATTTGGTGTGGACACCCAAGCATACAAATGATAAAGAATCAAAATTGTGTGATTATTGCCTTGTAGATAATGACCCTTTTGTAAAAGCTTTTAAATTATCAAATATATGTATTGTGTCACCCTTATGTTTGATTGTTCAAGCCATAAATGTTTAGCTTTTTATTCTAACAAACTTTCACTATGAAATAGGTTTTCATGTAAATACACACATATTAAAAAAGTTGAATGAATAGTTTTCGAAGCACATTGGAATATTTTCCAAGTTTCAATGATTGATTACATGTGCATAAGCTTTTTTAAGATTTTACTTTAATATGAAATAGAATATTACTTTATTAATTTTAAGAGACACTTCATTCATATCAATTTCAAATCATATATATGCATCAAAATTGATTAATCTTCTCCTTGATTTGATAAATAATAAAAACTGAAATTGTTAATCTTTGAATATTTTTTTTATTTGAAATCCTACTTAAACCATTCATTGATTTAAAATATTTCTATTTTTGAGTCATTCTTTGTTTTTTAAAGTTATACTTTAGAACTTTTGTAAAATTCTTTGTACAGTTGATTGCTAAATCTTGATTACACTTAAAAATAATTTTGTAAAATTTTTTATATTTAAAAAAAAATTTATGCCACAACCCAATGTGCACCTAAATGAAGAAGTCTCAGGTCAAGCATAAGACATTTGTTTTTTTGCATAAGTTTTATTTTGTTTGATTGTTAAATATTGATTACATAAAAAATAATTCCATTAAAATCTTCACAACAAAATAAATAAAAAAAATTTATGCCTCATCCATAGCTATGCCCAAATACAAAAGTCTGAGGCTGAGCTTATCCAAGCATAAGACATTTATATTTTTTTTTTAAATTCCTTGTTACATTAATTTGCAAATTGTGATTATGTTTAGAAACTAATTTAACTAAAACTTCAAAATTAATTAACTAAAATAATTTTTTTTTCAAATGCTAAGCTGTGCCAAAACGAAAAAACCTTCGGCTGAGATTAGGCCTAAGCATCGATTCAAGATAAATAGTTTGATCCAGATCATGCTAAACCATTGTAGTTCATGGTGAAATGTTGAATAGGATGAGGAGAGGCATTAATAAAATTGGCAAGAATTTAAACTAAACATAAGTATGGGATAGGTTGAGCATGGGTAAAACTTTAATACATGTGTCCACGTAGGTGTTTAAATCCTCTATGCACAAATAGGTTGGTAGGCAATATTACATTTCCATGTTAGACATAAGAGAATGCTTAAACTGACAAAATACATTTCCTCTCTTGTAATGCGAGACTGTCACTATTGTTAGTCACCATCATAAATTGATAATGCTGAACATTATGACTTAGAATTTTCAAGATCGCATGGTGGAGATCACCTTCCCATTTAAACAATGATCTTAATTAATCAAAACATCCATTTGATAAGCTGATTGAACAACCAGTCTTTCATCCACTTTAACCAATATATCCATTTGAAAGTCTTTAACTTGTCCTACTTCATCAAACAGCTATTTTCTTTTCTTATTTTTGAAATAATCTATCCTTGGTCTGTTCAGATAAAATTCTCTTATTTCAATTCTATGGTTAAGATCTAAACTTAGATTTACCATTTGTTAATTGAACAATCTATAACACATCTGATTTGATCAAACTGCATCATTTAAATCTAGCTTGATTCTATAGTCGAAAACTCATCTACCTTTCTATCATTTGACTAGACTATTGAGGTGTCCCTTGTGACTATCTAATGGCTGCAGATAACCTACCTGATGGCTAAGTAATTAACCATTACTATGCCTTTGCAACTGCCACTTTGGAAAAATATTTTAAAATCAATTTAACTAGTATGGAGGTTACTTTTTCAGTAGAGTTTCACACACTCTTTGGTGGTGATGACAAAATTATTTCTATAAATACTAGCCATTATAAATGAAATGACTAAGGAATGTGAACCAGATTTTAACATCATGAAAAAGGGGTCGCATCAGATTGTACGAGTATAAATTTCCTCTCGTGGCACTCACGACTTGCGACTACTTAGAATTAAAAATTTTCCTAGCGAAGCCTAATTATTCTAATCTTTCACTTTCTCAATTCTTTTCTTATTTTTGAGCTCTTCATGCCATTTTTATTCATGAAGAAGCATAAAAAGCCTTTTACATTTTTATCCAAAATTTGTTTCTTACTATATTTTCACTTTTTGGTTGTGTTATCCTAGATTTATGAATGCCTGAGTTCGACTTGATGTTATAAAAACTCAAGTTAGGATTGACTTCGAAAAAGCCCATGTTGTAGTTGAACCGAAAAAACATGTCGGTAAGAGGTAAATTCTAAAGAAAAATCTCAACTCATAATTATTATACAAGTGGATGTTTCTTGGCCTCGATTTGGGGTAAACACCAGTTCTAATTGGAATTGGACAATCTAAATTTTGTTATACATTTTCAATTTTTATAATCATTATAAAAATTATAAATTATTATGTTTATAAATAAAAAATTAATAAACATAAAACTATTTTTATAAAAAAATCTTTTAAAATAAATACTATAAAAATTAGTAAAATAAATTTAAAACAATAATTCACTCCATTTTATTAGATTCACATGGTTTTTTCACTTAAATATGAATTTTAAAAAGATTTATTCATATTATATATGTCAAAATATATTCTAATTTTAATTTTTATTAATTTAAAATTAATTAAAAAAATTACATAGGCTATGATTTCTTACTACATAAATATTAGTCTATAAGGCTTTCTTTCGTTATGTTAGCATTCTTACTAATAAAAATTAATTTATTTAACAAATAAAAATATTAGAAAATAAATTTATTGTAATTATTATATTCTTAACTATGCAATTTAAGAGATATCTTAAATATCATTAACTGACGTGTTGAGAAAAAGATATTGGAGATGGACATAAATATTTCGCAAGAGATGGAAAATGACACTAATTGACAAGCACAACATAGAGAAGGACATTTTAATAAATAGAGATGAGAGAAGATTTAATAAATAGGAAAATAAATTATATAAAATAGAAGAGTTAGAAAGAACAATTAAACAAGTAAAAGAGAGAGATATACGATAAATTAGAGAAGAATGGAGGAGAAAGAGGCCAAAGAAAATAAAAAAATAGAAAATTAAGAGATAAATGTAGAATAATTATCAGAGAGAGAGAATGAATCCATAGGATGTGAGAGGCATTAAGATGAAAAGAAAAATGTGAGAAATAATTAAATAAAATTCAAATAGAAAAACTTGAACTTATAATGTTTATAAATTATAACAAGTTAATTATAAATAATAATTAAAAATAAAAAATATAATTTTTTTTTGAGATTTGTTATTATTATTCTAATATATTATCTTTACATAATTTAATATAGATAATAAATATAATTATAATTTAACATTTATGACATAATTTTAAGTTTTGAATAATCTAAAATGTAATATTACTATATTTAAAATATTTTATACACATTATACATATACCATTATAAATATAATTAAATCTTATTGATCATAATTGTTATAGTTTATTTTAGAAGAAATTAAATTATATTAAAGTTATTATTTTATTATATCACATAACACGTGTCATATTTATTGATATATAATATGGATAATAATATTACAAAATTATTTTTTATAATTAATTGCTAAAATTCTAATTATGGGGTGTTATTTATATTAATTTTATTTTTTTAATTTTAACATGTTATTAAAATTGGCTATCATTCATTAGAAAATGGATTGTTATGAAAAAATATATTCAACAGAATACTTCTCAAGATTTCGCTCATCCCAACATGACTCTCACTCAAGCAAGGTTGACTTTTTAATTCTAGTGAGATCGAGTGCCACAATGCTCAAGTGTTTGCTCATGCATAGAACATACAAAACATTATAGTTATGTGATTATTGTGTTGAAGATAATGAATAGTTTCTAAAATTTTTAAAATTATTAAAAATATTAATTTTTCAACAAATAACACTTATTATATATGTCATAATATAATCTAATGTAAAAATTTTCTTTATATAAAATTCATAAAAAAATTATATAGACGTTATTTTAAATAACATAGAATTTAATATAAAATAACTCCTTTCATTTTGTTAACCTTTTTATAAATTGAAAATTAAAGTACACAATAAATATGAATAATAAAAAATATAATTACCATTAATATTATATATTAAATTACTTAATTCCTGAGATTTTTTAAATATTTTTAATTGATTAGCTAGAAAAGAGATAATGGAGGTGGAGAGAACTATTCTTTAAGAGAGAGTAAATCATTGAATAATAACAATACAAAACATAAAAAGAAAAAAGAGAATCATATAAACATGGGTACAAGAAATACAAAAGTTAAAGTGAAAGCGAAATGAGAAAGTAATAGATGAAAAAGGAGAGTTGGAGGCTAAGAAAAATATAAAAAGATAATGAATGTAAAGAAAAATAATAAAATTATAATAAAAGAGAGCAAGAAGTGAAAGAATGTGAGACACATTGAGTTAAAGAGAAAAAATTAAGAAAAATAATTAAATAAATTTTAAATATTAGTTATTAATTTTTTAATATTTATTAAATAGAATAAGTTAATCGTTTATAATATAATATAATATAAAATAAAAATAAAATTTTTTTTATTAATATTTTTGAATATGATAAATATTTAAGGAAAATTTTGATAATTAATATTATCTTATTTTTTTGAAACTAAATAATTTAAAAAATTTAATTAAAAAATTAATAAAATATTTATTCTATAATATTATCTTTATATGATGGAATATAAATAATAAACATAAAAAAAATTAATATTAACGACATAATTTAAGACTTCTAATAATCTATAACTTAATATTACAATATTTAAAATATTTTATATACAATATATATGTAATACTATAAACATAAATTAATTCTAACTTATGATAATAAAAAAAAATTTAGAAAATGGATTGTTATGAAAAAAATATGTGCAACATAAGGACATATTAAGTGGTCACCTATATCAATGACATCACCACCCAAGCATTCTTGGCTTTGGGTTCCACTAAATCAATGTCGTAACACTCATGTGATCGCACATGCATACCATAGAGAAAAAATTATAGTTGTGTGATTATTATTTTGAAAATATTGAGCTATTTTTAAAAGTTTAGAAATTATCAAGAATATAAACTTTTAAAAACATTATGCTAATTATAGATGTTATAATATTTTCTAATTTAAATATATATTTTTTAAAATTAAATTAATAAAATGTTTTTATAAACAATAGCTTTTCAAAATGTAGACATTAATACATAAGTTTTTCTTCTTATTATGTAAAAAATTAAAATATATTGCAAATACAAATAATATAATATATATTTATCATAAATATATTGTATTAAATTATATAATATGAAAGATTTCCTTAATAGTGTTAATTAATGGGCTGAAGATGATATAATAGAGATGGTGTTAATAATTATATAAGAGATAGGGAAAATCTCAAATTAATAAGGAAACGATAAAGAAGAAAACAACAATAAAAAGTGATAAGAGATGATTTAATAAAGATAAAAAGAAAAAGCAGAATATAGAGGACATATAGGGAATGAATAAAAAAGTTTAACAAAGAAAAATAATAAAATAAAGAAGAATTGAGTAGTGAGAGAGAGGCCAACAAGAATAAAAAAAGATAAAAATTAAGGAGACAAATACAATAATGATAATAGAAGAGAGAAGAATATACGAGATATTAAGAAAGAGTGAAAAAACTGAGATAAAAAATTAAACAAATTTTAATACCCTAAAAATTAAATTTCTAATATTTATTAAATATAATGACTTAATCGTATATAAAATTTATTAATAATAAAACTCAGAAACATTTTATGTTTATTGTTATTTAATAATATTAAAATTTTAAATAAATCTTTTGTTTAATAATTTAACATTGTTTTATTAAAACATTAATTAAGAAGGTTAATTAAATAAAAAGTAGTATAACTATTCTAATTTATTTTCATTATATGGTATATTATAGATAATAAATATGAATTTTTTTAAATATTAATGATATAATTTTAGATTTTAAATATATTATAATATAATATTACTATAATTGAAAAATTCTATAAACAACATGTACATACTATTATAATCATAAGTTATTTGTAATTTATTATATTTGAGATAAGCTATTTTAATGAATATTAATTTATATTCACCAATTATTTTTTAAAATAATATGATGTTCAATATTTATTATTATATAAATTAATAATATTACTATAAAGGTTTTATTAACTACTATTTACTTAAATTCTAATTATAATGTACCATTTGCATTAATTTAACTTTTCAATATTAACATTTTATTTAAATAGTTTGTCGTCATCAGCAGAAGAACTGCTATGAAAAATGTGTACAACACGAGATCTTCTCAAGATGTTACCCATTCTAATCCTACTCTTACTTAAGCACACTGAACTTAGGAGCTTTAATTAGATCAAGTGTTATAATGTTGGTGTGGTCATCCATGCATATAAATGGAAGAAATAATAGTTATTTAATTATTAATTTTAAGATATTGAACAATGTTTAAAAATTTTGAAATTATCAAGCTTATGAGCCTTTAAAAACAATTATGATTATTATAGTCTATAATATTATCTAATATCAATGCTTCATTTATATAAAACTAATATAAAATTCTCAAAACTAATATTTAAATAGTATAGATATTAAAAGATAAGATTTTCTTCAATGAAATTACCACTCATATTAAAAAATGAAAATTGCATAATAAATATAAATCATAAATTATTTAGTGAACATAAATATTATTTATTAAAATTAGCAAGGTAAGAGATTTCTTAAATATTATAATTGATGAGCTAAAAAAGATAATAAAAATGAAGATAATTATTCTATTAGAGAGAGAAAGTCATGGATTAATACAAGCAACATAGAGAGAAATTATAATAAATAGAGATGATAGATGATCTAATAAAATAGACTAAATATAGAGAATGTAAAGAAGATAAAGAGAATAAATAAATGGGTGAAAGAGAGACAAATCAAAAAAGTAAATCTCATATAAGAAAAAATTTAGACTTAAATAGTAATGTAAATTAGCTATGACAAAACATTTGAATTAATAAGATAATTTAAAAAAGAAAATTGTATTCCAAGACATTAAGAAGGGTGAGTGTAACATTTTTGATCATCAAATCAGGTATGAATTTATGAAGTCTCAATTGGAATAACTTTGAATTACCAAGACAAGTGCAAATAATTATAAATTATTATTTTAATAATAAGTTGTGGATATTGAAAGAGAAGTGAGATAACTTTAAGAAGTGTAATAAAGCGAAACATTGTGATGTATACATGACATAAGTGGAGATTTAGAGTTAATGAGTAATACAACCAAATCAAAGCAAAATATTTTAAGAAATGAAATAAATTTTGCATGAAAGTTGCATTCCATGACAAGGAGATAGATTGTAGCACTCTAAATCATCAAATAAGGTATAAATTTGAATAATTCATAAAGCATATAAACACCTTAAAAAATATAATCTTCAAAAATAAAAAAATAAATATTTAATATAATAGAGCTCATCAAGTCGTGCACAAGAAAGTTCGCTTTGACTTTGTCGGGCCTCATTTGGAGTTATTGTGAATTAGTAAATTAAAAAATATATAAATAAATAATTCATTATTTATTATTTAAAAAATATTTATTAAAGTAAAAATAAAAGAAATTGAAAAAAATTTAATATAGCCTAATCAAAGTGATTTAAAGGTCAAATGAGTATAAAATTAAACTTTCACATAAGTAAACAAAATAAATGTAAATAAAATTGTTGAAATAAGATAATTTGTATAAGTATGTAGAATTCCAAAAAACTAAGGAGATTAAGTATAACTATAAAGAATGTTAAATAATGTATTGATTTGAGTATCACATAAAGCATGCAAAATTGTAAATATAATATTTGAAAATATGAAATGATTATTTAATTATGTGATAATTGTCTAGATGAGAAAAAATTTAAATAAGAAAAAATAGTAAGTTGTATTTTTTTAATGTTCAGAAAATGTACAATTAGATTGAAATATAATAACTTGAAGGTTGTTAATTTGGCCAAATAAAAGTGATGTGAAGGTCACATTAAAGAAAAATTAGAGTTTTATAGTAATATAACCAAGTCAAAACAAAAAATTTGAAGGAATGAGATAAATTATTTTGAAAAGCTACATTCCAAGACACTAAGGAGATGTACTATAACATTCTCCATAATGAAATCATTTATAAATCTAAATATTTTGTAATGGGTGTCAAAAGCCAATAAAAGTTTTTAAATAATAATAAAAAATGATTATTTAATTAGATAATGCTTTTTAAGATGAATGTAATGACATTTGTTTCACTCGATATTACTTGGGTTTGAATTATTACAAATTACAAAAGTAGATATATATAAATTATAATAAATTATTATTTCTATATAAAGTAAATTTTTATCATTAATAAAATTAGATAAATTGAAGCAATGTGTTGTAACAAAAATAAACAACATATAAAGGTTCCACTTGAGGATATTTAAATTTATATAGTAATATATCTAATTCAAAGAGAAAAATGCGAAGAAATGGGAAAAATAATATGAGAAATTTACATCACAATATACTATGGAAATCTAATGTAACATCCTTGATCATCAAATCAAATACAAATAAAAACAACTTATAATACATGCTAACATTGAAAAAATAATTTAAAATATAAGGACAAATATTTATTTGGATAAAGCTTTTTGAGATGGGTCAAAAGTCTTTTTTGTGTCAATCAAACTGTCTCCTAAAGAAGCCAACACCCTTGGAAAGAAAATATTTCGAAATATAAAAATGAAAATCTAAATTGAATGTGTTTTCTAAATAAGTTTATGTCATCTTGATTGACCTTAGTTAGAATTACTATAAATTACCAATGTTAATAAGCATAGAAAATAATCAAATATTTTTACTATAAAGTAAACACATTTTAAAGCAAAAATTAGATGAGTTAAGGATATGTAACATAACTGAATAAAAGGTTGCACGTCAGAAGATGAAAAGTTACATAGTAATATAAGTAAATAAAATAATTCAAGAAATCAGATAAATTGCTTAGAAAACTTACGTTCTAATATGCTAAAGACACCAACTGTAAGAACTTTAATTATTAAATTTGGTAAAAATCAAAATATCTCAATGTATATGCCAAACTCAATTGAAGATTGTTTGGAATATTGCAAATTTCCAAAGAAAAGTGTCATAAATAATAATAAATTATTTTTTTAATTTTAACTAAATTTATTTTTAAAAATGAAAAAAAAAATTTAATCAATTTAATATAGCTAAGTCAAGGAATTTTACAGGTGAAACAAAATAGGAATAAGAGTTTAATAGTAGTGTTAAAAAACAAAGCTAAAAATTTTATAAGAAAGCTGCACACTAAGTTAACAACAAAATCAAGTGCGACATCCTTGTTTATTTATTTAGTTGTGTATCAAAATATCTCATAGCATGTGAAAAAATTAAAAAAATATTTCAGAAAAACAAAAATAAATATTTAACTACATAGAGCATGTCAAGATGAGTCCATGCATGTTTCTTTTGTCTAAATTTCACCTTAGGTTGAATTTGTTTCATTTAACAAAGTAAATAAACATGTATAATAATAAATCCTTAATTTAATATTATGTAAATATGTATTAAAGATAAAGATAAGTTCAAGAAATGTAATATGACCATATTAAGGCAACATAAAGTCACACAACATTAGATTTTGTGTTATATAGTAATATAACTAAATCAAAGTTAAAAAGTTTGATAACATGAGATAAATCGTTGAGGGAGTTGCATTTCATGATGTTAAGAAGATCATTTAACATCCTTGATCATCAAATTAGATATGAATTAAAATGTTTGTTAAAGCATAAAATGCCTACAAAATAAAACATTAAAAAAATATGAAAACGATGTTATATTATAAATCTCATATTAACTAGTTTAATAATGTTTTGTTGTGTTTATTAGATCTTGCTTTCAGTTATTGTGAATTATTAATTTAAATAAGCATAAATATTAATAAATTTTTACTTTAAAATTAAGGAAATATATATTAAGTTGAGCTGAGATAAATAATGGTAATGTAACAAAATAAAAGAAATGCAACATAAAGGTCACATGAGAGAAGATTTAGAGTATCATAATTATATAACCAAATCAAAACTAAAAATTTGAAGCCATAAAATTAACTATATTAAAAAGTAACATTCCAAGATACTAAGGTGATCATGTGCCACATTAGTGATCATAAAATTAGGTACAAATCAAATGTCTCGTGAAGTGTGCTAAAACTTAAGAAAATAAAATCTTGGAAAAATATAGAAATCAATGCGTAATTGGATGGAGCTTGTTAGAACTTTTACAACAATATTTATTTCATGTTGATTGGACCATGTTTTGATTTATTGTGATTCAAAAATCTAGTTGAGCAAAAAAATAATTTTTTTTATTTTAATATTAAGTAAATATATATTATAGATTTAAAAATATTTAAATTGATGCAATGTAATATAAAAAAGTCTATGCAAAATAAAGGTAACATAAGATGACGGCTAGAGTTACATTGCAATATATCCAAATGAAAATAAAAATTTTAAATAAATGAGATAAATTAAATGAGATAGTTGCTTTTCAAGTCATTTGAGAGATTAATTGTAACATCTTCCAATGTTAAATCAAGTATGAATAAAAATGTCTTATCAAGTATTTCAATGACTTTTCTCATCTCTATCAAACATAATTTGGAATGACTATAAACTTTGATAGTAAATAAGCATAAAATGTAATAATAAATTATTTTAAATTGAAGTAAATTTATATTATATTTTAAATGATATAAATTAAAGCATTGTAATATTACCAAATTAAAGTAATGCAAACTTCACATGAAAAAATATTTAGTATTAATTAGTAGTTTAACAAAGATAACAAAAATTTGAAGAAATGAGATAAATTGTATTGGAAAGTTACATTCCCAAATTCTAAGAAGATTGAGTTTAACGTACTTGATAGTCAAATTAGGTACCAATGAAAATACATTTTAAGGCATGTTAGAATCCCAAAAAATAAAAAACCTTTAAAATATAAAACATATTTAACCAGATAGAGCTTTTCGAGATGATTCCAATAATGTTTATTTTGACTCCTTCAGACCTCATTTGGTGTCTTTGTGAATTACAAAGAAAATAAGCAAAAAATTTTAAAAAATGTATTATTAAATTCAGGAAATATATGTCAATGCTTAAATAAGATACATTGAAGAAATTTATTATAACTAAATAAAATTAGTGCAATGGTCAAATGAGAGAACATTTAGAGTTACATAGTAATTTATCCAAATTAGAGTAAAATTTTCAGAGCTAAGATAAATTGTTCAAAAAAGTCATATTCCAAAATCTTAATGACATTATGTGTAACATCCTTAGATAAAAAATTTGGTATGAATCAAAATTTCATGTAAGGGGCAACAACTGTTGCTTGGAAGATAAAATTTCTTAAAAATATAAAAATGAAGATTTAATTTCATCGAGCTTATCTCATTTGAATCTTTATTGGAACTACTATAAATTAAAAAATTGAATAACCATAAATAATAAAATTTTTTATTTTAATATGAAATAAGTATATTATAAAAGTAAATTGGGAGAAATTAAAATAATATAATATAACAAAATCAAGGCAAAAAATTGAAGATAAGAGATAAATTATATGGGTTGGTTTAATTCTAAGATACTAAGAAAATTGTGTATAAACATTTCTCACAAATTGTGTGAAAACCTAAATAAAATATTTGAAAATGTAAAAAATGAATATTTAATTGCATAAAGGTATTTGATTCAAGTCTAATAGTGTTAGTTTGGTCTAAATAATAACTTGATTGGAATTACTATGAATCACCAAATTATATATATGCATAAAGGATAATAAATTATTTTTTTAATATGAAGTAAATATAATTTAAATTGAATTGATATTAAATTGAAGAAATCTAATGTATCAAATTCGTAACAATGCAAAGTCCATAAAAGATGAGATACATATATAAATTTTATAGAAATGAAATAAATTACATTTAAAAGTCACAATTTAGGATATTAAGGAGAACATATAAAATTGAGGTATGAATAAAAATGTGTCTTAACGCATACTAAATAATTAGTAAAATTATCTAAAGAAATTTAGAAAATTAATAATTAATGGGATAAAGCTCATGAAGATGAGTACAACAAAATTTGTCTTATGCCGATTTGACATAATTTTGATTTACTATGAATTACTATAGTAAATAATTATAAATAAGAAAGAAATATTTGTTTAATATTAACTGAATATATATTAAAACATTAATTAAGTAAAATAAAGAAAGATAATTTAATCAAATGAAGGCAAAGTAATGCACATTAGAGGAGATTTAGAGTAACATAGCAACATAACCATTTCAATGCAAAAAAATGTGAAGAATTGAGATGAATTGTAATGGAAAGTTGCATTGCAATATACTAAAGAGGTTCAGTATAAAATTATCAAATCACATACCAATTTAAATGCCTCATTAAGCATGTTTAAACCACTAAAAACAAATATTAAAAAATACAAAAAAATGAATATTTTATTCAATAAATATCATTGAGTGGAGCCCAGTAACATTTGTTTCATATCAATTGGAGATTGTTTAAAAACACTACGAGTTAACAAGTTAAAGAAGAATAAATAATAACAAATTATCATTTTAATATTGAGTTAAATTCTATTAATGAAAAAATACAATAAAGTAAACTTTGTTATACAACCAATTAAAAATTATTGAGATGTCACTCAATCAAAGAATTAGAGAGGCATAGAACTATAACCAAATGAAAGCAAAAAATTTTAAAAAATTAAATAAATTACACAAGAAAGCTGTATTCTTAGATTCATAGGAGTATGAGGGTAATTCCCTCGATTGTAAGATTTAGTACAAATCAAAATCTCTCATAAAGCATCGAGACGCCACAGAAATAATATTTGAAAATAAAATAAAGAGTATTTGAAATAATATTTATTTTATCTCAATAACAATTGACTTTTAATTGCTAAATATTGAAAAAGTAAATAATCCTCCATAATAATATATCTAGAAAAAAGCAAGTGAAGGTGATGAGGGAAGAAATTATAGTTTCAAAGTTGTATAGCAAAATCAAAGAAAAACATTTGAAGGAATGAGATAAACTATGCAAGAAAGTTACATTTTGAGATACTTGGGGGATTGATTATGACATCATCAATATTTAATCCAAGGATGAATCATAATATCTTTAAAAATATGCTAAAAGCTTTGAAAATAAAATAAAAACAAAACTTAAAAGAATAATATTTAATTCGATTTAGCTGGTCATGACGAGTCCAATGACATTTGTTTCATCCTGTTAGAACCTTGTTTTTGCTTAATTAGAATTACATTAGGAAATATTTTAAATGTTAACTTTTTAATATTGAGTAGAAAAAAGTTGAATAAAAAATATGATGAATCGAGGTAATACAATATAACCAAAAGAATTTTGGAAAATATATTTAATTTTATAGGAACATTGCATCCAAAGATACTAAATTAATTGGGTGAAACACCCTCAATTACTAAATCGAATTCAATTCTAAATGCCTTTTAAAAAATCAAAATATTAATATAATCGAATCAAAGGAATGCAAAGCTCTCGAGGGAGGTGAATAAATATTTCATAGTAATTTAATAAAATCAAAGCAAACAATTTGAACAAACTAGTTGAATGTTATAGGGAAGTCGCATCACAAGACACTAATAATATCAAGTTTGACATCCATTATCACCAAATGAGCTATTTTTTCTTCTCTAGTAAAGTATGCCAAAGGAAAATAAATTTTAAATATATATATATGTGTGTGTGTGTGTGTGTGTGTGTGTGTGTGTGTGCGTATTTAATTGAATATTTTATCTTAAGATGAGTTTAATGATATTTCTTTCACATTGCTTAAACTTTGTTTTGAATTATGAATTACAAAAGTAAATAACAATAAAAAACAAAAAATAATTAATATAAAATGAAGAGAAAAAGTATTAAAGGTAGAATCAAATAAACAATAGTAATCAAATATAGCAAATCAAAGAGATTTAAGAGTCACAAAAGAAGAGATTTTAGGTGCCATAATATTATAACTAGATGAAAGCAAAAAAGTTCATTAAATAAGAAAAATTCAATGAGGAAGCTACATTTCTTAATGCTATCGTGATTGAGTTTGGCATCCTTGATCATCAAATTTGGAATGAATCAAAATCTCTTTAGAGCGTGCAAAAATCATAAAAAGATAAAATATTTAAGATAATATAATTAAATATTTTATTAGATAGACCGTATTGTGTTGACTACAATGACTTTTGTTTTGTCTCGTTCAAAACTCCAATGGAATTAATGCAAATAATGAAAAAAAACAGCATAACTAATAACAAAGTATTTTTTATTACTAATAAATTATTGGTTAAAGGTAAAATAAGAAACTTTGAAACATTATAATATAACAAAATCAATGTAATGTAAAGATCACTTGAGTGCAGAATTAGAGTGTCATAGTTATATAACCAAATCAAAATAAAAATATTGAAGAAATGATAAATTATTTAGGAAATTTACACTCCAAGTTATTATGGAGATCAAATTTAAAATCCTCTATCATTAAAAGAGATATAAATCAAAATATTTAGTTAAGTGTTAAAAAATAATAAGAAATAAAGTATTTAAAAAATATAGAAATTAACATTTAATTTGATAAAGCTGACCTAGGTGAGTCCAATGACACTTGTTTTGTGTCGATTGGATCTCATTTTGAATTACTGTGATTTACCCAAAAGATAGTTATAAATGCTAACAAATTATCATTTTAATATTCAATATATACATTATATATATAAAAGAATTAGTGAGGTAAGTTGTAATAATGTAATATAACCAAATCACACTAATATAAATATTACAAGAGTAGAATAAGAGTATTAAAGTAATACAATAAAATTAATGGAAAAAATTGAATAAATAGGAAAATTTATATGGGAAAATTGCATTCAAAGATACAAAATAGATAGATTGTAAAATCTTAACTTATCAAATCAGGTAAAAATCAAATGTCTCACAAAACATGCCAAAACACAAAAAAATAAAATGTATAAAAAATTTAAAAATGAATTCTTAATTTGATAGAGCTAGTTAGGATTAGTTGAACAATATTTGTTTTGTCCTTATTGGACCTTGTTTGGAATTATTATGAAGTACTATATTAGATGGGTGAATTTAATCAAAAATAATTATTTTAAGATTATGTAAATATATTTATTCAAGTTCAGGATATATAAAAAAAGAAATATAATATAATAAAATAAAGGATCTGGAAAGGTTGCACTAATGAAGATTTAGAGTGACATAGCAATAAAACATAATAAAAGTTAAACATTTCAAAAATTGATGCAAATTATAAAAGAATTTTGTTTTCCAAGATATTAAAGAGGTTAAGTGTTGCATCCTTGATCATGTAATAAGGTACAAATCAAAACTTCTTGTAAAGCATAACAAAAAATAGAAGACAAAGTATTCAAAAATTTGTGAGTAAATATTTTATTTGATAGAGCTCATTAACCCAAGTCTAACCACATTTCTTTTACATTGATCAAACCTCATTTGAAATAACTACAAATTACTAAAATAAAAAAGTACAAAAAGTAATAACGTATAATCGAATGTAATATAGTATAACAAAATCAATGCAATATAAAGGTCATAGAAGAAGAGATTTAGTGATAATACTAATATTACCAAATAAAAATAAAACTTTCGAAAAAATAGGATAAATTATATAAGAATATTGTATTCTAAAATAAAAGGAGTTGGAGTGTGGTATTCTTTATTTTTAAATCAGGCAAGAGCGAAAATGTCAAAAAGAATTTTGAAGCCATAAAAAATTAAATATATGAAATTTTCTAATTGGTTATTTAGTTTAGTAGTGCTTGTCAAGGGGAGTCCAATGTCGTTTTTTATGTTAATCAAAACTCTTCTTGAATTATTATGTACTACAAAGTTAAATAGGTAATAATAAATTAATTTTTAATAATAAATAGATAAATATTTATGCCTAAATAAGATAAATTAAAATAATATAATATATCAAATCAAACCAATGTATAGATCACACAAAAGGTTAGTTAGTGTTCTATAGTAAGATAAGAACATCAAAGAGAAAAATTTGAAAAAATGAGTTAAATTACACTTTAAAGTTGCATTGCAAGATACAAAATAGATCAAATATAATATCTTAAATCTTAAATAAATCAAAATTTTCATTAAGCTTGCATAAACCAAAGAAAATAAAATGTTTAAAAATATATAATTGAGTATTTCATTCGATAAAGGACATCAAGAGGAATATAATAATTTTTATTTCACCATAATTAGACATCAAAATTAAAAAATTTTAGAAGTAAATAAGCACAAATAAAAATAATATTTTTTAATTTCTTAAGTAAATATATATTGAATCTAAAATAATTTAATTTAAGGAAATATAATACAACAATATCTAAGTGATGAAAATGTCACACAAGAGAATATTTATAGATCGATAGTAATATCTCGATATAATAAAAACTATAAATAATTGTCTCCATTGTCTAGAGATGTTTCATTCCATAAAGCGAGCAAAAAAAAAATTAAAAAATTATTTAAAATAATGCAAATAAATTTTTATTTCTTTAGTTTGATATGACTGAATGAAAGAAAAAATTTCAAGCAATTAAATAAATTGTGGGAAAATTTCTTTCCTAAATATAAAGAGAAAGTGTGGTTTGTCAGATCATAAAAACAAGGTCCACTTCAAGAATGCCAAAATATTAGAAATGAAATTATTTTAAAAAAATTAAAAAACATGAATAATTAATTAAATAGAGCTCATAAAGATGTGTCCAATGATGTTTTCTCTCATATTAACATGAGTTTATTTGGACTTACTACTAATTACAAAATAAAAAAAATAAAAATTTATTCTTTTAAAATTAATTAAATGTATTTGATAACTAAGTTTTAAAAATAATGAAGCAATGTAATATTATGAAATTATAAAAAAAATAAAGGTGAAATTAGAGGAGATTTAGAGTTGCAAAGTAACAAAAAAATTAAAGTAAAATATTTGAAGAAATTAGACTAATTATATAAGGACGTAATAATGTAAGATACTAAAAAGATTGAGTGTAACATCTCTGCCTATTAAATCATGTATGAATTATAATGTGTAATAAAGGATTCTAAATTCATAAAAATTAAAATATTTTAAAAATATATAAAAATAAATTTTAGTTATTTAGAGGTCATTGTGATAAGCCCAAGGTCATTTGTTTCATCTAAATCAAGCCACCTTTGAATTTACTAGAAATTACCAAGATAAATAACAACAAATTATTATTTCATATTTAAGTAAACATACATTAAAACTAAGATATATGGAAAATTGACCAAGTCAAAATGATGTATTGGCCATACTAGAAGAGATAGAGTTTTAGAGAAATGTAACCACATGAAAGCAAAACAATGAAAAATAACTTTAATTATAAAGAAAGTTGCACTCCAAGTTTCTTCAGAGATCATATGTGGCATACTCGATCATTAAATCTAGAACTATTCAAAATAAATCATAAAGCATGTTGAAATCAGAGAAAAAATAATTAAAAATGGAAAAATGAATTTAAAATAATTTTTTTTCATCTTTATTTGAGCTCATTTTCAATTATTACAATACAAGTAATAAAAAATGATTATTTTCATAATATATAAATATATTTTAAAAATTAAAATAACTTAAATTGAAGTAATATAATATACCCAAATGAAAGAAATATTAAGCTTACAAAGTTGGATAATTAGTTTCATAGTGACATTATCGAATAAAATAAAAAATTCAAAGATTTTAGATACTTTGCATCAGAAAGTTGCATTCTAAGATACTAAAGTGATCAAGTATAATATCATCGATTATTAAATTAATGTCAAATAAATATGCCTCCAAAACCATGCAAAGATTGACAAAAATTAAATATTTAAAATATGAACATGAATATTTAATTAGATTGAGCTGGTTGAGATGAGTCTAATGACATTTGTTCTCTCTGAATCACACCTTATTTGGGGTTAGTATTAATTAACATAAAACTTTTTTTTACTATGTGGATAAATGTTAAACAAAAAATAAGATGAATTGAAGTAATGTAATATAACCAAATTAGGGAAACATAGAGATTACACAAGTTGAGATTCTAAGTTATATAGTAATAAAAGAAAAATAATGTGAAAAGTTTGAAGAAATGAGATAAAGTGTATGTGAAAGTTGCATTAAAAGACATTAAGGGGACCAAGTGTGGATTGTTTATTATTAAATTAGCTAAAAATAAACATTTTTCTTAAAGAGCATGAAAACTCTATAAACTGAAGTTCTCAAAAATATAAAAAATGAATTTTTAATTAGATAGAGCTCTAAAAGATGAACTAAGTTACATTTCCTTTGTATAGGTTGATGTGATTAATGGTTACAATGAGTTACAAAAGTAAATAAGCATAAATAAAAAATAAATTATTATTTTATTACAAAGAAAATTGTATTAATACATAAGTTATATAAATTAATATAATATAATATAATATAATCAACTCAATGGAAATTAAATATTACACGAGAGAAGATTTAGAGTTACGTAGTAATATAACCAAACAAAAAAAAAAAATTTGAAAGAATGAGATAAATTACATGTGGAACTTTCTAATCCTGTAATTCAACTTTTTAATCCATTTTATCTCTTTTCTACAAATTCTTGCTCTAAATCTAATTTTTTTAGCTCATATATATACAACAAAATATTTATTCATTATTATTTTGGATTATTTTACTTTTCTTTTAACAGTAACTCAAAACATGGTTTGATTAAAACAAAAATAATGTATTGGACTTATCTCGAACTGCTCCATTCAATTAAATATTTATATTTATTTTTTTATATAGATTATTTCTAAGGTTCTAGAATGCTTTGTGAGATATATGGAATCAAAGATAATTTCATTGTCAAAATGTTGCACATGATCTCTTTATATGTTACAATGCAGCTTCCAACACAATTTATCTCATTTCTTCAAATTTTTTGTATCGATATGATTATATCACTATGCAATTATAAATCTTCACTTGTGTGACAACTACATTGCTTTAGTTTGGTAATATTACAATGCTTAAATTTTTATCATTTTATGTTCTTTGTATATTTTTTGTTATTTAAATATTAATTTATCAAAATATATGCCTATTTCTTTTTAAATTCAATGTAATTCCAAACAAGGTCTAATAATGATGAATCAAACATAGTTGGACTCGTCTGGATAGGCTTTATCCATTTAAGTATATATTTTTTATATTTTTAAAAATTTATTCTCTTGGTTATCAACATTGTTTTGTGTTATTTTCATTCGAACAATAAATAATGATTAGGAAGTTAGATGCAATTTTCTTAGTACCTTGAAATACAACTTTTCCACACAATTTAACCATTTCCTTCAAGTTCTTTGCAATTATTTCATGATATTACAATGTAACTCAAATGCCATACTAGAACAACAAATATATCATTTTCATTTCATTGTACTATATTTCTCCAATGTCTCTTATATCAAGTTAACATATATTAGTTTAATATTGAAATAATAATAATTTATTATTTTTTGTTATTCACTTTATTATTTTATAAAAAATATAAATGACTTCTAATTAAGAAGAAGCAATCATCATTAATCTCGTCTAGGTGAGCTCAAGGCTATTAAAATTTCTTTCTTAAATCTTAAAATACTTTATTTTCCAGGGCTTTAAAATGTTTTTTGAAAAAGTTTTACTCATATCTTATTTGACAATTGTGAATGTTATAGTAGATCAACTTAACTCCTCGGAACATAACTTTCTAGTGAAGTAGATTTCATAGCTTGATTTCTGATCATGACAAAAGAAATATTGTTGGACTCATCGTGATGAGTTTTACTGAATAAAAATATTCATTTTTATTTTCTTAACTACATTTTTTTGAAATATTTTTATTCTTTTGGGTTTTAGCAATGATTTATGAGTACTTTCATTCAGACAAAATTTAATTATTGAGGTTGCTATACTTGATCCCTTTAGTATCTTAGAATGTAACTCTCTAATATAATTTATCTCATGTTTCCATATTATCTTTCTTTGAATTAATTTTTTACTCTTTACTAATACATCGTCTCTCGTGTGACTTTTACAATGACATGACATTGTTATACTATGTTGCTGGAATTAAAATTTCATCTTCAATACATATATAATGAATATTTGGTGATGAAACAATATCTTTCAACTAATCTCAATCAGCTCTATCAAATTAAATGTTAAATTTTTATATTTTTAAATATCTTTAATTTCTATCATTTGGCATGTGCTTGTAGGGATTTTCTTTCCTACCTAATTTGATGATTGGGAATGTTACACTCAATCTCTATAATATCCTAGTGTGCAATGCTCCAATTTAATTTATCTCATTCCTAAAAAATTTTTGCATTCATTTGGTTATACTACTTTATAACTTCAAATCTCTCATGTGACCACCACATCAATATGATTATGTTATATTATGTTGATTTGATGTGTGTTTGTTACATTAATATGTATTTTCTTAATATTATAATATTAATTAATTTTTGTTTATTCTTTTTTTGCAATTCGTGATATTTCCAAATCTAATTTGATTGAGATGAAAAGCATCATTCTACAAATCTAAATAAGATTTATCCAAATGTGCATTCATTTTTGTATTTAATGATATTTGGCATATTTTATTAAAAACCTTTGATTCAAATTTTTTTTGAAGATTAATAATGTTATACTCACTCTCCCTACACATCTTGATCAAAGAATAGGTATTTTATATTAAAAAACATTTTAAATTTTTTTTGGATGGTGATGGTTAAGATGATTCACATTGACATCAATTTTGTCTCGATCATAACCATTTGGATTGCTAGAAAATCGTCAAAGAAAATTTGAATAAATAATATTAAATTATTATAATAATATTAAGAAAATATAATTGAAAGCTAAAATGATAAGAATTGAAGTAATATAGTATGACAAAACTTAATTATATGAAGGTTTAATGAGAGGAGATTTAGATTACATAGTAGTATAACTAAATCAGTGATAAATATTTGGAAATTGGAATAAATTGTAAAGTTGCCTTAATGATAATAAAGTGATGTTGTGTAATGTCCTTGATCATGAAATCTTGCAGGAATTGAAATGTTTTAAAAAATTTGTCAATTGTATTAAAAAAATATTTTGAAATAATGACATGAATATTTCGTTCGATAAATCTAGTCGTGGCAGTTCTACTGGTGATTGTCTTGTCTTGTTCAAATCTTATTTGAAATTATAGTGAAATAATAATGTAAATTTGCATAAAGTAAAATATTATACAATTATTTTAATATTATGTATCTGTATATTTAAGTTGAAATGCAAAAAATTAATGAAATATTATAAAATGAAATCATACTAGTCCAAATGTATAGATGATTTAGACTTAATTGCAAACAAGACAAAATCAACTTCAAAATTAAAAGGAATGAAATCAATTATTTTAGAATATTTTAGACTAAGATACTAAGGAGATTGAGTTTAACATCTTCAATCAGCAAATTTTGTGAGGAATGAATATCACATAAATTGTAACATAACAATTGAAAATAAAATATTTTTAAAAAAATTATTATAGAAATTTATAGAGTACATTGAGTTGAGTCCAATGATACTAAGTAAATATATATACTAAAGCTAAATTAATACAAACCAAACAAAGATGTTGTTCAGGCCACACGATAGAGGATTTGAAGTTTTATTGTAATATAAGAAAATTAGAGTGAAACCTTTGAACATGAAATACAACAGTAATCAAAATAACTCATAAATCATCCAAAAAGTTTTAAAAATTAAATAATTAAGGTTATAAAAATAGAATTTTTATTTTGAAGGAGCTTCACAAAGTGACTGCATTGATGCTTGTTTTATCTCGTTAAAATCCATACTAAAATTTCTATGAATTATCAAAGAAAATAAATGTAAATAATAATAAATTATTTTTAAAATGTTAAGAAAATTAATATTAATGTATAAATGAGACAAATTAAAGCAATGTAGTACAATCAAGTTAAAGCAATGTTAACAACAAATGGGTGAGATACTGAGTTTCATAGTCATATAACAACATCAAAGCAAAATAATTTAAAGAAATGGGACATATTATTTGGAGATGTTTCTTAGAAGATACTATGGGGATTGACAATAACATCCTTAATCAATAAATTATTTACAAAACAAAATGTGGCATAAACAAAGCCTAAACCTTAGAATGTTTAATATTTAAAATATAAAAATGATTATTTAAATTTATGGAATTCATCGAGATTAGTCTAGCAAAATTTATTTTCTTCTCATAAGGCATCATTCGGAATTTTTATAAATTACAATTAAAAATATGCAAAAAAATTAAAAAAAATCATTATTTTAATGCTAAATGAATATATGTTAAAGCTAAAAAATGTTAAATGGAAATAATGTGCCTAATAAAAAAGAAACAAATGTAAAGTATACATGAGCAGAGAATTTGAGTTTCATTGTGATATAACAAAGAAGATAAAGCATTTGATAAATTGTGTAGGAAAAGTTGCAATAAAAAATACTAAAGAGTTTGAGTGTAACATCTTTGATCGTTAATTAGGTATCAGTTGAAATATTTTATAAAGTATGAAAATGACTTAAAATATAAAACATTTAAAATTATACAGTAAAATATTTTTTTGGATAGAGGTCATCCAGTCGAGTCAAACAAAAATATTATTTTGCCAAGATCTAACAATGTTTGGAAAGGGAAGCACTAAGATAAATATGCATTAATAATATTAAATTATAATTTTATTATGTAGTAAAATTATGCTAAGCTTGAATTGTACAAATTAAAATAATTTAGTAAAACAAAATGAATATGATGTAAAACTTGCATCAGATGAGAATTAGAATTTCAAATAATATATCCAAAACAAAAGAAAAAATTTTGGTAAATGAGATAAATTTCATGAGAAAGTTTAATTCTAAGATAATAAAGAGAACAAGTGTAATTTCATAGATCACCAAATTAGGTACAAATGATAATGCATCTTAAAGCATTTTAAAACACAAGAAAATGAGATATTTAAAATTCAGAAAATGAATGCTTAATTAGATATAGCTCATCAAGACTAGCCCAATGAATATGTCACACCTCGTTTGGACAACATTTGGTGCAACTATGAATTACCAAAGTAAATAAGCATATATAGTAACAATTTATTATTTATATTTTAAATAAATATATATTTAAATTTAAATAAGATAAATTATTGCAATACAATCTTATCCAATGATAGGAAAGTAGAGGCAAATTGAAATGAAAATTAAAGTTAAACACTAATATTATGAGATCAATATTGAAAATTTTAAGAAGAGGTATAAATTTTCTAGAAATGTTGCATTCAAAGAACCTGCAGAGATCTTGGGTAACATTCTTGAACATTAAATACGATACGAATCAAAATATTTTTGTAATCCATACCAAAATTATTTAAAAAAGTTAAAATATAGAAAAGGAAATTTTACTAGATAGAGCTTTTGAAGGTGAGTGCAATGTCTTTTTTCTTGTCCTAATCTAATCATGATTTGAACTTCTAAAAGATACCAGAGAAAAAAAGTAAACATAACAAAAAATTACTTCATACTAATTAATAAATATATATTAAAACTAAAATGAGATAAACTGAAATAATACAATATAAAAAATTGAAAGTAATATAAAGGTCACACTAGAGGTGAATTAGAGTTTCATAGTAATATAACAAAATAAAATTAAATTATTTTACAATTACGATAAATTGTATAAGAAAGTTTCATTAAAAGATACTAAGAAGTCATTCTCTAACTTTCTCATTTATCAAATCATGTATAAATGAAAATGTCTCTTAAAGCATGCTAAAACTTTCAAATATAAAATATATAAAAAAAAAATAAAGAATAATGTTTTATTTGAAGGAGCTCTTTGAGATTAGTCTAACGAAGTTTGTTTCATCTTGATTGAACCCTATTAATTAAAAATGTTGATAAGCATAACATTATGTAAAAAATCATTAAAGATAAAATATGATAAATTTACATGAATTAATATAATAAAACAAAAGCAATGAAAAGGTTAAAGATGGGAAAATTTAGAGATAAAAAAAAATACAAAAAAATAAAATTTTTTTTTAAAAAATGACAAATTTACTAAAAAGTTGCATTTCAAGAACATAAAGAGATAAATTGTAATATTCGATAATCAAATTAAGTATTAATATTTATTAAGATGAATATTTATTTAAATACTACTCATCTGCATGAGTTTAGCAATGTTATTTTCAACTCAATCAAGAGTCATTTTGAATTACTACTAACAACAAAATCAAATTGGTATAAATAATAATAACATATTATATTAATGTGAGGTAATTAAATATTAAAGCTATAATAAAGTCAATTGAACAATGTAATAAAAGAAAATCAAGGTGATGTAAGGTTCTAATGAAAGCATATGTAGAATACATAGTTAGAACTAATAAAAAGTTATAAATTTGAAAAATCTACTATATTATATGAGAAATTATTTTACAATACAATAAGATGATTGCCTATAACATCCATGATCATAAAATCTAGCACAAATCCAATTATCTTATAAATTAAGATAAAACTCAAAATTTGTTTAAAACATATAAATGAATATTTAATTAGATAGAGCTCATCAAGGCAATTTGAATGATCATTTTTTTCCTTGATTAGATCTCGTTTGGAATTGCTAAGAGTTACTAAAGTAAAGGAGTATAAAAAATAATAAAGAATTACTTACTTTAATAGATGTTTAAATAAGATAAGTTGAAGCAATGTAATATAACCAAATCAAAGAAATGTAAATGTCACAGAAGAGGAGATTTAAAGATAAAAAATATATAGATAATTCAAAGTGAAACTTTTACAAAATTAGATAAATTTTGTTGGAAAGTCTTCGGCCAAGATTATAAAAACATTAATGATAACATCCTTGATCATCAAATTATGTATGAACCAAATATCTTATAGCATCAACCATAACCCTAAAATATAAAATGCTTTAAAAAAATATAAAAATGAGTTTTTTATTTAGTAGATGTCATCAAGACTTTCCCAAAAAATGTTTTTTTATCTCTATCAGTTCTCGTTTCGAATAACTATGAATCACATAAACAAATACGTAAAAGTAATAATTTTTTTTTAAAAATTAAGTGAATATATTATAACAAAAAACTAAGAGAAATTATACATAATAAGATTTGCAAACAAAAGTGTTGTAATGGCCACATAATAGAAGAATTGGAGCAACACTGAAATATAACAAAATTAAATTGAAACGCTTCAAGAAATAAGACAAATTATGCAAGAATTTGCATTCAAAAGAAGTTAAGGAGAACATGTGCAATATCCTCTATCCTAAAATAAGGCATGAAACAAAATGATTCACAAAACATTTTAAAAGTTAAGAAAGAAAAAAATTTAAAAATACAAAAGTAAAAATCTAATTTGAGGGAACTCATCGAGGAGAATCCAATAACATTTGCTTCATCTAGAGCAAACATTGTTTTGAATTACCCAAACTTAACAAAATAAATAAGCATAAATAATAAAAAATTATTATTTAAATTTTAAGTAAACATATATTAAAGGTAAAATGAGACAATTTGAAATAATGTAACACAATCAAATCGTAGTGAAACGAATTCCACCAAAGAGAATATTTTGATTTTCATTGTAATATTACAAAAGCAAAGTGAAAATTTTAAAAGAAATTTGTTAAATTACATTCTAAGATATTTAAAAGGTTAAGTATAACATTCATAATCATCAGATTAAATATGAATAAAAAAATCAACTAAAGCATGCAAGAACTTTAGGAAATTAAATTTATAAAATTTTAAAAATGATTATTTAAATATATAAAATGCATCGAGATGGATCGAAAATTTTTTGAATCATTTAGTTTAGACCTTGTTTTGGAATTACTATGGATGACTATTGTAAATAACAATAATAAGTTATTATTTCAATATTGAATAAGTATATGTTAAAGTTGAAATAAGATAAATTGAATTAATTTGATCCCATCAAATAAAAGTGGTGTAAAGGTTAGAGGAGAGAACAATTCGAGTTTCATTATAAATAAGCAAATAAAACATTAAATTTAATTTAATAAGAAAAATTATATAAGAAAAGTTATATTAAAAAATAATAAGGCGATTGAGTGTGACATCCTGAATCATTAAATATGTATTAGTTAAAATATCTTAAAAAATATGGCTAAACTATAAAAATTAAAATATTTGAAATTATAAAAATGATTGTTTAATTAAATAGTGCTTGTCAAGATATTTGAATGAAGAAAATTTTACACTGATCCAGGCTCAATTAGAATTATAATAAAATATTTATTTAAATAAGTACAAATAATAAGAAGTTTTTTAGCACTAAGTTAATATATAATAAAGCTAAATTATGATACATTAAACTAATTTAATAGAAACAAAATGAAAATATTATAAATTAAAAAATTATAGGAGAAATAAAGATTCTTATGAATATAACCAAATCAAAGAAAAAATTATAAGAAGATAAATTATATTGGAAAGATGCATTCCTTGATCCCAAAGAGATCAAGCAAAACCTTATGGATCACTAAACAAGGGGCAAATCAAAATGCCTCATAAAGCAAGCCAAAACCCAAGAAAATGAACTATTTAAAATATAGAAATGAATATTTTATAGGATAGAACCCATTGAGATGTGTGCAACAATGTTTGTTTTGTCATGACTAAATGGTGTTTTGATATATTAAGAATAACGAAAGAAAATAATAAATAATATAATAATTTACTTTTTTTTTGACAAAAAAAAATTTGAAATTAGAATGACTCAAGAAGCATATAAAAACCTTGCAAGTTGAAAAAATAAAAAAACTATTATATTTATGATTCAATTAGGTACAACTCATTTAGATAAGTCCAATGACATTTGTTTCATCTGTACCAAAGCTCATTTAGAATTACTAAGTTAAAAAAATAAATTGGCTTAAATAATAAAAATTATTTTTATTATTATTAAACTCCAAATTATGGTTGAGATGGGATGCATTAAAGCAATGTAACAAAATAAAATTGAGGAATAAAAATTACTTTAACATAACCAAATTTAAGGAACACAAGGGGAAATTTAGAGCATCATAGTAATATAATCAAATCAAAAGAAAACATTTCAATAAAATAAAATAAATTTTACTAAACTGTTGCATTCAAAGATATTAATGAGATTGTGTGTGAGAACTTTGATCTTCAAATCTTGCACAAATCAAAACGTTTTACAAAACTTGCTAAAACGATAATAAATAAAAAATTTAAAAATAAAAAAGAAATATTTAATTAAATAATTGTCATCACGACGAGCCAAATGACATTTGTTTTCTCTTGATCAAACATATTTCAAAATTATAATGAATTAGATTAATAAATAATCATAAATAATAATAAATTATTATTTTAAAATTTAGTAATTATGTATTAATCATTAAATATGATAAATTTAAAATATAAGAACCTTAAATAGTGAAGAGTTTAACTTTCTTAATAATATAATCCAAGCAAAACAAAAATGTGGAAGAAATTTAATGAATTATCCAAGAAAGTTATCTTCCATGATCCTAAGGGGATCAAATGTAATATCATAGATAATAAAATTAGAGGCAAAACAAAGACAATTGAAAATAAAGATAAAACTCTAAAAAATAAAATATTTAAAATTTAGAAAGTGCATCTTATATTGTATAAAGCTAATTGAGATGAGTCCAAAGAAGTTTGTTTCGCCTTGTATAGATAAATATTAACTCTTATGATATACTCATTTCATATATAATAAATATAAAATATGATTAATTAAAGAAATTTAATATAACTAAATGAAAATAATGTAAAAGACACATGATTGGAGAATTTTTAGTTACAAAGTAAATTTTATCAAATCAATGTGGAAAATTTGAACAAATTAACTAATTTACAAAAGAAAAGTTACATTCAATGATACTAAGGAGATTTAGTCTAACAAACATTTAAAATTTTTAAAAATAATAAAATCAATTTTTAATTACATAGAGCTCCTAGAAATTAGTCCATTGAAATATGTTTCATATTGACCAAACACTGTTTTCTATTACAAAAGATTGCCAAATTAAAAAAACCATAAATTATATTGTTATTATTTTAATATATGATTAATATATATTCAAGCTAAAATGAGATAAACTAAGGCAAAATAAAATAAAAAAATTAAACAGATGTAAAAGTCACATGATAAGAGATTTTGTGTTATAAAATAAAACAACAATATAAAATTAAAAAAATTGTTGAAATGTGAAATTATATGGAAACATTGCACTCCAAGATGCTGAGGAGTTAGTGTTTCTCGTCCTTGACCAAAAAATTATATAGAAATTAAAATGACTCATAAAGAATGCTAAAATAATAAGAAAAATATCTAAAATTGTATAAGGAAATTTTCAATTAGATAAAGCTCAACATGGCAAGTTATAAGATAGTAGTTTCATCTTGAGTGAGTCTCGTTCAGAGTTTCTATGAATTATGTAACTAAATAAACATAAATAATAACAAGTTTTTATTTTAAGGTTAAGTAAATATATATAAAAAATAAAATAAGGTAAATTAAAGCAATGTGAAATAATCAAATAAAGACTTGAATAGCTCAAGTGAGATTACTTTATGGGTTATATAATAATATAACTAAATAAAGTTGCATTCTAAAATACTACAGAGATCGAGTGTAACATCTATAATCTTTAACAAATGAACATTTCTAAATGACTTATAAAGTGTGCTAAATCCTTAAAAAATATATCTAATATAATCATTAACATTGGCTTTCTTTACAAGGCTTTTCAATCAATACCTTATTTAGTGATCGATGATGTTTTAATAATTTTTCTTAAGAACTTTTAATTTTTGTTTGCTATACAATTTATCACTTTTCTTAGAATATTTTTTATTTGGTTATGTTTCTATGGAATACTAATTATTTTCCTATGTGACCATTGCGTTGTTCTAATTTTAATATATCGAATAACTTCAACTTACATTATTTTAATATTAATTTATATTTAATTATTATTAAAATTATAAATATTTTCTTTTTTCTTTTTTTTTGTAATTCATAGAATTTATAAATCAGTTTTGATTAAGAAAAAATAGATGTTATCGTCACACCTCAATGAGCTCTATCAAAATAAATATTTTTTTTTGCAATTTTAAATCTTTTATGTAAATTTTTTTTAACACTTAATGAGATAACTTAATTCATAAGTTGTTTGATGATCGAGATGATTAGAGTTTATCTTCTTAATATCCTCAAATACAACTTCTCCTTAATCTCTATCAAATTTTCTTAAATTTTTCTCTTTGATTTGGTTATTTTTCTACGTTTCTCAAAATCTATTATCTTGTAACCCTTTTGTTGCACCAATTTGGTTATATTTTTTTGCATCAATTTTTCATATTTAAAATTAAAAAATATACTAATAAGAATTTTTTTTATTATTTATGTTTATTTACTCTTGCTAGTTGTAGTAATTCAAAATGAGATCCAATGGAGACAAAATAAATATCATTCAAGTTGTTTCAACAAGCTCTATAAAAAAATTAACTTTTTGCATTTTTAAACAGTTTTATTTTTTTAGGGTTTTAAAATGGTTTATGAGATATTTAGATTCATGCCATATTTGATAGTAAAAAATGTTACACTCGATGCCTTTAGTTTCTCAGAGTACATCTTTTCTGTACAATTTATATTGATTCTTTAAGTCCTTCACATTATTTAAGTTATACTACTAAGAAACTATAAATCTCCCCTTGTGCGACCTTTACATCAGTCTAATTTTGTTGTACTTTATTTATTTAATTTATCATATTTTATCGTTAATATTTTGAAATAAATTTTATAGTTATTTTAATTGTTTTACGTAAATAGTAGTATTTGAAGAAGAGGTTCTATAGAGATTTATTAAAGGTTGATTAATTAGCCTTGAAAAAATTTAACTAATTATATAATTTTTATTTTAAAATATATTTTTTTATTAATTTACCAAGTGTAATGGGACATTTTAATTTTTAGAGGGTTTCCAAAAAAGCATGTTTAACCAGATTTCGTTAATATTTTTTAATACACTTTACTTTAAATTTTATCACATTTACTAAAAGTATTTATTTTCATTTGGTTATATTACAATGTAACTCAAAATCATCTCACTTATGATATTGCCTTTGCTTTTATTTTGTTATAATACTTTGCCTTAGTTTATATCATTTTCTCTTTAATATATATTTACTTATTATTATAAAAAAGTTTTGTAATGCATATTTTATTTTAAAATTTTTTAAAATTCTAATCAAGGTTCCATGGAGAAAAATTAAATGATAGTGGACTCATCTTGCAAAGATCTATTTAATTAAATATTCATGGTGATATTTGTAGTTATTTTATTTTTTTTTGTCATGCTTTATGAAATATTTTTATTTATACTTACTTACTTAATAAAGAACATTAATCTTAATCTTTTTTTATCATTGACTACAGCTTTTGTATGCAATTTATCTTATTTCTTCAAACTTTTCAATTTTTCTCAATCCACCTAAATATATATTTACTTAATATTAAAATATTATTATCTTTTTTCAATTACTTTAGCACATCGTAATAACTCCAAATGTGATCCATTACACCCAATACAGAAATAGTTGAGCACCCTAGATCGGCTTTATCTAATTAAATACTCAATTTCATATTTAAATATTTTCAAATTTTGGACTTAATTTTGTTATATTCTATCTAACTTTAAATCTCATCTAATGTGACCTTTACATATTATTTATTTTGTTATATTAAATTTCATCATTTTTCTTATTTTAGCTCTAGCATTTATTTTTTTAGTATCACAATAATAATGTTTTACTATTTAACCTAATTTAACTTTTGAATTAGTAGAACGTAAAAAGACGTTCAATCAATAAGAAAAAAATGTTGTTGGAGTCATCAAAAAATGCTTTATCAAATTAAATTTACTTAATATATTAAACTTTTTTTTGCAAAGTTTTGTGCTCCATTTATGAATCATTTTTGCATGATTTAATCATCAAGGATTTGCACTTTATCTTCTTAATATCATGGAATAAAAACTTCTTATAAAATTTATCTCATTTCTTAAAATATTTTTCTTTGCTTAGTTATGTTTCTAGGAAATTATAAATTGCCTCTCCCCACACCTTTACAATATTGCTATTTAGTTGTGTTACATTACTTCCATTTATCATAATTCATCTTTCTTTTATTTTCTTAATTATAAAAAAATAATTTATTATTATTTATGCTTTTTTTTACATTATCATTCATAGTATTTTGAAATAAAGTTGATTCCAAATATGGAACTCAACTTGACAAGTCCTAATAAATTAATATTTTTTAATTTTAAATTTTAAGTTTTTTCTTTTTTCTTTCTTTATAAGGCTTTCCAATTTATGCGATGTTGGCAATTGAGGATGCTATACTCAATGTATTTAATATCTATAATTCAAGCATTCCAATGCAATTTATGTAATTTCTTCAAATCTTTCTCTTTGATTTTATAATATTTCTATGAAACAGAAATTCTCATATAATGTAGCAATTGCATTTCTATGATTTTGTTATATTACATTGCTTCAATTTATCTTATTTCAATTTTAATATATTTCTAATTTATATTAAAATAATAATTTTTTTGCATTTTTTTTTTTGCTTAATTTTTTGAATTCATAGTTTATCCAAAGGAGGTGTGATGGAGATGAAATAAATGTCTATTGATTCATCTCGATAAGCACCGTCAAATTAATTAAATATTTTTAAATTCTTTAATTGTTTTGACTTGCTTTCCTAAGCATTATTTTTTACCTAATTTTGTGGTCGAGGATGTTGTTAATGAAGTACTTAATATCATTGAATTAAACTTTCACTTATGATTTATTTAATTTTTTCAAATTTTCTTTTTGATTTGTTTATATTATTGTATAACTTGAAATCTATTATCATGTAACAACTAAATTACATTGATTTTGTTACTTTACATTAATTAAAATGTTAGACTTTAGCTTAGATATATGTTTACTTAATATTAAAATAATAGGTCCTTATTATTTATGCTTATTTGCTTTGTTTATCTATAGTATCATAAAACGAGGCCAAATTGAGTGGAAATAAATATCATTGAATTCCTTTGGACGAGCTATATCAAATTAAATATTACATTTTAGAATTAAATTTTTAATTTTGAATAGTTTTTTCATGTTTTATGACACATTTTAATTCATACCCAATTTGAAGATCAAGGATATTATACTTGATGTCCTCAATATCTTGGACATAACTTCCTCATACAATTTATTTCATGCTCTCAATTTTTTTCTTTGATTGTCACGTAATACTATGTTACCATAAATTTTCTCTCGTGTGACTCCACAGCACTTAGATATTGTCATATTACATTGTCTCAATTTATTTAATAAACCCTTTTTCAAATATTTATATGTTAGTAAAATAAATTTTTTTCTTTGATGTTTTTTAATATGATAAATCTTTACAATTGTAATCAATAAAAAACAACCAAAACTCATCGGGCTCATTTTGTTGAGTACTATCCAATAAAATGTATTTTTTATATATTTAGATTTATATTTTTTTTTATTTGTCATGTTTAATGAAACATTTTGATTCATACCTAATTTGGGAGTTGAGCATGTTATCGTGGATTTTCTTAGTATTATGGTATTCATCTTTCCCACAAACGTTTCTCATTAGTTTAAATGTTTCGCTTTGATTTGGATTATGTAATAAAAATTTCTTCTTATGTGACCTTTACGTCATTTTTGTTCCCCATTATTATATTTCGTCAATTTATCTCATTTTAACTTTAATCTATATTTCTACTTAATAATAATGTCTAATTACTTTTATAGTTTCTTTGTAATTCAAAATTTTCCATTGATGGTGAACCAAACGCCATTCAACTCAACTCAATTAGCTCCATCTAGTTGAATAATTTCTTTTGTATTTTTTAGTATTTTATTTTTTTTTATATTGGAATGATTTATGTGATTTTTTTATGTTTATCTTATTTTATGGAGGATCCATTAAATATCCAATTTTTTAAAAAAACCTAGATGGATGAATGATTAGAATTGAACCCATGCATTGTGTATTCAAAATCCACAATCTTGATCCATATGGCTACATCAAACCTTTAACTTATCTAGCTAAAGGATTTTCTCTTTTTCTACTCATTATTATGTTATTTCTTATTACCTTTATACTTTTGATTTAGATTGAGATATTTGACATAGAGTGCAAATTTTCAAAATGTGAAAAAAAGATGTAATTAGCTCATTGCAAATTCACTAAAAAAACTCATTTTGTGGCCAATCATTGATTAGCATTACACTTGTTGTCGTTTGCATCTTTGAATGCCACTTTTTTGTATTATTCTACTCATTTCCTAAAATTGTTTTGTTTTATTTGACATTATTTCTATGAAACTCTAATTCTACACTCTTGCGACTTTATCAATATTTGATTAAGATATATTACATTGCTATAATTTAATTAGTTTTAGTTTTAACATCTATTTAATTAAAATGGAAAAAAAATTAAAATTACATATGTTTAGATTTTTTTCCTAACTTTTATTAATTCATAATGTGGTGTGATAAAGATGAAAAAAATCGTTCGACTTAACTCAATGAGCTATGTCAAATTAAAAATTTAATTTCATATTTTAAAAAAAGTTGTATTGTTTTTGTATGTTTTATGAGACATTTTTCATATATTCTTTGATGATGAAGGATGTTAAATTTGATATACTTTGAATCTTAGAATGCAACATTCTTGTACATTTTACTTCATTTCTTTAAAACATTGGCTTATGATTGGCTATATTATTATGTTACTAAAATTCTCCTCTCATGTGTCATTTACATTGCATTAATTTGATAATATTTAATTACCTAAATTTATGTCAATTCTACTACACTATAAATTTAAATAATATTGAAATCGTAAATTATTCCTTTTTAATCCTAAACTACATTTGATCGAAATGAAATAAACGTTATTAGACTTGTCTTTATGAGCTCTTTAAATTAAGCACTCCTTTTTGTATTTTTAAATTTCCTAATTTTCCTTTTTTTTTGAATCCTTTATAATACATTTTGGCTTTTACCATATTTAATGATTGAGAATGACACTTTATCTTCTTAGCATTTTGTAATGTAACTTTGTCGTACAATTTATCGAATTTCTTTAATCTTTTTCTTTTATTTTGCTATATCTCATCCTAACTCTAAATAACACCTCATTTGACCTTTTCATTGCATTGGTTAGATTTTATTTAGTTAAACTAATTTATCTTATTTCAGCTTTAAAATGTATATATTATTATTATTATAATAAGAACTTATTATTATTTAGCATATTAACAAAAGTTATTTGAGGTAGCAAAAAATTTTGTTTAATCAACTAAAAGCAAGCATCACTGAACTTTTCTCAATGAACTTTATAAAATTAAATAATCATTTTATATTTAGCAATTTTTTATTTTTTTATTGTTTATGCTATTTTATTGAGCATTATAATTTGTCCCTTGTCGATAATAAAGGATTTTAAACTCGATTTTTCTAATATCTTTATGTATCTTGCTACTATTCTTTACCTCATTTGTTGAAAAGTTTTTCTTGGATTTGTTTATTTTGCTATGAAATGCTCATTATCCACTTGTATGTTCTTTACAATGCATTCAAATTATTATGTTACATTGCTCTTGTTTATCTCACTTTAGCTTTCATATATATTTACAAAATATATAAATAGTAAATTTTTACTATTTTAGCTTATTTTCTTTAGTGATTCATAATAATTCATAGTAATTCGAACTTAGGTAAAATAAATATGAAAGAAACATCATTAGCATCATTTTAATGAGTTCAAATTAATTCAATATTCCTTTTATATTATCAAATAATTTAATTTACAATTTTAGCTTATATTTGTAGGCTTTTTATATGTTCTCATGTTAAGGATTGTGGTTCTTAGTGTGATTGAATTGTATTTTCTCCTACGAATGATTTCATTTCTTCAAATATTTTTCTTAGATTTTATTACATTTCTACAGAGGTCAAATTTCTCTCTCATGTGGCTATTACATCACTTTAATATTTCTATGTATCATTGCTTAAATTTATCTTATTTAATCTTTAGTGCATTTATAGTTAATTCTAAAATAATAATTATTTATTATGAAAGATTAGTTAATTTTTTAATTAGGAGTAGATTCAAGTGAGGAATGATGGAGACAAGGCAAATGCCATTGGAATCACCTAAACAAGCTTTATCCAATTAAATATTAATTTTTATATTTTGAAAGAAAATTCAAGTTTTTGGCAATCTTTATGAGACATTTTACTTTGTACGTAAACTAGCAATTAATTATTCTTTTGCGATGTAATTTATATCATGGAACACAAGTTTCATTTATAGTTTATGTAATTTTTTAAAATGTTTCCCTTTGATTCGGTGTATGACTACGTAACTTAAAATCTGTCATCACATGGCCATTACATCACATTGATTTGGTAATTTGTAGTAATTTCAAATGAGGTCTAACTGAGGTTAAACATTCATAGTAGAACTTGTCATGATAAGATCTATCTAATTAAATCTTTTTTTACATTTTCATATGCTAAATTGTTTATGGTTTTTCTATTGTTTATGAGAAATTTTGACTGATAAAAAATTTCTCACATAATTTACCTCATTTTTTCAAATTTTTTTATTCAAATTGTTTATATTATAATGACTTTCTAAATCTCCTCTCATGTGATATTTACATCAATTTAATTTGGTTATATTAAATTTCTCTAATTTATCTAATTTCTACATTATTTTATATTTTCTTTACATCAATATAATAATCAATAAATTTTTATTTTAAGAAAAATTTTTATATCCTAGTAATCTTAATTGATGTCTCATCAAAATGAAACATAAGTTGTACACATCTTAATAGGATTCATAAAATAAAATATTTATTAATTTATGTTTTGCTAAATACCTTCTTTTTATGGAGTTTGGCTTGCTTTAAAAGGAACTTTCATTTGTGCCTAATTAAGAAAAAGAGACTGTTATACTCAATCTTCATAGTATCATTTATTACATCTTTCTCATAAAATGTTTCTTATTTTATCAAATTTTTCTATTTGATTTTGTTAATGTAAATCCCAATATGATCTTGTAAGACCTTCACATAATTTTTATTTGGTTATAATCGATTGATTCAATTTATCTCATTTAACCATTAATATATATATCTACTTATTATTAATATAATAATTTTTTATAATTTATGTTTAATTACATCATTAATTATTCATAATATTTGTAGAAAAAAATCATTTAACTTGACTCGACAAGCTATATCTAATGAAATATCCATTTATATTTTTTTCTTTATATGCCCTTTTTAAATCTAATTAAGGATGTTGTACTCAATCTCCTTATTTTTTGTTTTCCATGTCTTTTATACAATTTATCTCATTTCTTCAAATTATTCACTTTTACTTGGTTATATTTTTATGCGACTATATTTCTACTCTTGTGTGACTCACAAATATTCTGAATTGCTTATATTAAATTAAATCAATATATCTTGTTAATTTTTAATATATTTACTTAATATTAAAATATTAATTTATTTTTATTTATGTTTATTTACTTTGGTAATTCATATGAATTCTAAAGGAGGTATGATGGGGATGAAACAAATGTCGCAAGACTCGTTTGAGCTAGCACTACAAAATTAAAAATTTAATTTAATATTTTTAGTTATTTATTTTATATTGGTTTTACATGTTTTATGGGGTCTTTTACTTCAAATTTATTTCATGATTAGGAATGTTAGACTTTATCTCTTTAGTATCTTAGAGTGCAATAATCTCATACATTTTACACATTTCTTTAAATTGTTTGGTAAGATTATTTTTCCTTAATTCTCCTTCATTTAATAGTTAGGTTACCTAGATCTCATTTTATTGTATTCCATCGACTTATGTTTTTTTCATTTTTATTTTATATTTACATTATCTTAATTTAGAAATTTAAACTTACGTATTATTAATATAATATTTCCCATTATTCCAATTGATGTATATTCAAAATGAAAACAAACATTTTTTTGTCTCATCTTAGTGAATGGTATCAAAGAAAAAATTTATTTTAATATTTTTAAAGTATTTTCCCTAAAGTTTTAGTCATTTTTATGAGAATTTTTATTTTTAGCTAGTTTTATGTTATAGAGAGTTAGTCTGAAGTTCTTTTGTATTTGGGAATGCAACATTTCTAGCTAAATTGTCTGATTTTTTAGTGTTTTAACTTTGATTTGATTATTTTACTATGAAACACAAAATCTTTTCTTATGTAACATTTATAAAGAATTGATTGTCCTATTTTGTCTTACTTAAATGTATCATATTTCATTTTAATTATATATCAACCTAATATTAAAATATTAATATGTTGCAATTTAGCTGTATATAATTTCTAATTCATAAAAATTTCAAACGATAATGAATCAGGATGAAACAAATGTCATTGGACTCATCTCATTCAATAATAACCACATAAATAAACGTTCTAGTATGTTTTTAATATTCCATTTTTCTATGGTATTGTTATGCTTTATAACATATTTCAATTTATACTTGGTTTATAAATAAAAGATATTGTGTTTGATCTCCTCGATATTTTTTAGTACACTTTGCCGTCAAATTTACGATATTTCTTATACTTCTTTGATTTTTTTATTTTGTAGTACAACTCTAAATCTATTATTATGTGACCTCTATATTGTACTGATTAAATTTTATTACTTTGTTTGAATTCATACAATTTCAAAATTAATATATATTAGCTAAACATAAAAGTAAAAGTTTGTTGCAAAATATGCTTGTTTAATTTTTTAATTAGTAATAATTCTAAGCTAAACCAAGTTAACATGAGACAAACATGATTGTACTCACCTCTATAAGTTATATCATATTAGATAATCAGTTTAGCTTTTTAATTTTTTTTTTTCATGGGTTTTTTTATTTTATGAGGCATTTTGAATCATACCTAAACTGATGATCTAGAATGTAATAGTCGATATTCTTAATCTCTTGGAAGTTAAATTCCACATAAAATTTGCCATGTTTCTTCAATTTTTTATCTAATTTGACTACATTTCAATGTAACTCTTAATCATCTCACATCTTTCTTTTACATTGCTTCAATTTTGCTATTTTACATTGCTTCAATTTATTTAATTTTAGCATTATTATATATTTACCTTATTAAAATATAAATGCATTTATTTTTTCTTCTCTACTTTCTTAAATCATAGTAATTCAAGACAAACGAATACAAAATAAAATTTAGTAATTATTTTTATATTTTTAAATATTTTCAATTTTTTTTGGTTTTGGCATAAATTATGTGATATTTTGATTTGTGCCTAACTTTCTAATCCAAGAAGTTACACCTGACCAACATGAAATCTTAGAATACAAATTTACTTATTTCTTAAAAGTTTTCGCTTTAATTTTTTTATGTTACCAAATTTTTCTTCAAGTGTGACCTTTACATTGCTTTAATTCAATTATATCAATTTTTTAATTTCTTTATATCACATTGTTCTAATTTATCTCATTTTAGCTGAAAAATATAACTTTTTGTTATTGAAATAATTAATTATTTCTTCATGTCTAATTATTCCGGTAATTTTGGTAATTCCCAGTACGTTTCAGCATAAACATAAAAAGATCATGTCTCACTTTTAAAAAATTATCTAATTAAAAAAAATTTAATTAATATTTTTAAATATTTCATTTTTTATTATTTTTACATTTTTACTAGAAAATTTGTTTCATAGCCTATGAAGATTATAATATTTGTTTTGTTATGTTGCATTGCTTGAATTTATCTCATTTGAACATTATTATATAATTAATTAACATTGAAATAATATTGTATTCTAAATTAAGCTAATTTATTTGGTTAATTTGTAGAAATTTAAACTCTACAAAAACATTGTTTGACTTGTCTAAATGTGCAAAAATAAAGAAATATTCATTTAATGTTTTAAAATGCTTCATCTTTTTTATTTTTTTATTTTTCTATAAGAAATTTTGATTCATACCAAATTTGATTATTGACAGTAATACTTTTCATCATCTCACTATTTTGGAATGTAACTTTCTTACATTATTTATAACATTTTCCCAAACGGTTTTGCGTTAATTTTCTTATAACATAATGTTACTTGAAATCCCTTATCGTTTCACCTATACAATGCAGTTATTTAGACATATTATACTTTTTTAATTTAACTAATTTAAAATTAATATATAAAAATTTAACAGTAAATTGATAATACATTTTTATTTATATTTATTTCCTTTTATAATTCATAGTAATTCTAAATGAGATCTAATAGAGAAAAAATAGACATTATTAGACTTATATCAAAAAGCTATAAAATTAAAATATTCTTTTTTAGATTTATATATATTTAATTTTTTTTTTTAGGAACATTTAAGTACACATTTATTTGTACTTTATTTGATGATCAAGGAAATTATAGTGGACCCTTTTATTATCTCGAAGTAGAACTTTACCTTCCAATTTATGTCATTTCTTAAATTGTTTTCGTTCATTTTGTGATATACAATGTAACTCAAAATCTAGTATTATGTGTCCCCCGCATCTCATTGACTTAGTTTTTTACATTATTTTAATTTTAGTTAATTTTATTACTTTGTTTTGATTTAACTTATTTGGGGTTTACCATATATTTCATTAATATGAAAAGTATATTTTTTATTTTAGTGTTTATTTACTTTGGTAATTTATATATCCCAATTGAGGTCCAAGCAAGATAACACAAACTTTCATTAAGCAGAAACTTTTTATTTTTATGTGATTTCATAATCTAGAAAGTTTTAATAAAACTCCTTAGTACCTAGAAAGGAATGTTTTTGTGCAATTTATCTCTTTTTTTCAAATTTGGTTACTTTATTTGCTTACATTATTATGTATCTATGAATGTCCCTTTGCACTACCCTTACATTTTTTTGATTTTATTGTATTATAATTATTTAGTTTGTCTCTTTTAAGATTTAACACATTTCTTCATGATATTAAAATAATGTTATATTTTTATCAAATTTTATTTGTGCATATTTAATTTTATAATTTTTAGTAATTCATGACATGGTATAATCAATATGAAAAAAATGACAATTCTCATCTTAATGAGCTTAATCTTATTAATATTTTATTTTTAATATTTTAAAAAATAATTTTCTATTATTTTTAGGAGTTTGAAAAGAAATTTTAATTCACACATAATTTGATGATTAAAGATATTACACTCAATCTACATTGTGTTTTGCAGTGCAACTTTAAGATAAAATTAATTTGATTTTTTCATAGTTTTTGCTATGATTTGCTTATCATACAGCTGTTTAATTTTTTTAATTATAGCTTTATTGTATATTTAACTAATATTAAAATTATTATTTTTAATTATTTATGTATATCGATTTAAAATTTTCTTATTATTTTCAAAGAAGGTTCAATCAAAAGGAAATCGAATTCACTCAACTTCCTTCACATAGTCCATCAAATTAAATATTCAGTTTCATAATTTTTAATTTTTAATTTTTTTTTGTTTTCACACACTTTTTGAGACTTTTCAATTCATATAAGATTTTATGATCAAGGATATTGCACTTGATTCTTTTAAAAGCTTGGCATGCAAGCCAAAAATTTTTATCTTATTTCATCAAACTTTTCATTTTTTTCATATTATGTAATCTACATCTCTACTCGTGTTACTTTTACATGGGTTTTATCTAGCTATATTTACATTGCTTGAATTTATCCCTTTTTAGGTTTTGTATATATCAACTTAATATTAAAATATTCATGAATTGTTATTTTCTTAGTTAGTTTAATAATTGATTATAATTTTAATCAAGGTCATGATGAAATTAACATTATTTTTTTTCTAAATAAGCTCATTCAAAAATTATTCATTTCTATATCTTTAAAAGATTTCTTTAATAATGTTTTAGTATGCTTTACAAGTTATTTTGAATTGTACTTCATTATGTGGTCAAGTATGTGATAGTTGATTTTCTTAATATCTTAAAATGTAACTGATCTATAACGTTTGTCATTTGTTTGGATTTTTTACTTTTATTTTGTTTAGTTTCTATGAAATACTTATTCTGCTTTAATATGACTTTTACATATTTCGATTTGGTTAAATTACTTTGCATCAATTTATGAAATTTTTGCTTTAATAAGATGGTTCATATAATGATAAAATAATTAATAATTTTTCAAGATTAATTATTTTTGTGTTTGACAAGCATGCTAAATGAGGATTAGTGAGATGAAGCAAATGTCATTGGATTTGTCTAGACTAGCTCAGTCAAATTAAATGTATTTTTTGTATTTTAAAACTATTTATTTTTTTTGTTTTATACAAGTTTTATAAGACATTTATTTTGTACCTAATTTAGTGATTGAGGATATTATACTCCATCTGGTTCTTGTGTTGGAAAGTAAGCTTTCGATTTATAGTATATTTATTAATTCTAATTCTCCTCCCATGTAACATTCATATTGGTTTGATTCATTTAAATTATATTGTTTCAATTTATCTCATTCAAACTTTATCATATATTATGTTAATAATAAAATAATAATTTATTCTTATTTTTACTTTTTTTCTTTAGTACTTAATTTTAAATAGAAATGACAAATATTGAAAAGAAAACAAATGTCATTAGACTGGTCATAATGAGTTATACCCAAATAAATATTGATTTTTATATTTCTTAAATTTTTCGTTTTACAATATATTTGCATGCTTTACAATTAATTTCAATTATTCTTAATTATCATAGAGTGTAACTTTACCATATACTTTATCACATTTTTTAAATGTTTTGCTTTTATTTCATTATATTAAATATTTATAACTAATTTAATGATTAGGAATATATCACCTTTGTTTATGATTTGTCATTTTCCGTAATTTTTTACTTTTATGCAGTGGTGTTGCTATCTAACTCCAAATCACATCTCATGTGACAATACATCACTTCGATTATTAAAATAATGATTTTAAAAATTTATTATTTTACTTTTCTAAAACAGAGTAATTCTGAAGAAGGTCATATATAGTAAAACGAGGACAATTAAACTTGTATTAATGAGCTATCTCAAATTAGATTTTCTTTTGATAAATTTGTTGAAATTTTACTTTCTTAGATTTAATGAAGCTCTATGAGAAATTTTCATTTATACCTAATTTGATGACAATGGATGTTACACATTCTCTCCAATATAATTCAATCTAACTTAATATTAACTTTTCTCATTCCTTAAATTTTTTTGTTTAGTTATATCACTTTGTAATCAAAATATTCCTTCATGTTAATAACCTTTACATAAATTTTATTTAGCTATATTATATTGCTTCACTTTAACTCAACTATAACAAGTAACTACCAGATATTAAAATAATAAATTACAATATTTATGATAATTTTTTTATATTTCACAGTAATTCCAAATGAGATCTTATCAAGATGAAATAAACAACATTAGACTCACCTTTTTATGATTTACCCAATTAAATATTCATTTTTACATATTTTAAAACTTTATTTTTTTATCGTTTTGGTTTGCTTTTGTGAGGCATTTTGACATGTAGCTTATTTCATGATGAAGTTGTACTCAATCTCTTTAGTACCATGCAATGTAACATTCCATCAAGATTTATCTCATTTTTTAAAATCTTTTTCTTTGATTTTGTTATATTATTATGATCCTCTTATTCTCCTCTCATTTGACCTCAATATTTCTTTTATTTTGCATTCTCCATTCCATATTTTCATCTCAATTTAGCTTTGTTATATTTTTAATACTAAAAAGTTAATTTCTTTATTTTTGCTTTCTTTTCTTGTTGAGAATAATGGAAAATGAAGTTTGATGGAGATGAAAAAGGTTAATAGATCAATCTTAAGGATGGTGATTAAAATAAAATTTTTTAATATATTTTTAAATGTTTTACGTTTTAACATTTTCACATTATCTATGAGACATTTTGGTTCGTACCAAATTTGGTGATCAAGGATATAGCTTCACATCTCATGGTGAAATGGTGATGAAACGAAAGCCATTGGATTCATCTAAATGAAGGTCATAAAAATAAATATTTTCTTCTACATTTTAAATTTTTTTTATTTTTTATCATTTTCTCATTATTTATAGGTCATTATTTTCGTACCTAATTTGATGATAAAGGATACTATCTTAAATCTCCTAAATCCCCCTTAAAGTGGATTTCTTACAAAATTTCTTTCATTTCTTAAAATTGTTTATTTTAATTTCATTGTCTTACTTTGAAGCCACAGCCTTTCAAGTCCTGTGACCTTTTCATCACTTTGATTTCTTATATTTTTTCATTTAATTTAAGTTATTTTATTTAAATATATATTTATTTAATGTTAAAATAATCATTTTATATTATATATATTGATTGTATTTTAATAATTAATAATAATTTGAAAGAGGATTGATGAAGATAAAACAAATTATTTTAAACTCATCTAATACGGTTTATCAAATTAAATAGTTATTTTTATACTTTTAAATTTATTTTTATCAAAAGTTTTTGGCTTATATTATGAAACACTTCATTTTGAACCAAATTTAACAATTGAGGATGTTACTCGAGATCTCCTTATTATCTTCGAATGTAACATTTCTATAAAAGTTTTCTCTTTTCTCAAAATACTTTTCCATTTATTGGTTACAATACCATCTAACTCCAAATCACCCATCGTTTGACATTTTCATTAATTTTATTTTTTGTGTCATATTGTTCCAAATTTTATATTTCACCAAAAAAATATATTTGCTTAATATAAAAATAGTATTGGAATTTTGTATATGATTATCAACTTTTTTAAATTATAATAACTTCAAATAAGGTCTAATTAAGGTGAAATATGAATTATTAGACTTATATCAATAAGCTCTATGCAAATAAAATTCTTTTTTATATTTTAAAATGTTTTATTTTCAAAATTTATTACATATTTTAGAAGTCATTTTGTTCCATACTTAGTTTGATAATCGTAGATATCACTGTGGATCTCCTTATTATATCGAAATTATATTTTCCCATATAATTTATCAAATTTCTTCAAAAGTTTTACATTGAAATTGTTATATTTTTTTTCAACTCTAAAAATTATCTAATAGTAACATTACATCACATTGATTGTGTTATATTAATTTGCTTCAATTCATCTAATTTCAATTTTAATGTATATTTGTGATTTATAGTAATTATATAATATTATACAAATCTTAGTCAGCTTTATCATTTTAAATATACATTTTTTAATTTTTTTAAATATTTTTTTTAAGAACTTTGAGGGAGTTTTATTTTTCATTTTGATTTATAAATGATTTTTTTATCAGTGATGTTGCACCTATTTGTTTTGTATCCCAAAATACAGCTATTTCATACTTAATCTTATTTTTTTAAAATTATTCCTTTTTATTTCGTTATATTAGTGCAAAACTATAATTCTACTCTCTTATGCCTTTATAATGCTCAGATCTTATTATGTTAAATCTCTTAAATTCATCATTTTTAGTTCTATAATTTATTTGTTAATTAAGAAAATAACAATTTCTTAATATTTATGCTTACTTTCTTACTTAATTTCTAATAATTCTAAACGAGTTCTAATCGAAATGAAACAACTATGGTTGAAGTTTTCTCGAGAAGCTCTAATAAATTAAATATGTTTTTTTAATAGTTTTAAATATTTTTTTGGTGGTTTGGTAAGCTTTATGATTGATTTTAATTCACACATAATTTTATAGTTGAGGATGATACCCTTGTTCTATTTAATTTCTTGGAATATGTCTTTCTCATAAACTTTATCTCATTCTTTCAAATATTTCACTTTTATTTGATTATACTATTATGAAACACTAATTCTCCTCTCATATGACCATCATAGTGCTATGATTTTATTACAGTATAATTCCCTGATTTTTCTTATTTCAGATTTTTTATATATCTACTAAAGGGAAACAATTATTATTATTTATGCTTATTTTATTTTGAAATCCATACTAATTCCAAAAGGGCTATGATCGATGTGAAGCAAATATCATTGGTTTTATCATAATAAGATCTAATCAATATAATATTCTTTATAATTTTTAAAATAACTTAATATGTAAAGTTTTTGCATGATTTATGAGAAAATTTTGATTAAGTTTTCATGTTGATGATTGAGGATACTATGTAAAATCTCCATAGTAAGTTCAAAAGCGACATTCTCGTAAATTTTATCTTATTTCTTCTTATATTTAAATTTTATTTGGTTATGTTATATTTTATAATTTTTTTTATTTTAATCTTTAATATATATCTAGTAATTATTACAAAAATAATTACTTATTATTTATTTATTTTCTTAATTTGCAACAATACTAAACAAGATCATATGGAGGTAAGATAAACATTGTTTTACTTTCTTTGACAAACTATTTAAAAATAGATATTTTTTTATATTTTCAAACATTTTAATTTCTTATTTTTATCACACTTTATGAGACATATTTAATTTTATATGATTTGGTGATGATTGAATTTGTACTAAATCTCCTTAATTTTATGGAATACAACTGTCCACCATAATTAATTGCATTTCTTCAAATTCTTTACATTGATTTTATTATATTATTATGTCAAACTAAATTTATTATTGCATTACTTTTATGTTCAATTGATTTAATTCTATTATTGTGAAGAAAATTATCAATTTTTTAAATATATATTTTATTTGTTTTAATATACTAGTTCAATGTTAGTTTAGGTTAATTTATTAAATTATAGTAAAATGAAATTAGGTTAGATGAAGACAAAACAAATGTAGTTTCACTCATCTTTATGAGCACTATGTAATGAAATATTCATTTTAATAACTTAAAATATTTTATTTTAAAGACTTTTGACATGCCTTGTGTGATATTTTATCTTAGAATGAAAATTTCGTGTACAATTTACTTCAGTTTTTCAAAATGTTCTCTTTGATTTTGTTTATTATCGTTGAATTCTATATTTTTTGAAGTGTGAACATTTCATTGCTTTTATTTTAGTGTGATTTTTTTCGTCAATTTATATCATATTAAATTTAACATATATTTGCTTAAAAAGATATGTTTATATCATTTTTTAGTTTTATTTGTTTTCTTTTGTACTCATAATTGATCTAAATGAGATATGACAAAGACGAAACCAATGTTGATGAACTAGTCTCTGTGAGCTTTATTTAATTAAGTATTCAATTTCATAGTTAAAATTTATTTTGATTATTTTAACCTATTCACTAGCCATTTTGATTCTTAATTCAATGACCAAATAATGTCAAATTTAATCTCCTTAACATCTTTGAATGTAATGTTCTCATACAATTTACTTTATCCCCTCCAACATTTATGTTTGTTTTAATTATATTACAAAGAAGTTTTAATTCGCCTCAAATATGACCTCAACATCCTTTCAATTTGGTTATATTATGTTGCATTAATTCACTTAATTAATTCTTTATTATACATTTACTTAATAATAAAAAATAATGTATCATTTTTTAAGCCTTTCTAATTCAATAATTCTTTTAAATTGAAAATGTCTCCCAATAGAAACAAAGCAATTTCATTTCTATCAACGATATAAGCTATACCAAATTAAATATTTATTATTATATTTCTTAAAATATTTTATTTTCTTTGAAATTTGTACAAAACTTAATGGTAGAGGATTTTATATTCAATTTTCTTTTTATATTGTAATATAACTTTTTAATACAATTTATCTTATTTCTTAAACTTATTTAATTTTGTTTGCTCTATCTAGCTTTAAATCTTTATTAAAGTTCACTTCATATTTCTTTTCTTTGGTTGTATTAAATTTCTATAATTTATCTGATTTGTGCTTTAAAGTATATCTACTCAATATTGAAATAACAATTTATTATAATTTATTTATAATTTTTTGTAATTAGCAATAATTAAAAAAATATGATAAAGATGAAACAAACTTCATTGGACCTAGTTCTATATTTATTATGTAATGAAATATTCTTTTTTATATTTTTAAATATTTTTTTTGTTTGTACATACTTTACTGGTCATTTTGATTCACATTTCAAATAATGATGAAGATGCAATGCTCAAACTCCTTAATATGTTTGAGTGCGACTTTCCTGTAACATTTTCTCACTTGAAATTTTTTTGTTTGGATTATCATTATATTGCCATGAAACTCTTATTTTTCCCTTGTAAAACTTTTACATCTTTTTATTTTGTTATATTACAAAACTTCAATTTAGTGTATTTAAATTTTGTTATATATTTACTTAATTTTAAAGTAATACTTTTCTATTACTTATATTTAATTATTTTACTAATATATTGTGTTTTAAAACATGGATAGATGGAGATGAAACAATGGCCGTTGGAGTCATCTCGATGCGTCCATCCAACTAAGTATTCATTTCAATATTTTTAATATTTTATTGTCTTACGATTTGATTTACTTTATGAGATATTTTATTGGTACCTATATTTCACAATCAAGGATGTATACTTAATCTTTTTAGTATATTGGAATATTGTTGTCCCGTTTCTTTAAATTTTTAACTTCTATTTGATTAAATTACTATATAATTTCAAATCTTTTCTCATTTGACATTGTTGTAGCCTTTATTTTTTTATATTAAATGGATTCAATTTATCTTAAATTAGCTGTAATATATAAGTATTTAATATTTAAATAATAATAAATTATTATTCATGTTAATTTAAAATTCTATTTAGAAATAATTCCAAAGAATATCAGATGTAGAAGAAACAAACATTGTTACACATCACTTAATGAGTTATTTCGAATTAAGTACTCATTTTTTACTTTCCAAATATTTGTTTTATAATATTGGCAAATTATATAATACTGTCAGGTTATATTAAAACACTTCAATTTATCTAACTTTCAATTTTAGTATATTTTTATTTATTTTATATTAAAAATAAAATTTATTATTATTATTTTTTTATTTAATTTAATAATTAGTTGTAAATCAAAATGATGTTTCATGGAAAAGAAACAAACTTATTGTGCATGTATTAAAGAGCTCTATTTAATTCAATATTCTATTGTCTAAGATTTTTGCATATTGTATAAGCCATTCTATTTTATAGTTGATTTAATGGCTGTGTATGTCACAATAGATCTCCTTAGTATCTTTTATTACTATTTTTCTATACAATTTATCTCATCTCTTTTAATATTTGACATTGAAGAGATGTAAAGGTTACACTATTGGAGAAATAAATTTACATAAGAACTTAACAAAATCAAAGTAAAATATTTTAATAAATATGATAATATAAATAAGAAAATTGCATTTAAAGTTACTAATGAGCTTAAGTCTAATATCCTTGATAATCAAACTAAGTCTGAAGACGTATCACCAATAAAACATGTAAGACACTAGAAAATGAAATATTTAAAACTTTGGGAGTGATTATTTAATTAGATAAAGCTTATCGATAAGAGCCCAATGACATTTGTTTTTTCTCGATCTTATCTTGTTTAGAATTATAATAACTTGCTCTAGTAAATAATTAAATAATAATAAATTATACTTTATATTAAGTTAGCATATACTATATTTGAAATAAGATAAATTGAAGTAATACAAAATTTCTAGAAAAACACAATGTAAAGGTGACAATATAAACATTTATAATTTCTTAGTAACACAATAAAATCAACGTAAAAAATTTAATGAAATGAGACAAATCTTATAAGTTGCACTATAATATACTCATGAGAGAGAGTCTAGCACGTTTGATCATCAAATTTGGTATGCAATGCAAAGTTCTTTTAATGCTTTTTGAAAGCATAGAAAATAAAATATTTTAAAACATAAAATGGATATTTAAATTGATGTGCCTCATCGAGATGTGTCGAATGTTGATGTCTTCGATATTGATAGTACAACATTTGCAATTTTTATAATTTACCAAAGTATGTAGACACAAATAATAATAAAGAAATATTGAAATATTCAGTAAGAAAAAATAGTAGCCAAAATGAAATAATTTAAAGGAACATAATATATCTAATTCAAATAACTATTAATATAACACGAGAGGAGTTTTGGAGTTACAACTAAGAAAACAAAATCAAAGTGGTAAACAATAAGAAACGAGAAAAATTAAAATGGAAACATGCTTTAAAAGATATATTGAAGATTTAGTGTAATGTCATCGATCGTCAAATTAGTCACAGATCAAACTATCTTCTTTAGTGAGGTTCATAGTGAAATAACCAAATCAAAGTAGAAATGTTTTTTGAATTGAGATGAACTACATAGCAAAGTTTCATACCAATAAATTAAGGATATTGAGCATAACATCATGAATCATCAAATAAACTATAAATTAAAATATATCAAAAAGTATGTTAAAATAAAAAGATATTATAAAAAATAAATTTTTTTTTAATGTGATAGAGCTCAGTAAGACAATTTTAATGATATTTGTTTTGTCTTAATAAATCCTTATTTTGAATTATTATAAATTGCAAAATTAAATGACCATAAATAATAATTAGTTACATTTTTTTAATATTTAGTTAATATATATTAAAGTTGAAATAAGTTAAAATTAAGATAATAAAATATAACCAAATAAAGCAACATAAAGGTTAGATGAGATTTCAAATTATGTAGCAACATAACAAAATAAAAAACATTATTGAATTGAACTAAATTGTATGATTAATGTGCATTCTAAAAACTAAGGCATCAAAATATCTACTTAGGGAAGCTAAAAAATTAAAAGATACGGAAAGCATTGAAAAAAAAATAGATGGGTGGGACTTCACATGATGTGTCTAAAAAAGTGCAGTGTAAAGCATGCAAACATTTTTAGAAATAATTTTTAAAAGTTATTAAAATGTATATTTTGATGGATAAAAATAATTATGAAATGTTCAATAAGTTTTTTCTTCTTTCTAACCTCATTACAAAGAAATGAGAATATAAAAGTAAATGAGTGAAATAATAAACTTTTTTTAATTAAAACTTTAAATAAATGTATGTTAAAGCTAAAAAAATATAAATTGATATAATTTAATATAGCCATGTCAAAGCAATGTGAATGTCATATAAGAGAGGATTTAGAGGTACTTAGTGAAATATGAAATTCAAATCTAAATAATATAAAAATAATTTAAGTTATTTGAGAAAGTCAATTTGTAAGGCACCAAGATGAGTGAATGTACTATCCTTGATAGTGGAATCTGGTACAATAAAAATATGTTGTGAGGTTGTAAAACTTATAGAAATACAAATATATGAAAATATTTAAAAAATTAATAAAAATAAATAAATTATTGTTATCATAAAATCAAGTAAATATATATTATGTAAGAAATGTAGTAAATTAAAGCAATGCAGTAGAATCAAATCAAGGTGATGACAAAGTTACACTATAAAAATTAGAGTTACATAATAATAACTTATGTTAAACAGAAAACGAAGAAAAAATGTTATACATTTTTCTGGAAATCAGCATTTGAAGATATTAAGTAGATCAAGTATAATATCTTCAATCTCTAAATCAATTTTGATAAAAAATATGTTGTAAAGCGTGCAAAAGTAAAAGACTATAAAATATTTAATAATAATGGAATAAATATTTAAAATGATTAACAACATATAGAAGTGTATAACAACATTGAATCAATCTTGACCAAACCAAAATTGAAATTACTACAAATTGCTAGTGTAAATATGCAAAAAAAAAATGACAATTTATTTTTTTAATTTAAACTAAACATAAATCAAAGATGAAATGTTATAAATTTAGGCAAACAAATGCATCTAAATTAAAGTGATGAAGACTTAACATGAGAGAAGATCACGGGTTACGTTGCAATATAACCAAATGAAAGCAAAACTTAGAAGAAATAAGAGAAATTTCAAGGAAAAGTTGCATTCCAAGTAATTAAAGAGTTTGAGTGTAACATTCTTGCAACATTCTTGCATGTTAATCAAGTTTTGAATCAAAAAGGCTTGTAAAGTATGCAAAATTATAAAAAAATACAACATTCACAAGGAAAAAAATGAATATTAAATTAAATAGATCTCATTAAGATTAATCTAATGTCATTTTTTCAATCAACATTAGAAGGTTTTGTATACGCTAAATTACTAAAATAAATGAGGATAGAAAATAACAAATTTTTTAAAATATTAAGTAAATATAAACTAAAGCAAAAATGGATAAATAGGGAACAATAAAATCCCCAAGTCAAAGTTATTTAATAGTCACATAAGATGAGGTTCAGAGTTACATAACCATATAACAAAATCAAAGCAAAACATTTGAGTAAATAAGTCCAATTTTGTAGGAACGATGCATTCCAAGATACTAAAGAGATCAAGTGTAACATTCATAATCGTCTTGTTGACTACAAATCAAACTGCCTAATAAAGCATGCCAAAACCTTGGATTGTAAAATATGTAAAAAAAATATAAAAAAAATATTTAATTAGATAGAGGTTAGTGAGCAAAGTCCAACAATATTTGCTTTGGCTTAATGAGATCTCATTTCGAATTATTATGAATTAAAAAAGAATATAAACATAAATAATAATAGCTTCTTTTAGTAATAAATAAATATTTATTAAAGTAGTAGTGAGATTAATCAAAGCAATGCAATATAACCAAATCAAGGTGATGTGAAGGTCACATGAGATGAAAATTAGTTACATTATAAAAAAACAAAATAAAATGGAAAAACTTTCAAAAATGAGATTTAGTATAGGAAAGTTAGATTTTAGGACACTATTGAGATTTAATATAATTTTTCTAATCATTAAATCAAGAATGAATAAAAATGTTTTTCAAAGATTGATAAAAAGCAGGAAAATAAAATTTTTTAAAATGAAAAATTAATATTTAATTGAATAAAGATATTTATGATGAGCTCAACGATGTTGGTTTTGGCTTTATTTGACCTTATTTGAAATTACACAAAATTATGAAAATAAATAACAAAAAATAATAATAATATTGTTAAATGTTAAAGAAATATATATATATAAATGATATAGATTGAAGTAATGTAGTACAAATAAATAGAAATTTTAGAGTTATATAATAATATAACAAAATTAAAGCATATATTTTAAAGAAATGAGACAAATGTCATGTATAATATGCATTCTAAGAAATTAAGGAGATCGACTATCACTTCCTTGATTGTAAAACCTTGTACAAATAGAAATGTCTCTGAAAAAGATGTTAAATCCAAAGAAAATAAATAATTTTAAAAAATAGAAATGAATACTTTGTTAGATTGAGCTTGTTAACTTGACTCAAATGATGTGTGTTTCTTCTTAATATTTTGTCATTAAGAAATACTATAGATTACCAAATTAAAGAAGCATTAAATAATAAAAAAAATTATTTTATTATAAAGTAAATATATATTAAAATAAAACTATGATAATTTGAAGAAACATAGTGTAGCCAAATAAAATTGATGTCGAAGTAAAAAAAAGAGGGCATTTAGAGTTTCTTGGTAAAACAAAAATTACATAGCAAAACATTTGAAGATATTAGATAAATTTATCTAAAGATTGTTGTTCCATAATGCTAGGGAGATCTATTGTAAATTTCTTGATCATTAAATATAATCCTAATCAAATTAACTCATTAAATGTGTCTAAGTAATTACAAATAAAATACATAAAAATTTCATGGAAAATAATATATTAAAAATTTGAAGAAGAATTATTGAATTGTTTAAAGGACTTTGAGATGAGTATAATGATTTTAGTTTTTTCTCTATTAGAGCTCATTTGGAGTTACTAGTAACGATCAAAGTAAATAAGAATAAATAAAAAAAACTATTATATGATTATAAGGTGAATATATAATAAAGTTTAAAAGAGATAAACTAAATAATGCTATAAAATTAAAGCAAATTGATGTAATAGTCACTCAATAAGAGTTGTTAACTTTCATATTATTATTCAAAAAAATGTGAATACTTCAAAAATATGAGGCAAATTGTGCAAAAGAAGCATTCCAAGACACTACTAACGTTAAATGTAACATCCTTAATTGTGAAATTAAGTATAAATAGAGATATCTTAAAAAGTGTGCCAAATAAAGAAAATCAAATTTTAAAAAATATAAAAGTATATTTAGAAGAAAAGAGCACATCGAAACATGCAAAATGAATCCTTTTTCATTTCAATAAGTCCTTGTTCAATATAACACTAAATATAAATAAATTATTATTTTAAAATTAACTAAATATAAATTAAACCAATAAAAAGATTAATCAATGTGATGTAAAGGACACATGGAATGCAAGTTAGAGTTTCAAGGAAATATTATCAACTTGACTTAAAATATTTAATTAATTGATATAAATTATATAAAAACGTTTTATTCTAAGATATTAAAGGAATCTAGATAAATAAAAATTAAAAAATATGGAAAGCATTGTTTAATTTGATATGTCACTAACACGAGTCCATCGACATTTGTTCTATATCTATCAAACCATGGTTGGAAATATTATGAATTACCATTGCAAAAAGGCATATCTGATAATAAATTATTTTTTTGAATATTACTTGAATATATGTTAAAGATAACAAAATGTAAATTATAGTAATGTAATATAGCTAAATCAAGATGATATAAACGCCACACAAAATAAGATTTAGAGTTGCTCTGTAAATAGAAATGAAGCAAAAAATTTTAGAGAAATGAGATAAATTATAAGAGAAAATTACAATCTTAGTTGCATCTTACTTCGAAGATCATCTGTAAAATGCTACATTGTGAATTCACGGACAAATAAAAATATCTCACAAACCAAGACAAAAAATAAGAAATAAAAATTTTAAAAATTCAAGAATTGTTTTTCTATTTGGATAAGACTTTATTAGGATGAGTTTAATGTTATATGTTCCTTAATTGAAGCTCATTTAGAATAACTAAAAATTGTAAAGGTAAAAGAGATTAAGTTATGAAATTTTTCATTAATATTAAGTCAATATATAATAAAGATGAAAAAAGATAAATAGCAAAGATTTAACATAACTGAATCAAGGCAATGTAATGGTCGTATAAGAGGAGATTATGTGTTATGTAGTACCATAACAAAGTCCTAAAGGAAAATATGAAATAAAGATACTAAAGAAATAGAGTGTAACATCATCGTTGTGTAAATCAGCTACATTTCAAAACATCCTACAAAATGTGACAAAATGCTAAGAAATAAAAATTATTTACAATATAATAACTAATATTTAATATGGTAGAGCTGATCAAGATGTGTCGAATGACATTTATTTTTTCTCAATCAAAACTCATTTAGAATTATTGACAATTATCAATGAAAGAATAAATTATAAAAAATTACTTTTTAAAATGACTCGTAATTGGTGCCAAAATATGAAAAAAATAATATTATTAATTAATTAAAAAAATTGACATATAGTAGGACGTAGCATATTAAGAGAAGTTTAATGATGGTTTTTTTTCTCTGTAAGACCCTATTTGGAATTATTAATAATTACAAAAATAAATAAGCATCAATAATAATATTTTTTTATTTTAATACTATATAAATACATAATAGGGAAGAAGTGAGGTAAATTCAAGTAATGTAATATAACTAAATTGAAGTAATATAAAAGTCACAAAAGAGTAGATTTAGAGACATTTTTGAACAACAAAACAAAAGATAAAATTCAAACAATGGAGATTAATTCTACAGGAAAATTATATTCTGATATATTAAATACATCGAGTGTAACATCTTCAATGATCAAATATGGTACAAATTGAAATGCCTCACAAATTGTACAAAACAAAAATTAAAAATCGTTTAAAATAGGTAAATGAACATTCATTTATATAAAACTCATCAAGATGAGTCTAATGATTTTTGTTTGTTCTTGTTTAGTTGTTTAGAATTTTTGAAAATTAACAGAGAAAATAATCATAAATTATAAAGAATTATTTTATTAAAATTTAGTAAATATATATCAAAACTATATGAAATAAAAAGAAGTGATGAAATATAAGATAATGAAAGTGACAAGGTTCACACGAGAGCATATTAATAGTTACAAAACAATATCACAAAAAAAAGAGGAAAATTCATGAAAATATGAAAAGCAGTATGAAAATTATACATTACAAGATACTAAGGAGATCGAGGGTGACATCCCTAAATATCAATCATGTAATATTTGAAATATCAAGTAAAATGTACCAAAACCATAAAAATAAATAAATTAAAGGTAAAAAATTGATTATTTAATTGCATGGAACTCGTTGAGATGAGTCCAATGATATTTTGATAATCATTGTTAGACTTTAATTCAACTTACTGCTAATTTAAAAATTAAATAAGTACACATAATAATAAACAATGCTTTAATATTAAGTAAATAATTACTAAAACGTTAATGGGTGAAATTAAAGTAATTTAATTAGAAAACTCAATGCGATCTATGTTAACGTGAAATGATATTTTTAGTTACAATGCAATAGAAAACATTCGAACAGGAACTTTTGAAGAAATGATATAAATTAGTTGCTAAAGCTCATTTCCATGATACAACAAAAATTGAGGATAACTGCCTTGATTGTCAAATGAGGTATGAATTCAAATGGTTTGTTTAATGTGACAAAATGTTTGAAAAATATTTTTATAGGAAATATAAAAAAAGAATAGTTAATTAAATATAGCCCTACAACATGGGTGAAATGAACATCGTTTTCTTCTTTACCACACCCCATTTCAAATTACTATGAATTACTTAATTCAATTGGTATTAAGAAAATAATGATATTAAGTAAAAATATAATAAAAAAAATCAAAGAATGGAAGAAATATAACATAACCAAATCAAAGTAATATATAGTTTAGATAAGATGACTTTTAGTATTACACAATATTGGAACAAAAAATAAACATTTTGAACAAATTAGATAAATTATATAAGAAAGTTCTTTTTAAGTAGGAAACATGTCAATTGTGACATCCTCATTCATCAAATCTTTTATTAATCAAAGTGTCTCATCAAGCAGATCAAAACCATAAAAAATAAAATATTTAAAAATATATAAATGAACCATTAAGATAGAGGTCATTGAGAAGGTCTAATGACAACGTTTTATCTTGTTTAGAAATGAACATTTATGACTATAAATTTCTAAAGTAAATAAGCATATATAATAATATTTTGTTATTTTAATATTAAATAAATTTATATTACATTTGAAAGAAGTTTGATTAAAATAATATAATATAACCAAATCAAAGATTTGTGAATAACTAAAAGTTACAAAAATAAATAATCATAAATATTGTCAAATTATTATCTTAATTTTTTAAAAAAAAGATATAAAGCTAAAACGAGATAAATTGAAGCAAATTAATATATCCAAATAAATGCAATGTCAAGGTCACATGATAAGCTGATTTAGAGTGACATAAAAATATAACCAAATAAAGGAGAAAACTTTGAAGAAATGAAATAAATTGTTTAGAAAAGTTGTGTTATATTATATTAAGAGAATCTAGCATACTATCATCAAACTTCGAGTAAGGTATGAATTGATATTCTTTTAAAGCATGCATAAATACAAGAAAATTAAACTATTAGACTATAAAAAATGAAATTTTAATTGGTTAGAGTTCCTTGATACCAATCCAATGATGTTTGCTTTATCACGATCAGACCTTAATTTGAAAATACAACAAAATGACAAAACAAATAAATGTAAATAATAATAACCTATAACTTTATGTTGAGTAGACATATATTAACAATAAAATATAAAAAAATTAAAGAGATATTGGATAACAAAATCATAGTGCAGTGAAGTTAACATAAAAGGGGAATAAAAGTTCACTACTAATATAAGAATATAAAAAAGAAAGTTTTGAAGGGAAGAAATAAATTATATGATAAAATTGTACTGCATAGTTATAAAGAGATATAATGTAACAACCTTGATTGTTAAATGATGTATGAATTGAAGTTTCTTATACAACATCCCAAAACACTAGAAAATAAAGTATTTTAAAAAATAAAAATTAATATTTTATTGGATAGAGATCATTGAGACAAGAAAAATATTGTTTGTATTGTTTTCATCACATGTCGATTTGAATTACTATGTATTTTAAAATTAATTAAAGATAAAAATTAATAAATTACTATTTTAATATTTATTAAAAATATATATTAAAGAATAAATAAGAAAAATTGATACAATGTATTATAGGCAAATAAAAGTCATGTAAAGGTCACAATAAAGGACAATTAATGTTTCAAAGTAATATAGCCAAATGAAAGCAAAATTATTAGAGAAAATAAGAAAAATAGTAAGCAAAATTTTCATATCATGTATGAATTGTAGCCACATTTAAATTATTATAACTGAATAAGAGACAAAAAAATATTTTAAAATTTAAATATGAAAAATGAATTAGATACACCTCTTGAGGATGACCATGATGTTGATTTGTTTCATCTTTAGTAGACCACATTAAAAATTATTTTTAATTCAGAAATTAAATAAGCATATATAATAGAAAACATTTTCTAAATATTTAGCAAAATATATATTCCGGCTAAAAAAATATAAATTGATGCAAAGGGATATAACTAAATTAGACTGAAGTAAGGGTCACATGATAAGAGATTTATGGCTACATAGTAATATAACATATTCAAACTGAACAATTTGAAGAAAAAAGATAAATTTCACAAGGAAGTTAATTTATATCATATTGAGGAGATCATGTGTAACATCCTTGAATGTCAAATTATGTAAAAATTAAAATGACATGTAAAACATGCTAAAGCTTTGTAAAATAAAACACTTAAAAATATAAAATAAATATTTAATTAGATAGAACTCGTTCAGGTGACACAAATTACTTTTTTTCACCATAGCCAACCTGATTCGGAGTTATTATTAGTTTCCAATGTCACTAACCATAAAAAATAATAAAATTTTATTTTATATTATTTACATGCATATTTAAATAGAAAGGAGATAATTTAAACGTATGTATTATAAAAAAAAATAAAAGTGATGTAAAATTGATAAAAGAAATGTATTAGAGTTTCATAATAATATAAAAAAATAAAAGAAAAAGATAGAAAAAATAGATAAATTGTACTAGAAAGATTCATTATAAGATATTTAGGGGATTGAATAAAACATCCTGAACCATTAAATCAAGTATGAAAAAAATCTTATAATGCTTGCCATAATAATACAAAAGAAAAATTCAAAGAAATTAAAAATATGGCATGTCTTTGTTTTTTGACTTCTTGATCATACCTAGTTTAGAGTTATTTTGAATTATAAAAATAATTAAGTATAAATAGTAATGAATTGTTATTTCAATATGAAATTGCTCTCAATTAAAAATTAAATAAGTTTAATTAAATAATACAATATATCTCAACGAAAAACATAAAGACAACCCACAAGAAAAAAATTATAAAAATGTAATGATTTAACAAACAAATACATTTGAATAATGAGTTAAATTATGAAGAAAATTTGCAAAGGTAGTAAGATAATTGAGGACAACACCATCAATCATCAAATAAGATATGAATGAAAATGCCTTATAAAATTTGTAAAAAAATTAAAAAAAAAATTTAATATAAAAGGTAAGAACTTGTTGAGATGAGCCTAATGATGTTTGGTTCACCTCAATTGGAACTTGTTTGAATTATTTTCAATTAAAAAATTAATCATGCATAGATAATCAATTATTATTTGAATATTAAGTAATGACATAATGAAGTAAGAATGAGATAAAATGATGCAAAGTAATCTAGAAAAATAAAAACGATATAATCATCACTTAAGAGAATCATTATTGTTTCAGAGAAATAAAATCTATTCAAATAAAAAAAATTCAAAGAAAAGAGACCAATTATACAAGAAAGCTGCATTCCAAGATGTCAAAGTGATCAGGCGTAACATATAATATCATCAAAACTATAACAGAAAAAAAATATCGCATAAAATATAAAGCTCAATGAAATGAGTCAAATGATACATGCTTCATCTCCATTTGACCTCATTCAAAATTACTAGAAATTACCAAAGAAAAAAAAAATAAACCAAAAAAAAGTCATTTTAATGTTTAAGAATATCTATATCAAAATTGAAATAAGATATACTGAACTGATATATTATTCAAAAATTAAAAATGCTATGTTTTTACCATGATTTGAGAATAAGAGTTTAATAGTAATAAAAGTAAATTAATGCAAAAACTTTGATAAGATAATATAAAAGGTGCAAGAATAATGCATTCAAAGATATTAAGGAGGTCATGAGTAACATCCCTAATCATTAAATCAAGCACAAGTCTAAATGACACACAAAGAATGTCAACACAAAAAAAATTAAGCATTTTAAAATAAAATAAAATAGTGAGATAAATATCGTTGAGACAAGTCTGTTTGGTTGCAAATTATGAATGGAACTAAGCTTAAACAACAATAATTTTTTTAATTTTTTTTAAAAACAAAAATATGTTGAAATTACAAAAATTAAAATAACATAATAAATCCAAATCCATAAAATATAAATGTCTTATGAGAAGTGCTTTAAAGCTTCATAAACACTAACAAATTTAATTAAAAATATTTTAAAAAAAGAGATCAGTTATAGAACAAAATTTTTTTTCAAACATACTAGGACAATCAACTATAATATTGTCATTGATCAAATCATGTTCAAAAAAAAATTTCTTATAAACTATAAAAAAATCTTTAAAATATAATATTTAAAAATATAAAAATGAATAGTTAATTGGATAAAGGTTTCAACAACTTTTGTTTTGTATTGATCAGACCAAGTTTAGACTTTAACTAGGCACTAAAGTTAAAAAGCATAAATAATAATAGATTATTATTATAATTCTTAGTAATTATATGTTAAAGTTGAAATATAATATATTCAAGCAATATAACATGACTAAATCAATGGAATATAAAGATCACACGAGCAAAGTTTTTGAGTAATATACTAATATATCAGTAATCAAAGGAAACAAATTTGAAGAAAGGAGATAATTATAAGGAGGTTGTATTCTAGGATTCTAATGATATTGTGTGTAACGTCCTAGATCATCATTTGAAAAAAAAAATTGAAACAGCTCTTCGAGATTTGCCAATAGCAATTGTTGCGCCTCAATGAGACCTCATTTTCAATTACTATGACAAAAAAATGAATATTTATATAGATATTGTTCATCAAGGTAACTCTAATAACATCTATTTCTCCATGATTTTTCCACATTTGGAGTTACTATGAATTACTAAATAAAATAAGTGTGAATAATAATAAATTATTATTTTAATAATATATATATTAAAGTCAAATTAAAATTAATTTTAGAAATATCACATGACAAAATCATAGTGATTTAAAGGTCACATAAGAGGAGATTTAGATATACATTATAATGTAACAAAATAAAAGCATATATATTCTAAAGTTATATTACATGAAATTTTTTATTTCCAAGATACTAATGAGAATAGGTGTGCAATCCTTGCCCATAAAATTATGTAAAAATCAAAATGCCCTTTAAAGTGTAGAAAAATTCTAATAAATAAAATAATTCAAAATATGTTGAAAAAATTATTTAAATTTTAGTGCCCACTAAGAAGTGTCTAATGACATTTTCTTCTTCTTTATCGAACTTCATTTGGAAAAATTAACAATTACCAAATTAAAAAAACGTAAATAGTATTGAAAAATGATTTTAATATTAAAATGATATTTATAAAAGTTTAATTATGATAAATTAATTAATTATAATATAACTAAATCAAAGTTATGTAACACATAAGAAAAGTTTTAGACTTACAAAGAAATATAGTAATATCAAAGGAAAACAATTTGAAGAAATAAGACGAATAATTTGGGAAAATAGCCTTCCAAGGTACTAAATTTATCGAGTGTAAAGTTCATGATTGTCAAATTAGGTATGAATGAAAATATTTTATAAAAGATACCAAAACCCTTGAAAATGAAGAATTTAAGGTATATCAATTAAATTTAATTGGGTAGAGCTCTTCGAGTCAAGTCCCATGAAGTTTGTTACATTCATTAGAGCTTATTTAGAATTACTATGAATTACACTGGTAAATATCAAAAAATATAAAATAAACATAATTTAAATATTAAGTAAATATAAATATTAAACTTGAAATTAGAGAAATTTAAGAATTATAATATAACTAAATCAAAGGAATGTGAAATTCACACAAGAGGATATTTAAAGTTTAAATAAATTTCATTTGAACTTACCCTACAATTTGAAGAACAGATATAAATTGTAATGGAAGGCTACAGTCCAAGGTAACTAGGAGACAAAAGGTAAGATCCTCAAAAGTAAAATTAGGTCTAAATTGTAAATACTCATTATGCATTCCAAAATCATGAAAAATGTAATATTTATAAATATAAAAATAAATATTTAATTTTTTTTAAAATGCTAAGATGATTATAATGACATACAATTTATGTCAAAATGATTGAAAGGTCAGAAGAGCTGAGATTTGGAGTTACATAGTAATATTACCAAACAAAAAGATATCAAAAAAAGAAAGAAATTACATAAAAATATTATATTCAAAGATACTAAGGAGATTACACGTGACAATCCTGATCATCCAATTATTTTAGATCAAAATGCATTCTTTAAGTATGCAAAATTATTACAATATAAAATAATTCAAATTATTATAAAATAATTATTTAATTGTTAGCATAGATCGAGATAGTCTAATAACATTTCTTACTTCAAGTTTATTATATAATTACTTTGAATTACCAAACTAAATAAACATAAGCAATAAAAAATTATTATTTTACTTATAAGTATATATTTACTAAAGCTAAAATGAGATAAATTTAAGTAATGTAATTTAACTAAATCAAAGTGATGTAATACATATGAAGGGATTTAGAGTTTCAAAGTAATATAACAAAATAAAAACAAAACAATTTGAAGAAATAAGTTAAATAATAAAAGAAAAGAGTATTCCAAGGTAATAAAAAGACTAAGCACTCTCTTGATTGTTGAATTAAATAAAAATCAAAATATCATGTAAAGTGTACAAAAATGGTAAAAAATAAAGAATTTAAAAATATAATAATGAATATTTCTATTGACAAAGCTCGTTAAAACAATTCCCACTAACTTTATTGTCTCCATCTGTTCTTATTTAGAATTACTATGAATTACCCTTGTAAATAAAAATAAGTAATTGTAAATTATTTTTTAACATTAAGTAAAAATATATTAAACTTCGAATGAGATAAATTTAACAATTATAATATAATTTAATCAAAGAGATGTAAAGTTTGCATTATAGGAGATTTGGAGTTTGAAGAAACTTTGCTTGGAATCACTATGAAATTTGAAGAAAAAAGACAAATTGCATAAGGAAATTTCATTTGAAACTAATGACATAATCAATGGAAAGATCCTCTTCTGTAAAATTAGGAATGACCATAAATGACTCATAATGCATTCGAAAACAATAAAAATAACTCATGGACAATTACTCCACTTAAATGATGTAAGCACTAGAAATAAAAACATATTATTTAAATATTAAACAAATTTATATCAAAATTGATGTGAGATAAATTGAAGAAATGTAACTTAATTAAGAGAAAGCAGTGTAATGATCGCACTTTATGATATTTAGAGTTACTAACATAACAAAAACAAAGCAAAGAATGAAAGAAAATGATGTAAATGTATGATAAATTTTCATTCTAAGATGTTGAGAAGGTAAAAAACACAGTTCTTATAAAATTTAAAATTATGAAAAAATATAAAATTTTCAAAAACAAATAGGTAAATATTTTTGGAGAGAAATAAATAAGATGAGTCTAACAATGTTCATTTCTTTCTATTGAACCTTATTTTGAACTACTTTAAATTTCCATAATAATTATGCATAAAATTATAAAAAATAAATTAATTTTTTATATATATTAAATAAAAAATGTGTTAAATTTAAGCAATACAATTAATGGAATCAAAGCGATGTAATTATCAAATGAGAGAAAAAACTTAGCGTTGCACAAAATTATGACAAAATAAAAAAAATAAATTAAGGAAAGAAGAAAAATTGTATTGAAAAATTATATTCCATAATACTAATGAGATCAACTATAACATCCTTGATTGTCAAGTAAGATAAGATTGATAGTTTAAATATATTAAGCTATCGAGATGAGACCAATGGCATTTTTTAGCACTAGAAAATCACCATTAAAATTACTATTTAAATATTAAGTATGCATATATTAAATATAAAATGAAATAATTAAAATAATGCATTTTGACAAAATTAAAGTGATGAAGGCACACAATCAAAGATATAGAGTTATATATTAATAATAACAAATTAAAAAACAATTTGAAAAGAATTAGTTAAATTATATGACAAAGTTGTATTCTAAGATGCGAAATTGATAGAAATTAACATCCTAAATTGTAAATTCAAGTACAAATGAAAATGTCTAGTAAAATATATTAAAATTGTAGAATGATTTTAATGATATCTATTCCTTCTATATCAAACTTTGTTAAAAATAATTACAAATGTAAATGTAAAAATGCATAAATAGTAATAATTTATTATTTTCAATTTATGTTGATTTTCATTGAAGCTAAAATAAAATAAATTAAAACAATTTAATAAGATAAAATTAAAGCATTATAAGAGGTCACATGATAGAAGACTTATATTTAGTACAATCTAATCAAAGTAAAAATTTGAAGAAAATGAAACAAATTGTATAGAGGAGTTGCATTTTAATATACTAATGGGACTAACAGTAGGAACCATGATTGTAAATTTAGGCGAAAAAATATCAATTTAAATGTACCAAATCTATAGAAAATTAAATATTAAGAAATATAAAAATAATTACTTAACTATACAATGCACATCAAATTGAGTCCAACGACATTTCTTTTGCTTCAACTATGCCACCTTTTGATTTAAAAAATGCTAACATAATAAATAGGAATAACTAATAAAAAAACTTATTTCAATAATATGTAACTTTATAATAAAATTGAAATGTGGTTAATTAAAGCAGTGCATTATAACAAAAGCAAAGATATGAAAAAGTCACAAGGTAAAAGATTTAGACTTAAATAGAATTATAATGAAATGAAAGAAGAATATATGAACAAATGAGATAAATTATAAGATAAAGTTGCTTCCACGATACAAAGGATATAGATTGTAACATTCTCGACTGCCAAATAAGTATGAATAAAAAAGTCTCATAAACTATATGAGAACTCTATAAAAATATTAAAAAAATAAAAAAAAATTAATAGTTAATGTGATATCCCAATTAGGAAACATTTGGAATTACTATGAATAACAAAATAAATAGTCATAAGTAGTAGTAAATTATAATTTTAGTGTTGTGTAGATGTATGTTAAAGCTAGTGTGATATAATTAAAAAAATATAATATAACTAAACTAGGGTAATGTAAAGTCAACACTAATGAATTCTTTGTGATACCTAATAGTAAAACAAAATAAAAGTAAAAAATATAAGAAATGAGAAAATTGTGTAAGAAAATATAATTCCACGGTAATAACAAGATCAAGTGTACAAAATTCCTTACAAACCATAACAAAATCCTCCTAAAACAATATTTAAAAATTTCACAAATAAATTTTTAATTCAATAAAGCTTGTTGAGACAAGTCAAACAATGTTTTCTTATTCTTAATAGATAATAATCTGAATTTCAATGAATTACAAATGTAAATAAGCATAAATGATAAAAAAAAATTAATATTAAATAAAAACATTTTAAATTTAAAATGAGATAAATTGAAGTAATATAATCTAAACAAATTGAAGTGATTTAATGGACAATGTGAGGTGATTTAGTGTTCCAAAGCCATGTAACTAAGTTAAGGAAAACATTTTAAGAAAATGAAATAAATTTTATGAGAAATTTGCATTCCAATATATTAAAGAGAAGGAGGGTAACTTCCTTTATCATCAAATCATGTACCTATTCAAAAGTCTACTAATGTTTAACAAAATAATAAAAAATAAAATAATTAAGTGCATATAAAATTAAATATTTAATTGGATAAAACTTATTAAGACAACTCTATGATGTTTGTTCGATCTCGATCAGACATCCTCTGTAGTTATTGGAAACTACCAAAAGAAATAAGCATAAATAATAATAAAATATAATTTAATATTAGCAAAATTTATATTTAAGTTGTAATGTAATAAATTGAAGAAATATAGTATAAAAGCATAAAGCGAGACAAAGATCTTATAAAATAAAAGAGTTATATTGCAACATAACAAAATTGATGTGATTTGAAAAAATGAGATAAATTGTATAAGAAAGTTGACTTATATGATATTGTGGAGATTGGTGGTGACATGCTTGATCACCATATCATGTAAGAATAAAAACACCTCATAAATTCTACAAAAATTGTAGAAAATAAAGCTTTAAAAGAAACTAAAAAATGAAAATTTAGTTTTATATAACTTACTGACATGAGTCAAACAGTCTTTCTTCATGTCTATTTTATACCATTTTTAATTACAATAAATTAATAAAATAAATATGTATAAATAATAACAACAATGAGTAAATCTTTGTTAAACCTGAAATTCGATAGACTTCAACTAAGTATGTAACAAAATTTAAAGAAATGAGACCAATTTTTTATGAAAGTTGTTTTCCAATGCATAAATGATAATGAGTGCAACGTCCCTAATCATTATATTAGGCATAAATTATAATATCCTGTAATGTATGCCAAAAGTTTAGAAAATAAAATTTATAAAAAATAATTAAATATTTATTTTGTTAGAAGTTATTGAGGTGAATCGAATAATTATTTTTTTCATGATCAGACCTTGTTTGAAATTACTATAAATTATGAAAATAAATAAGAATAATTAATCAAAATATATTATTTTAATATTAATTAAATTAAAATTAAAGCAAAAATAAGTTAAATTTTGAAAGTTACATAAATAGAGTATTGAAGTCAGATAATAATATAACAAAATCAATGCAAAACATTTGAAGAGAAAAATAAATAGGTTAGGAAAAAGTACATCCAAAGATATAAAGAAATCATTCAAAAGGTAAAATAGAAGGTTAGAAAATAAAGACATAAAAAAATATAAAAATTGTTACTTAATTGATATTGCTTGTTGGGATAATGGCAATGACATTGCTGTCACCTTAGTTAGACTATGTTTTCAATTATTTGTATTTCCAAAACAATTTGGAAAAAAATAATAAATTATTATTTTAATAACTATTAGATATATTATAAAAGTAAAAAGTGTTAAATTAAAGTAATGTAGTGCAATCAAAACAAAGTAATGTTTGGGTCACATTTGAGAAAAATTAGAATTTTAAAGTAATATAATCAAATATTGTTCAACATTAACTAAATATGTATTAAAGATAAAACAACATAAATTGAAGCAAAGTAATATGATGAAATGAATCTCATGTATGGATCACATGATAAGAGATTTAGATTTACATACAAATATTTACCTAAATTGAAGAATAAAATTGAAGAAAAAAATTAAAGAAATGAGATAAATTACGAAAGGAATTTTCATTCCAAAATAATAATAGGTCAAGTGTAACATTATCTATTATTAAATTTTGTAGGAAATAAGAATTCCTTGTAATGCATCCCAATAACGTCTATTTTGTCTACATTAAAACACTATTATAAATACTACAAATTATCGAACAAAGCAAAAATAAATATCTAAAAATTATTATTTTAATATTAACTAAAAAAATATGATTAAATTGAAGAAATGAAATATAACAAAATCAACATGATGGAAAAAATGACAGAAGAAGGGTATTATTGCTCATAATAATATAACCAAATGAAAGTTAAAAACTTAAACAAATAAAAATTATTGTATAATAAAGCTACACTAGAAGTTATTAAGGAGATTAATTGTAATATCCACAATCTTCAAGTCATGTATGAATGCTGATACTTTATAAGGCAAGAAAAAATCTAGAAATTAAAATAGTTTAAAATATAAAAAATTATTTGTATAGCGCTCATCGACATGAGTACAATAATGTTTGTTTTGTCTCCATTTAACAATGTTTGTAATTTCTATAAACAAAAGTAGAAAAGAAACATAAATATTTAAAAAAATTATTTTAATATTAAGTAAATATTAGTGTTGGAACATTGTAAATAAAAGTAATGTAGTAAACCAAATCAAAGTAACATAAAAGTCACATGAGAGTACAGTTAGAGTGTCATGATAATAAAGAAAAATCAATGAGAAAAATTGAAAAAAATGAGATGGGCTTTATAGAAAATTTGCCTAATACTATCAAGATCACATGCGACAACATGAATCATTCTTGTCTACTACTAAACTTCTTATTAAACTATTCTTAGGATTTTTATTACTAGTATTCATTAAGATTATTTGTGTTTTTGTACCTTGCAATTTTCAACAAAATCCCATAACTTCCATCAAAATAAGGCTTATATGAACAATTTGAAATCTTTTATGAAATTCATAGCTGCTTACGTAGATGATATGGTGAGGTTAACGGAGCCTTTTTTAGCAAAATCTTTCTCAAAGCAAGTCCACTAGATTATATCAACTATTACAAAGAAAAAGATTAAATAATAGCTACTTATTTATGGTTATTTATAGTGAAAGTTTTCATTTTGCTGAATAATTAAAAAATAATAAAGTAGATAGAGAGCATTTAAACACGTATATTGAAATAGACCATCAAAACTAAAGGATAAGATAAAATTATGGCCATTCTGCATTGAAGCAAAACATGACACAAGTAATTGCTCATAATATTGACTTAGAGGAATATAAACTCATCTCTAAAAGATACAAGCTTCTTTGTGAGGAAATTGAAGAAAACTTTATGGAGACCAATATCTCTTTAAATAACAAAATGATAAGAAATTATAGAAAAAAGAGTAAAGCACTAAGTAGTAATTCTTGATTGGTGCTAGTGAGAATGGTTATTTATAACTAGCATCTCTCCAAAACAATTAGCCAAAGATTGAGGGCCCAAACATAAGAAATTAAAACTACTAATTGGATGGGTTTACATGTCATCTCTATAACACAAGAAATTAAACCATGGTCTAATGCCACCTGTTTGGATGAGCTCAACTGTCTAATACTATGATCCCTCCTTTCTATTTTTGACATTATGAAATTTTAGAGAGAATCTATTTGCAAGCTCTATAAAATGTTCGGAATAAGTTATATTATGAGGATCATAATTTTTAGGATCCACAAAATTTATTTTGAAATCTCCATGTTAGATTATTTCTATTATTCTTCAAAAAATACTCTAAACCTTTATATGTACCAATCATATTACTTAAAGAATGGCACATATATGTATTTTATGAAATGATATTTGTTCCCAAAAATTTTGTGATTAGTTTCTTAACAAAGTTGCTTTCCTCTTTTTAAGAAGGAATTATCAACATTAATTGCAAAATCATAACTTTTCTTTCATAATATATGTTCTTTTTTGTCTTCTAGACACCTAATAATGTCATCTACTACATTGAATACTCCCATACTTAGGCCTATTGAAGTGATTAATTTCACATTTCTTGATTTTTTAAGATTCCAAGGATTGATGGTCTAGGGGATAGAGTGTATGCTAATGTTAATGAATTGCAAAAACATTTGCCAACATGCATTGATTTTGTGATTATAATCCTTGAAATGAATTTCATTCTAAAATGTTTAAGAAAATTACGTTCGTTATTAAGAACCACAGAGTCTCTCCATGATGATAAGTCTAAGCTTGTAGAATCTCCTCATAAGGACGAGTTCAACTGATAATATTTCCATGATCTCATTGTGCTTGAAATGTTAAGACACATACAAGTTTTTATTCTATAGTAGAAATATTTTCTAGGAAAATTTATTTAAACAAGCTTGTCAATCAAGTGGCCTTTCCCATGTTGTGTTCAAGAACATTTTCTAAAATCTTTTGTTTCTCTAGAGAGACTTCAAGAGGTTGTACATCCAAGGAATTTCATAACCCTTGTTGCTCTTAGTTGAAAAAATATTGTATCCTTTTTCCTAATTTTTTTCATGAAAAGGTTTATATTATAGCTCTCTTTTAATAATTCATTGAATAACAACTTTCTTTTTCTAAGTTAAAATTTTCTTGTGTTATTAGTCCTTTATGTGGGGCAAAAAGTTTTCTTCCTAGCTAGGAAGATGTTTCATTAATAGATTCAATGCAAGAAGGTTACTAGTAATAACATCCATGACATATGGAAAGAAATTCCATTTCCTTCTAGTGCTCCTTAGATGATCCAATAATTACTTGTTGGCCTCATTAACTAGATGTTGAAATGTGTATTGTAAATTTTAATTCTAAGGAAATATGTTGAGTTTATGTGGCCCGAATGTGATTTGGTTCACAAAAAGGCCATTTCCTATAAGATATGATATTGTTACATAAAACAAATAAGATAAAATGAAGGATTGTAATATAAATAATTCAAAGCTATGAAAATACCACACAAGTGGAGAATTATAATTTCATAGTAATGTAGAAAAATAAAATAATAAAATTTGAAGAAATGAGATAATTGGGATGAGAATGGTAGATCCAATTTTGTTAAGGAGATAAAGTGTGGCATTTTTGCTCTACAAATACTGTAAGAAATATAATGTTTAACAAAGTGTTCCAAAATAGTAAAAAATAAAAAATATTTAAAAATATAAAAAAAAAACTTTGCTTAATTGGTAGTGTTTGTTTGTACAAGTTCAATGACATTTGAATCACTTACATCAGACGACATTTGGAATTGCTATAAATTTCCAAATTAAATAATAACAAGTAATTATTGTAGTATTAAGTTTATATATATTAAAGATGACGGAGATAAATTGATAATATGATGAAATCAAAGGAAAAAAATAGAAGTATAATAAATTATTTTGGCAAATTTTCTTTTTAACATACCAAGAAAATTAAAAGCTACATGATCGATTATTATTTAGGGTATGTATTAAAATAACTTGTAATGTTTGGCAAACATTTGGATAATATAATATTTAAAAATATAGAAAGGAGTATTTAATTCTATAACGATTGTTAATATGAGTCCAACAATTTTTCTTTCATTTTAATCAGACCATTTTTTGTAATACTATGAAATTCTAAAGCAAACAAGAATAAATAATAATACATTATTATTTTAATTTAGTTTATTTCAAAAAAAGTAATCAAAGCAAAAACTTTGAATGCAATGTACGGGTCCTTAGATAATGTAATTTGGGCACAAAGCAATGGAACCGAATCAAAGCAAAAAGTTTAAAGAATTGAGATAAATTGTATAAGAATATTACATTCCAAGATACTACAAAGATTAACTATGAGAATATTGATTACCAATTCTAGAATGAATGCAAAATCCATAAAAGAGTGTCAAAATTATAAGATATAAAATGTTTAAAATTATGAAAATGAATATACAAATGGTTGCAGCTAGTCGAGTCGACTCCATTGACGCTTGTTTTGTCTAGATAGGACAAAGTATAGAAATACAGTAAAATTAAAAAATTAAATAAACGTAAATAATTATAAATTATTTTTATATTTAATAAATATAGAATATTACTTAAATAAGATCAATTTAAGTAATAAGAAACGATCAAATCAAATAGATATAGTGCTCATATCATAGCACAATTATTGTTTCAGAATAAAATAACAAAATCAAATAAAAAAATTGAGGAAATGAGATAAATAGTATGATAATGTTGCATCATGACTTACTAAGGAGTCATGTGTAACATTCTAGATCATCAAATCACTTGTCAACATAAATATCTAAAAAAACATGCCAATACCATAGAAATTAAAATATTTGATGTGTAGAGCTCATCAGAACAACTCGAACTATGTTTGTTTCATCATGATCAGAACTAATTTTTAATTACAATGAATTACCAAACTAAACAAACTTAAATAATAGAGATTAATTATGTTAATTTTAAATTAAAAATGTATTGAATCTTAGATAAGAACAAGTAAAGCAATTGAAAATAGAAAAATTAAGGTTAGGTAACAGTTACATTTGAGGAGAAAAGTTATATCGGAAAGATAAATTATGTAAAACTAAAGAGGTCGTGTATAACACAGTTGATTGTTATGTGAGGTACCATGAAAATGATATTTCTGTTGTCAAAATTCAACAATATTTAGAATTACTACAAGCATAAGTTTGATAAATTAAACTAATGAAATGTAAGAAATAAAAATGTTGTAAAGGTCACATGATAACAAAATTTAGTTAGGGAGACCTCATCAAGATAATTCAAAGTAATTTGTTTTGTCAGAAAACATACAATTAGAGTTTTATAAAAATATGACCAAATGAAAACAAAAAATTTATGGAAGCATCATAAATTGTGTAGAAAATGTAGATTCCAAGATACAGAGCAAATTGAGCATAACATTCTAGTTAATCAAATCAAGTTTGAGTTGAAATATGTCATGAAATGTACTAAATACTTAGAAAAAAATTAATATTGCAAGAATTATTTATAAAAAGTATTATTAAAATTGAGTCTAAGGACATTTGTTTCATATTGAACTAACCTTATTTAGATTTACAAAAAATTATCATAAAAAGTATCATAAAAAATGTACTTCTTTTGAAATACTATAAAAATATATGTTAAAGTTAAATGAGATTCTTTGAAGTAGTATAATATATTCAAATCAAATTAGTATAAAGGTTAGAAGAGGGCAAAATTTTAATTTAATGGTAATATAAGAAAATCAATGCAAGAAATTAAAAAAAATGTGATATATTGTTAAAGAAACCTCTATTCCAAGGTACTAAGGCAGTATTGTGTAATAACTTTAATAGTCAAATATGGTACAAAAAAATTTCTCTTATAAATAGGCACAAAAATATGCAAATAAAATATTTTAAAATATAAGAAAAAAATTTTATTTTTTTAGAGGTTCTAGAAAATAGACTAATTACATTTCTTTCTAGTTGATGCAACCTGTCCTGGAACTATTGTGAATTACATGAATAAAATTAGTAATAATAATAATATAAATATTATGTAAATACATATTAAACATAAAATGAGATCAATTGAAGTAATATAACCTAAAAAATAAAATCAATGTAAAGGTCACATATGATGGGAATTACATATTAAATGAAGTATATCCAAAAAATGAAAAAAAATGTAGGGAATAAGATAAATTATAAAGGAAGTTCTTTTCCAATTTATTTTGTAGGTGATGTGTAACATCCACGTTAATTACCTCATATACAATAAAAAATATCTCATAATTCATGACAAACCTTAAATAAAGTATTTAAAAGATATAAAAATATAAATACTTACATAGATTTTACAGATCGAGATGAGTCAAACAATATTTGTTTCATGTAAATATGACCTCAATTATAAATACTACAAATTACAAAAATAAAAAATTGAAAAAATTATTATTATGAAATGAACCAAATATATATTATAGCTAAATTAAGTTAAATTGAAGTGTTATGATATAACTAATGAAAGACATGTGAATTTCACATGAATGAAGAACTAGTTCTACATAATAGTATTACAAAATCATAGTAAACAAATTAAAAAATGGGATTAATTTCTTGGAAAAGTTCCATTCAAAGATTTTAAGGGGATCAAATGAAACAACTTCTATTATCAAGATTTTTTTGTGAATCAAAATGTCTCAAAAGTGTGACAAAAATCTAAAAAATGTGATATTTAAAAAAATAAAAAAGAGAATTCAATTGGATAGACATCCTAAAGATGACTCCAATGATGTTTGCTTTATCTTGATTGGCCTCATTTAACATTATTAAGAATTCTAAAGTAAATAAGATAAGTTACAATAAAATAATGTTTTTACAATGTAGTAAATATACTATAAAACTACAATGAGATAATGGATAGAAATTCAATGTAACAAAATATAAGTGATGCAAAAGTCACATGAGAGGAGAATTATAGTTTTATAGTGATATAAAGAAATAAAGATAAAAGATTTGAGCAAATGAAATAAATTATATAAGAAGTTGCATTCTAATATATTAAGCATTCTAATATATTAAGAAGACCAGATGTGACAACCTCAAACAAAAAATGAATTATGAGTCAAAATATCTTTTAAAATAAATCAATACTCCAGATAATAAAATGTTTAAAAAATACAAAAATAAATATTTAATCAGAAAGAGTTCATCAGGTTAAGTCCAATAAATACTTTTATCATCTTCATTAGACCTCATTTATAATTACTTTGAACTAGAAAAATTAAAGAAGAATAAATAATAATAAATTTTCTTATAATATTAAGAAAATACTTATTATTTCTAAAATGAGTTAAATTGATGCAAAGTAATGTAACTGATGATTTGTGATATGAAGGCAATATGATAGAAGATTTACATTCAATAGTAAGAGAAACAAATCATAGTTGAAAATTAGAGAAAATGAGATACATTGCTTGGCAATACTTTGTTGAAAGATATTAATTAGAAAAATTTTAATAACCTTATTCATCAAATAAGTTTTGAATACAAATGTCTCATTGAGAGTGAAAAAAACCTAGAAAATAAGATTTTGAAAAAATATGAAAATAAGAATTTTATTCGAGAAAGTTCATCGAGAGGAATGCAATAAACTTTGTTTCATCTCGATTGAAACTTATTTGAAATTACTTAAAAATACAAAACTAAATGTAAATAAATAGTTAAAATATTATTTTTTAATTTAGAAAATATGTAATAAAACATAAAATAAGCTAAATTGTTGTAATATAATATATCCAAATCAAAGTTATCTAAGTGCCACACGAGAGGAGAATCATAGTTTCATAGTAGTATAATCGAACGAAAAAAAACATTTGAAGAAATCAAATAAACTATGTAAAAAACACATTAAAAAATGTTAAATTCCTTAAAAAGTGCTTCAAAATGGTAGAAAATAATTTTTTTAGAAATAATAAAATAATTCTTTAAAGGGAAAGTGTTCATCGACTTGAGTTCAACAATATTTCTTTTATCTTGATTAGACCTCGTTTGGAATTACTATGAATTATAAAAATTAAAAAGAATATAAAATAAAAATTAAACTTTTAATATTAGGAAAAATATATTATTTATAAAAAGAGCTAAATTGAAGAAAAAAGAAATACAATCAAGCATATGCACTACGAAGGTGAAACTATAAAAGATTTAAAGTTAAGAGTGATATAACTAAATGAAACAAAAAATTAAAAGAAATGAGATAAGTTCTTTAATAAATTTGTATTCCAAGATAGTAAGGACAACAAATGATAAAAGCAAAGTGAAGCTTAGGCAAGCATAGAAATATTATTTCATAGTTTTATAAAAAAATCAAAAGAAGAAATTAGAAGAAATGTGGAAAGTTATATAAGAGAAATACATTTGAATATAAAATGATTGAATATAATATCCTCCAGCATTAAATTATGTATGAACAAATATATAAAAAAATGTGAAAACATAAGAAACTAAAATATTTAAGCATATAAATATATTTCATTTGAAAGAGCTCATCAAGAAGAGACAAACAACAATCATTTCATCCCAACTTAATGTTGTTTGGAATTATTCTGAATCATCTAATTAAGAAGCATAAACAATAACAAATTATTTCTTTTATTGTTAGGTAAAGATATTTTTAGGTTAAAAATAGGATAAACATAAGCACTGTAACATAACCAAACTAAGACGATGTAAATGTTGCCTGAAAGAAATTTTGTAGTAACATAGCAACATTAGTGTAGAACTAGTGTTTCATAGTAATATAACTAAATAAAAGTAAAAAATTTAATAAATGAGAAAAATTGCATAGGAATATTTCATTCCAACATCATAAGGAGATCAAGTGTAACATCATCGATCATCAATTAACCATAACATTATTTAAAAATACAAAAAATATTTATTTGGTAAGTGCTCGTCATGGCGAATCGAAATATTATTGTTTCTCCTTAATCGAACAACTTTTGAAATAATTGGAAATTCTAAATTGAAAACAAGATATTTTTTAAATATTTAGTGAAATGGTACAAAACTAAAAGACATATTTTGATGAAATATTATATAACAAAATCAAAATGATGTAAAAGCCATATGCGAAGAGAATTAGAATTTCATGGTAGTATAAGTAAATGAATGTGAATGTTTTGAAGAAATAAAATAAATTTTATAGTGGCACTACATTTTGAGATACTTAATAGATCGAGAATACAATCCTTTATCATCAAAATTGCTATGTACAAAAATGACTCCGAAAGCATGCTAAAATGTTAAAAAAATATATATATAAAAAATAATAAAAAATTAATTTTATAGTAATCATACACATAAGAGAAATGACAATTGTTTCATCTTAATCAAACATCGCAAGAAATTACAATGAATTATTGAAGTAAAGTAATATAATTAAATCGAGGCATGTAACAATCAAATGAGAGGAGAATTAGTATTTCATAGTAATATAACAACATGAAAGAGAACCTTTCAGAAATGAGATACATTATATAAAAAAATGTCATTCCAAATAGAAACATTTTGTAATGCATAAAAATGTCCTAGAAAATATAATATTATAAATAAATAAAAATATATATTTCATTGGATCAATTTGATGAGACAAGGCCAATGACGTTTGTATTTTTTTGATCTAACCTTGCTATGAATTTCTAAAAATTATAAAATTAAATAAGCACAAAAAATAATTAATTTTTTTTAAGATTGATTAAATATATTTTAAAGCTGAAAAATGATAAAGTGATGTCATGTAACTCAACCAAATTGAAGAAATATAAAGGTCACTTGATGGAAGATTTAGTGTTATAAATTAAAATAACCAAACTAAATTAAAAAATTTCAAAACAAAGTTAAAGAATATAGGAAGCTGGTGTTCTAGGATACATAGAAGGTTGAGAATAACATTCTCAATCAGGAATCATTCTACTAATAAAAAAAATCTCATAAAGCAAGAAATCACAAAAAATAAAATATTAAAAATATTAAAAAATATATTTAATTTAATAGTGCAAATTGATACAAGTCTAATGAAACTTATCTTTAATTGATCAAAGCACCTGCAAAATTACTATAAATTTAAAAAAATTAAATATGCATAATTAATAATATGTTATTATTTAAATATTAATAAAATGTATATTAAAAATGAAATAAGAAAAATTAAATCAATGTAATAGAAAAAAATTAAAATTAATTAAAAGTAACATATGAGTAAAACTATAGTTTTATAAGAATATAAATGTATCAAAGTGAAAATGTTTAAGAAATAAGATGCTTGTTCATTAGAGATATGTTACAAAACATTAAAAAGATCAAACACAACCTCCTCGATCATCAATTAGCTAAGACTCTAAACAGCTAATTAAATATTTAAAAAAAAATAATATTTAGAAATATAAAAATAAAAATCTAATTAGATAGTACTCATCATAACCAGTCTAATGAAATTTATATTATGTTAATTGGATCGTGTTTGGAATTACTACAAATTATCAAAATAAATAAACATAAATAACAATGAATTATTATTTTAATGTAGAATAAACATAATAATGTTAAAATGAGATATACTAAACAAATATAATATATAAAATATAAAAGTGATATGGAGTTAATATGTGAAAAGAATTAGTGTCTCATAATATACAATAAAATTAGAGAGAATAATTTGACGCAATGAGAGAAATTATAAAGGAAAGTTGTATTCAAAGATACTAAGAAGATCCAGTTTAATAAGCTCAATTATCAAATTATATATGATTCAAATGACTTGTAAAGAGTGCCAAAACATTAAGAAAATAAGTATTTTAAAATATAAAAAATATTTAGTTTTATAGTGCTTGATTAGGGTGACAATAGGAAAGAAGTATGACAACTCCCTACATTTGGTTAGTAGATATGAGGGGTTTGGTATGGGTCATGAGTGTCAATAAGGTCAAACTAATCTACACAATTTATAGCTTATTGCCACTTGTTTTTGGGTTGGTGGCTGAGTCGATAGAGCATGCTATGAGAATTAACAAGAATTGGATGGGAGGCATGACAACATCAACGATTGTAAATTGTGGTGGCAATGACAACCTATTATAATCGATTATAGGTGCAAAGCGAAAAGCTTATTTTTAAGTAAAACATTGAAAAATTTAAACAAATAGAACTGTGTAAAGTACTAGGATTGCTTGGAATTGTTTTAAAGCAAGAAATATCCAAAAAGCTAGAGTTGAAATGATCCTATAGTTGTGGCATCTTCCTTGTCTTAATAGTCATTATGAAAAAGTTTTAGAAAAGGCATTGGTGTTTGGACACTACAATTTGGTACATAGCAACCTTGATGCTATTATAAGCAACATTTTACAAAAGCAAACCATGAAATCGATGCATTATTACATTTACAAGTCTTTCTGGATGATTCCTTGCCCTATCTAGTATAGATATCATATGACTGGCCACTATTAAATGTGACTTGAAATAGGATCAGGGGTGACTACATGCTAAAAAGGAGTGTACAAAAAAAATACACATTTAGAAGTCTTTATTTTGTTTTATAAATCATTGCATGAGAGTATATGACAAGTAACCACAACACAAATAAGGAAGAGCACATTTAAGGAGATTTTAAGTGGGTTAAAATTTACCAAAGTTTACCAAACCAAGACCTATATCAACCACCAACAAAACAACTAGACCTCCATTAAAATTTACTAAAGTTTCTCACAGCTAGGTGTGGTAAAGTATAGACATTATATGATTATTTCAAATTAGTATATTTTTCGTAATTAAATAATAAAATTTTAAATGGAAATTAAAATTTTGATATTTTTAATTTTTTTTTTAAATTTTAATTTTTAATTCACATCAAGTTAAAAATTCAAAATTTATAAATATCATATAATATTTTCAAAAATTATCAAAGGAATATTTTATGGAAATGGTTGATGACAATTTGGAAATTAAAAGAAATGGAAAGATAGGAAGTTGATATGGCACATTAGTATCGAAGTGGTGAAGGACCCAAGTGTTGTGTATCTCTGCTCATTTCAAGCTTTTTGTGTAGATGAATATTATGAATTTAAAGGAAGTATTTTGCTATAATATTGCATGCAATAGCCTTGGGGTGACCAAGGATATGAAGAATACGCAATGGTTTTTATATTATGTCTCTCAAGTTGAAGAAAATAGGGTAGCGCTTTCATTATTTAGATTAACGTTTCATGCTAAGTTCTCAATTAAGGTGTAATGGTGTGTTAGACTTAGGTTTTGTTTGAAATGATTACGCTTCATTTTATGTAGACTTTCAATTGTTGACTCAGTCTGACATGTTGGATGATTAGATCAAATATTGTCAGAATTAAAATTTTGCAGTTTTTTATTGCATTGAAATTTGAATGTTTTTGTTGAAAGCCTGATTTCTAAGAGTTATATTTATACTATGGTGATTCTATTTGTTAAATTCATGCATGTTGTTATAAAGTTTTAAAGATTGGTTAAAAGAAAAAAATATAATAATCATGTAAAGTATGATTCATATGATTTGTAACATTATCATTGATTGAGAGCATTTTATTATATGCCAAGTTTACTTTCTTTATAAATAAATAATGGTTGCCTTGCTAAATCATCATAAAAAAAATGTTTTACGATGTGGACATATTATTGAAACTCGTAAATATTCCTTATTAAAACAAAAAAACAATATTTGCACCATAAAAAGAGAATTGCAATAACATGCTTGATTCAAATAAATAATTACAAAAATTACAATTAGTTTGCAATTCAAATTTCATGGAAGAAAGTAGATTCACAAAAATTTGTGGTAGAAGCTTTTCCTAAAAATATCTATAACAACTATGGTAATTTTAGTATAATAATTAAGGATGATTTTATTTCAAGGTATGCCATAATACCCTTCTGAATAACAAGCAAGGACTCCTTGAAACCTATACCAAGGACTTAATTTCTCAATAAAATTTGACTCGGTTCTTTCTTTAGGTTAAGTGTAAGGCTAGGCCATGTGCATGTAATGCAAGAAACGACCAATAAAAAGAGCCTAGATGTCTTCCAAGCCAAGTGAACTGTCATGTTATCTCTTGTGGAGCCTTGAGGAGCTTTTTATTGGCCTTGTAAGATGTGTAAAGGAGCATTAGGTCTTGATTAAGTGCAACAAAAACCTTTGGATTTTTTTTAAGAAGAGTAGGAAATTAGCAAGGGTAGCTAACAAATGTAGTTTGCATAGACTGGATTTGTGAAAATTATAAGGTGGAACAATGGAACCTAACATTTATAAATTGTACTATTGGAGAATTTGAAATTTAAAAGTCATAAATTTGAAATTTGAATGTCCAAAATTTGTTATTTGAATATATGGGATTTAAAATTTAAACTGTTTGGGCTTGACATTTCAAACACGATGATGGTTGGTAATCGAAGAACCCTAAGTATTAAGGTAAATTAGCAAATTAAAGAACCTTTACTAAGGTGAAGATTATTTTAAAAATTAGCTAAATGAAATTCCTAATGATTAAGATTTTATTCTAAGAGTACCTCATGATAAATTAGAAGTAATAATGTGGGTAATTTTAGTACGATAACTTAAGGATGATTTTATTTAAAGTTATGCCATAGTACACTTCTAAATCATAAGCAATATCTTCGAGAAACACAAAACTAGGACTAAATTGTGCAATAAAAGTAGAACTAAATGGCTCTAGTTTCTCCTTGAGGTTTATGATCATTGTTGGCCATGGACATGTAATGCAAGAAAAGACTAGTAAAATTTGCCTAGATTGCGTCCAAGTCAAGTGATCTCTCATGTTTTCTTTTGGGGAACCCATAAGAGCTAAAATTGGCCTTAGAAGATTGGTAAAGGTGGATTAGGTCTTCATTAAGTGAACCAAAATGATTTTTATTTTGTTTAAGAAGGGTAAGAAACTAGGAAAGGTCACAATATAAATAACAAACATTGTTGGCCTATAGTAAACATGTGAAAATTATAAAGGTAAATCAAGTAGTCATGAGATTTATAAATTTTACATTGGAGAATTTAAGATTCAATGGTCCTAATTTTGGAATTTGAATTTCCTAAATTTTTTATATGAATATCAATGATTTAAAATTTCAATACATTAGGTTTGAAATTTAAGCCTGGGTTAAGCTTGAGAATCTAAGATCCTGAAATGCTTTTGAGATAAGGACTCAAAAGGACACCTGGTAAGGGCATGAAAATCTCAAGAATTAGTTAAATTAAGTTTGTAATGATTAATGTTTTATATAATGCATGCCCTATGATTAAAAAAAAGAAAAAATTAAGGTAATTATAGTATTATAACTTAGAGTTGATTTTATTTAAAGCTATGCTGTAACACGTTACTAAATCCCAAGTAAGATCTTATTTAATCCTTTACTTAGGCCTGCTGTTTTCAACAAACTTAGAATTTAATGGCTCTACTTTTTCGTTGAGATTTAGTATAAGGCTCGGATATGGACAAGTAATGAAATAAAAGGCCATTAAAGGGAGACTAGATGGCTTTCAAGACAAGTGAGCTCTCGTGTTTCCTTATAGGGAGGTATGAGGAGCTTGAATTATATAAGGAAGATGGATAAATATGGATTATGTCATCAATAAGTGAAATAGAAAGCTTTCGATTTGGCTGAAGTAGACTAGGAAATTAGAAATGGTGTCAATGTAATAAATAAACTTACTTGTCATAGACTAGACTTGTGAGAATTATAATACTGATCAAGGGAATCTAGTATTAGAAATTTTTTTATGGAGAATTTTAAATTAAAGATCATAAATTTTGTATTTGAATATTCTAAATTTTATATTTAACTATCTATGACTTAAAATTTAAATAGCATTGGATTGAAATTTGAATTTTATTTAAGAATGGTAATCCAACAAACCTTAATAAGTGTAAAGGTAACTTGGGACTTGAGGAACCACTTATATCATTAGAAACAACATAAGAATTATGTAAATAGAATTCTTATGGATTTGAGGTTTTATATCAAGGAAACCTTAATATAATAATTAAGGTTTATTTGAGAATATGATTAGATTTTGAGGATAAATGGAATTAGGATATTTTAATGATGCCCAATGCTCCACTCTAGATTAGGACATGTCATAAATAGAGAGCAATATTTTATCCTTTGAGACCTTAATGATGGTCTAGTTGGTGCATATGGCTCAGGAGAGTCCTTCGAGAAGGATGACATAATTGCATATTATACATCATGAAAAGAGACCACTTGGAGGCATACTACGTCTATTTGGACTTGAACCAAATAATGGAGTGTAGGCGTTATGTGTATCGACCGATGTAGTGTTGTGGCTAAAAACTTAAGAGTCCGACCTGGGGATCATGTTCGTAAGAATGAAACTGAAAAAAATTGATGGAGGTCTGCATATGTGGTGGAGCATGTGCTGTGATTCAATACAAGGTGTAGAACCTTACCAGGCCTTGACATGTCATGAATTCTCTCAAAAGAGGGGTGCCTTTAGTAATGCAAGCACATGTGCTGAATTGCTGTCATCAGCTCATGGCATTAGGACTAGCTGCTCTGCTTATTAGTCTCCATTCTCATTGTGTTCTTGAGGATCAAATATAGCTAACCTCTCTTTACTTAAAGTTTTAGTTTTCTTTTAATTAGGTTCACATTTTATTTGCATCTACACATTTTTTAAGCTCTTTGCATGTTAATTGGCAATTTGTTTATTATTTTGCAACTTTAAAATCTATAGAGATCATCCTTGTAGTAGTGTTGTAATTCTTTTAGAGCAAAAGTTTGAAGAAAATGACTTAAGAAATGCTTAAAATTTAGTTTTGTACTGTTTCGACAACCACTTCAATCAACCACGATAACAATCATTACCAACAGCCATTACTACCTCCCAATTCATCTTCATGGCCCATTCCACCACCATGAGATAAACTCAGTGGGAAAGATACATTGTGAGATCCAAAGGACTTTGAGTGTAGCACCATCTATCATCAATTTTGTATACATGAAAAACTATTATCAAGAGTGTCTAATCTGTAGACAATAAAATATTTATGAATAAAGAAATAAAAATTTAACTCGGAAGCACATGTTGAGATGAGTCCAATGATGTTCATTTCACGTCAAGTAGACATCGTTCGGAATTCCTTCTAATTAAACTAGCAAAATAAGAACAAATAATAATGAATTATTACATTAATAGTAAGAAAATATATAATAAACCTAAAAATAAGATGAATTAAAATAATATAATGAGATAAAATAAAAATATTGGAAAGTTTATTTGAGGAGAATAATAGTCTTATATAAATATATCCAAATTAAATTAAAACATTTAAAAAAGTCACAAATTATTTGGACAAGTAACATTCCAAGATATCAAAGATATTAAACGTAACATCCTTGATCATCATATAACATAAGACTCAAAATATCTTATAGAACTTCCTGAAGTCATAGAAAATTAGAAAGTTTTAAAAAAAAAATTAGATTTGAAAATGGGTAGAGCTTTCTAAGGTGGGTCCATTGATATTTTTTTGTCTCTATTGGATCAAGTTTGGAATTGATATGGTTCACCAAAATAAATAAGTTTAAATAATAATAAGTTATTATTTCAACACAAGTAAATGTATAATAAAGTTATAAATTATGTTAATTGAAGAATCATAATATAACAAATTAAAAATGACTAAATATTTACATAAGAGGATAATTAGTATTCCTTAGTAACTAAATTAACGTGAAATATTTGAATAAATAAGATAAAGTATCAATGAAGTTGTGTTTCGAGATAATAAATAGATTGATTGTAATACCTTTTGATTATCAAATAGCATATGAAATAAAATTTCTCATAAAAAATGCCAAATTAATAAAAAAATAAAATATTTCAAAATATAAATAAGTATATTTACTTATTGTACATCGAGATGACCAACGATGTTTGTTTCAACAAAATTAGACATTGTTCGGAGTTACTACAAATTGCCATGTTAGATAATCATCAATGACAATAATAAAAGATATTTTTAAAATATCAATAAATATATATTAAAACTTAAATTATATAAATGGACAAAATGTAATATATTCAAACAACAAAAATATAATGGTCATAGGAGAAAATAATTAGAGTTTTTTAGTGACATAACCAAATCGAACAAAAAAATTTTAAAAATGAGGTAATTATACTAAAAAGCAACATTCCAAGTTATCAACATGATTCGGTGTAATATTTATGGTTGTTTAATTAACATATCTCATAAAGCATACAAAAATTATGGAAACAAATATACAAAAATAAAAGGGGAATATTTAAATAGATTGAGATCATTTAGAAGAGTCCATCAATGATGTTTTCATCTGTTGGTGATCACATTTGGTGTTACATCAAATTACTAAACAAAATTACCATAAACTATGATAAATTATTACTTCAAAATTAATTAAATATATAATAAAACTAAATTTTTGAAAATTAAAGTGATGTAATATAACAAATTCAAAACATGGAATGATCAAATAAGATGTAAATTAGAGTTTCATAGTAATATAATGAGAAAAGAAAAATAGCTGAGAACATGAGGCATGAAATAAAATACTAAGAAGAACAAGTAAAGCATTATTGATGGTGAAAACAAGGATGAATCAAAATATCTCCTAAAATATATAAAGATATAAAAATGAATGTTTAATTAGAAAGTTCTCATTGACACAAATCAAATAACATTTTTTCTATTTTTATTTTCTCTTATTTTGAAATAATGCTAATTATCAAATTAAATAAGTATAAATAATTATCAATTTTTAATTTTAATATTACACAAAAATGTTCAAAAATTTAAATGAGATAAATTTGAAAAAATATAATATAATAAAATAAATGCAATATTAGGGTTACATAAGAAAATATTTAGAACAAAAAATTAATATAATAAAATCAAAGTGAACAAATTAAAGAAATGATATAAATTGTGTGAAAGGTAGCACTATATGATTCTAAAAGGATAGTGTGCGACATCGTTGGTTATCAAATTTTATAAAAATCAAAATGTCTGAAAAAAAATGCTAAGGCCAAAGAAAACAAAATATTTGGAAACATTAAAATATATATTTAATAAGGTAAATAATTTTGGGACCAGTCTAATGATGTTTGTTTCATCTCTATTGGATTTTGTCTCAAATTGCTACGAATAACTAAAGTAAGTATAAAGAATATTAAATTTTTATTTTAAAATTAAGAAAGCATATAATAAATTTTAAATGAGATTAAATTAAGTAATCTAATATAATCAAATCAAAATGATGAAAATTTTTATTGAGATGAGAGTTAGACATTAAAAGTCATAACCAAACGAAAGTAAAACAATTCAAGAAATGACAAATTTGGAAAGAATGTTGTATTATAAATAACGAAGAGATTTACTATGACATCCTTAATTATCAAATAAGGTATTGAACAAAAGGACTCTTAAATAATCCAAAGCCATTGAAAATAAATTATTTTGAAATGTAAAAGAAATATTTAATTTAAAAAAGCACTTCTAAATGAGTCAAACTAAGTATGTTTTGTCTTAATCTAACCTTTTTTGGAATTTAATAATTAAGAAATTAAAAAAATAAATAATTATAAATTACTTTTTTAATATTAAGTAAATATACATTAAAGATGAAATGAGATAAATTGAATTAAGGTATTATAACCAAGTCATAGTGGTTTAAAAGTAGAATGTGTTGTCATTGAGGGTTACATAGTAATATAATCTAATCAAGGTGAAAAAAGTCAAAAAATGTCATATAATGTGTGTCAACAACAAAGATAATAAAAAAAATAGAAATTATAGCAAAAAGTATATTTAATTGAATAAAGTATTTTTAGATAAATCTAAAAATGTTTTTTTCATCCTTGACCAGACCTCATTCGAAGTTACTATCATTTAATAAAGTAAATAACCACAAACAATAATAAATTATGACTTCTATTAAGTAGAAATATAATTGCTAAAATGGGAAAAATTTATGTGCTATAAGTTAATCAGATCAAAGAAATAAAAGATGAAATGATGGGTGATTTAGAGATATATAAATAATTAATAAAGCTAGAAAAAATGAATGATGAGATAAATTGTACATGAATTTCCAAAGTAAAATATTATTATGAATGCAAAAACATTAGTATGTAAACTACTAAAAAAGGTACATAAGAATTTTTTTTTTCATAAAGCTCATTGAGATGAGCCCAACGACATTTATTGACATTTTTTAAATAATATTTTAAAATTACTTTTAGTTGTCAAAGTAAATAAGCATAAATAAAAATAAACTATTACTTTAATATTAAGTGAAAATATTGAAGGAAAAATTAGGTCATTGAAGTAATTTAATATAGGTAAATCAAAGAAAAGTAAACTCAAAGAAGAGGTGATTTTGAGTTAAATTTAGAGAAATAAGATGAATTATTTGAAGAATATTATATTCCAAGCTATAGAGAGGTCATGTGTAGCACCCTCATTCATCAAAGATTGTACGAATTAAAATATATGGTAAATCATGCCAAAATCATAAAAAATAAAATAACTAAGAATATTGAGTTGAATAAATAAATGGATAAAGTTTATTGAGGCCATTGTAATGACATTCATTTCTTCTTGATAAAACCTTGTTTTGGATTAATGTGAATTACCAAAGAAAATAAGCATAAATAACTACAACTTTTTTTAAAAAATATTAAGTAAATATTTTTTATAACAGATACAAAATCATTTAAAAAAATGTGATATAAACAAATTAATGTAGTGGAAAGGTCACATAGGTTGTGTTTTAAAGTTTCATAATAATATTATGAAATCAAACAAAATGGTTTGAAGAAATAAGATAAATGTTATATTAAAGTTATATTACAAGATAGTAAGTGGATTAAACGTAAAATTATCGACCATGAAAGTTTGTATGAATATAAAAATTTCATAAATTGAGCAAAAATTTTATAAAATAAAATATTTAATAATACTAAAACGATTATCTAATTCAATTGATCTCTTCCTTTTGAGTACAATGATGATTATTTCATCTCGATAGGACATCATTTGTAAAGCTAAGAACTACAAAAGTGAATAAGCAAAAAACCATGATTTTTATTATTTTAACATTAAGTAAATATACATTAAAGTTAAAATGAGCAAAATTAAAGTAATACAATATATCAAAATAAAAATATTGTACGAGTCATATGAGAGGACACTTAGAGTTACATTGTAATTTTAACAAATAAAAAAAATTTAAGAAATGTGATAAATAATATAAGAAAGTTGCACTCACAAAGAACAAAGTTATTGAGTGGAACGTCCATGATCATCAAGTCATGTCTTAATTAAATTTTCATATATATTGTTCAAAAGACATAGATAAAAAAATATTTAAATAATATAGAAATGAATATTTTATTTGAAAGAATATGCCCAGATGGGGCCAATGACCTGCGTTGTTCAGACATCATTTTGTGATACAAAAAATTACTAAAATAAATAAAAAAATAATAAACATTTGTTTATATTAATTAAATATGTAAAATATAAAAAATGAGATAAATATATTGGATTTTATATAACTAAATAAAAATGATGTAAAACTTACTTGGAGTAGAATTAGAGCTTCATATTAATACGAAAAAGTCGAGGTGAAGCAATTGAATAAATGAGCTATTGATCATCAAATCATATACCAATCAAACAATTAATTGGATAGAGCCTATCAATATAAATGAATTAATGTTTCTTTCATCTTAATATGGTCTAGTTAAATTTATTGCAAATTACAAAAGTGAATAAGAATAGTTAATGAGAAATATTACTTTAATATTAAGTTAATTAATAATAAAATTAAAATGAGACAAATTGAAATAATGTAGCATTACAAAATAAAATTTAAGTAATGTTCGCAAGAGATAATATATTGTGTTAGTGATATAATAAAAATTCAAAGCAAAAATTTAAAAAAGTGAGATAAATTTTATGGGAATGTCATTTGAGGGGAGATCTATAATTACTTGGCAATATATCAAAATCAAAGAGAACAATTTGAAGAAAAGAGGTAACTTTTGTGGGAAAGGTGCATTGAAAGATGCCAACGAGATCGATTGAAACATTTTTAATTATCAAATTTAGTGTGATTTGAAATGTCTAATATTGCTTGCCAAGGCCAAATAATATAAAATTTTTAATAATAAGTAAATGAATATTTAATTGAATAGAGCTCATTATATTTGTGTCTGATAATATTTATTTCGACTGAAAAAGACCTTATTTGTAATAACTTTTAATTAACTAAATAATGAAGTATGAAAAATAATAATTTTTTTTTAATGTTAACAAAATATATATTAAAGCAAAAATGTGATAATTGTAGCACTGAAACATAACAAAATCCAAGCAATGTAATGGTGGCATGACGATATATGGAGAGTCATATAATAATATGACCAAATGAATGTACAAAAAGTTTGGTGAGATGGGATAAATTTTATAGGAATGTTACATTCAATGGTGTTAAGGAGATTGCACATAACATCCTTGATTGCAAATTAAAGTACTAATTAAAAAATCTTATAAAGTGTGTAAAATTTATACAAAAACAATTCGTAAAAACATAAAAATGAATATTTAATTAGATAAAAGTTATTTAGATGAGTTTAACAATGTGTGTTTCATTTCAATCAGACCTTGTTTTGAAATATTATGAATAACCAAAGAAAATAGGTATAATTTAGAATAAATTTTTTTATTTTTACTAAGTAAATATTTTTTGGTCTAAAATTAGATAGATCAATCAAATTTAATAGAATAAAATAATATAATAGTAAACATCGTATGATCGGAGAATTGTAGTTTCACAAAAATATAGCAAGAAAAAGAAGAAAAATTTGAAAAATTAAATAAACTATCCATTAGAGTATCATTTCTTGATAGCAAGAACATCGACTATAATATCATGGATTATTAAATCAGTTACGCATCAAAGCATCTTGTAAGTGGTAAAAAAACCTTGAAAATAATATACTTTGAAATAAGAAATTGAATATTTAATTTGGTAGAGAATATGGAGACGAATCCAATGATGTTTTCTTTCACATGATTTACAATTTCAAAAAGCATAAATATTAAAAAATTATCTAAATATTAATTATATAAATATTATACAAGAAATAAAAATAAGTTAATGCAACATAATATAACAAAATCAATGTGATGCAAAGGTCACCTGAGAAGGGAATCAAAGGTTCATAATAAAATAACAAAATTAAGGTTTTATAAAACATAGATAAATTTTTTTGGGAAAGTTGGATTGAGAGCTAGAAGGTAGATTGAGTATAACATTCTCACTCATCAAATAAGATAGGAATTAAATGTCTTACACAACATTCCAGAACCATAGAAAAAAAAATATTTTAAAATACCTTTTTGAAATTACACAGAAATGATGAACATTATACAAATGACAATTGCTTTTTCTCGATCAAAACTAGATAGGTCTTACTATGTTTTTCTAAAAATAAATTATTATTTAAATATTAGGTAAATTTATAAAGAAGTTAAAATGAGATATATTGAAACAATATTTAACGTAATCAAAATGATGTGAATTTCAAATATGAAGACATTTAGAGCTGCATAGTAAAATAACTCAATCAAAACAAAGAAAATTTAACATAAAAGATAATTAATATAGGAAAATAACATTCGAAGAGTATAGGGAAACTGAGTGTAACGTTCTCGATTAGTAAATTCAATATAAATTGAAACATTTAATAAATTATGCCAAAAACATAGGAAATAAAATATTTATAAATATAGAAATGAATATTTAGTTGAATAGAAAAATGATTTAATTTAAAGAAAAATTAAATAACAAAATACAATAAATTTAGAAGAAGAACAAGAGGAGATTTAATTTCACATAATAATATAAAAAAAAATGAACAAAAAATTTGATGAAATGAATTAATTGTGAGTGATAGTTGTATTTTGTGATGCAAAGGAGATTCATTGTAACATCCTCACTAATTAAATCAGGTTAGAATAAAATTATCATTGAATTCCACAAAAAAAATAAAATATAAAATATTTAAAATAATAGATATAAATATTTAAATGAAGGAATAAGAAGTTTGGAATTAGTTAAATCCAATAACATTTGTTTCATCTCGATCAGACCTCGTTCGGAACTATTAAAAAAAATAAATAAACATAAGTAATAAAAGATTATTATTTTAATTTTAAGCAAATATGACAAAATAATGGAAAAAGAAGTTTGGAAAGATGAGATAAAATAAAATAGTAGTTGAAATTAAAAGGTATTAAGGATATTATGTGTGACATCCTTTATTCTCAAATTAAATAGTAATTGAAATATCTTCTAAAGAGTGTCAAAGCAATATAAAATAAAATTCATAAAAATTAGAAATAATTATTTAATTGGACGAATCTTATTTATTTGAGTTTTATTATGTTTGTTTTATTTTAATCAGAAACAATTTAGAATAAATATATATTATCAAAAAATAAAGATTAAATCATAATACACTTTAACATTTTTATTAATTATATATGTATTATATCTAAAATAAGATAATTTGATTCAATTTAATAAAACAAAATGAGGGCTATGGATAGGTCACATGATAGGAGAGTTACTGTTTTATATAAATATAAAATGACTAAAGGAGAACATATGATAAATTAAATAAATTATATTTTTGAGTATCATTCTAGAATAATGTGGACATCATCTATAACATCATGAATCATTAAATCAGTTACAAACAAAATTTGTAAACAGTGCAAAAAAACTAGAAAATAAACTATGTCGAAATATAAAAATGGAATATTAAATTTGATAGATCTTATGGAGAAGAGTAAGATATTTGTTCTCGCTCAATTTACCAAATTAATAAGGTTTAATTTTAAATTTTTTTATTTAAATATTAATAACAAAGGCATAGAAGCAAAAGTGAGATAAATGGTGCAATGGGATAAAACTAAATCTATGTGATGTAAAAACCACACAATAAAAGAATTAGAGCTTTATAGTAAAATAATGAAATAAAATCATAAAATTTACAAAAATGAGACAAATGTACGAAAAAAATGTCTTGGATGCTATGCCAAAAGAAAAGAAAAAAATTTACAAAAGTATAAAAGATGTTTTAAACCAGATGTAACTCATTAACATAAGTCCAACGATATTTGTTTTTACTCGATCAAACCTTATTTTGAATTACTATTGATTAAAAAATTAAAGAATCATAAATATAAAAAAAAATTATTTTAGTATTTTATAAATATCTATTGAAGCTAAAATGAGATAAATAGAGAAAAATTTAGAAAGAAATCAAACAAATGTTATTGTAAATAAGAAAACATTAAGAGCAATATAATAATATGAGTGATTGAAATAAAAATATTTGAATAAATGATATAATTTTTTTGATAAAGTTACATTCAAAGATTCTAAGAAGGTTGAGGGTAATTTCATTGATTATCAAATCTAGTACAACTTAAAATAAAACAATTAGAAATATAGAAATGGATATTTAAATGAATAGAGCTTGTCAAGGTTAAACTAACGATAACATTTTCATCTTAGTTTGACATCCAATCAAGTCACTATATATTACCAAAAAAAGTATACACAAATAATAACAAATTACAAGTTTAATATTTGGATAAAATATTTTTTAGTTGAAATGTGACCAATATAGGTAATGTAATATAACTAATTCAAAGTGTTAGAATTGTCACACTCGATTTTGTTGCTATTATAAGGTGTAATTTTCACAAATAATCGATCTCATTATTTTGAGTTTGTTTTTTCATTTGGTTATTTTATTATGAAACTCTCACTGTTCTCTCACAAGACCATTGCAACAATATGATTTTATTATAATGCATTCATTCAAGTTATCTTATTTTTTTAATACGTATTTTATAAATATAAAAATAATTATTGATTACTATTTATTTTTTTTAATAGTAATTAACTATTATTCTAAATGAGGTTCGATTGAAATGGCATAAACATCATTTAGCTCTTCTTGATGTAATTTATCCAATTAAACTTTCATTTTATATGTTTTTTAAGTTTTAGTTTTTATAATTCTCATATGCTTTTTGAGTCATTTCAATTTTTACATGATTTGATGAATGAGGATGCAATACCCTTTATCAATAATATAAAACTCCTTACAAAATATATCTCATTTCCGCAATAGTTTTACTTTTATTTGGTATGAAACGTTGATTGTTGTCTTATGTGACCTGTATAATGCTTTGATTTGATTTTATTATATTAGTTATGTTTTTCTTATTTTAAATTTAATATATATTTACTTAATGATAAAAAAAAATATTATTTTTTATGATTGTTTATATTTTTTAATAAATAATAATTCAAAAAAAATCTAATCAAATCAGAATAAAAATAATTTTACTAGTTGCCATGAGTTATATGTAATTAAATTATCATTTTATTTTTTTAAACATTATATTTTTCTTGTTAGTAATGCCTTGTGATATGTTTTGGTTTATACCTTATGTGACAATGGATAAATTTATAAATAATCTGCATAATATCGTGGAATGTAGCTTTGATGTACAATTTATCTCATTTTTAAAGTTTTTTTACATTAATTTAGTTATCTTGCTATGTAACATAAATCTGCTCTAGTATGAACTTTATATCACTTGGATTTGATTATATTTTGTTATTTTAATTAATCTCATTTAAACTTTAAGATATTTTTCCTTTCTATTAAAATAGTAATTTATTTTTTTTGCTTATATAGTTTGGCTATTCAAAGTAATCCAAAAGTGATCATATAGTGATGAAACAATTCTATTGAGTATATCTTGATAACCTCTATCAAATTAAATATTTGTTATTATATTTTTTTAATAATTTATTTTTAAAATTTTTGCATGTTTTAAGTGGTATTTTTATTTGCACTTGATTTGAAGATTGAGGATATTTGACTTAATTTTCCTAGTATCTTGGAATGCAAATCCCTTATGCAATTTAGCTCATTTCTTAAATTTAGTCTCATTGAGATAGTTATATTACCATATAACTTTAACTCTCCTCTGCTTTAACTTTACATCTCTTTGATTTGGTTGCATTACATTTTAAATTTTATCTCATTCCGTCCTTAATATTAATCTACGAAATATTTTAATGATAATTTCTAATTATTTACGCTTATTTATTTCAATAATTATAGTAATCACAAACAATGTCTATTTTAGTTGAAACAAACGTCCCTGGATTTGTCCTAATAATCTTAATTAAAATAAATGAACATTTTTATATTTGTAGACATTGTTTTGAAGGTTTCTATACTCATTATAAGGTCATTCAATGCATACTTTGTTTTTCAATTGAAGAAGTTTTGCCAAATCTCCTTGGTATCTTATAACATAATTATCTTCTACAATTTACCTAATTTTTTAAAAATATTCTTTAACATTGCTTTATTACGATGTCGCTCCAAGTCTATCCTCATGTGACCTTTACACTACTTTAATTTAGATATATTATGTTATATCAAGTTATCCTTTTTCATTTTTAATGTATATTTACTTAAATTTAAAATTATATTATCTAAGCTTATTTACTTTGCCATTTCATAGTATTTCCAAACAATGTCTGATTGACATGAAATAAACATTGTTGAGCACGATTAGACTAGCTTTTTGTAATTAAGTATTCAATTGGATATTTTTTAATATTTTTTTTCTTTTATTTTGGCTTGCCTTTTTAGATATTTCAATTAATAATTTAATTGATGATTAAAGATTTTGTGCTCCATCTCCCTAGTAACTTGTAATGCATCTCTTTTGTTGTATTTATCTAATGCTTTCATAGTTTTTATTTTGATTTTTTTGTATTGCTATGTAACTCTAAATGTCATTTTTGGTGATGCCCACATCACCTTAATTGGATATATTATATTAAGTTATCACTTTTTGGCTTTGTATAGCTTTGATTAAGATTTAAATAGTAATCTATTATTTTTTATGCTTATTTATTTTTATAATTCACATAATTTAAAATTAAATTCTATTTAGATGAAATAAACATGAGTAGACTCATCTCAATGAACTCTATTGCTTCAAAGAGTTTTTCTCCTTTTATGAGATATTTTGAATTACACATGATTTGATAATCAATTATGTCACACACGATCTCCTTAGTAGCTTTGAATGAAAATCTCCCACACAATTTACTCTAAATCTTTCCTCTTATGACCTTTACATCACTTTGATTTTGTTATATCACACTACTTTAATTTATCATATTTTTGTTAAAATATTTTTTTTTAAAAATAAAAAGTACATTTTTATCATTTTTTACTTTTTTGTTTTGAAAATTCTCATTGATTTAAATGAGATTTGATTGAGATCATACAAATTTTGAACTCATGTCAAAAAGTGTAATATAATTATATGATTATTATAAATATTTTAAATATCTTTTGTTAGGATTTTTGTCGTGCTTTATATGGAGCTTTGATTCATGTGCAATTTGATGATTAAGGATGCTAAATTCAACCATTTTAGTATCTTAGAATACAGCTTTGACATATGATTTCATTTACATCAAATATTTTTGCATTGAATTATTTGTGTTACTATGAGTCTTTAATATTTATCTTGATTGACATTGACATTTTTTGATTTTGTTATGTTGCAATTCTTAAATTTGTACACTTCTACCATATCATATTTTTACTTAATATTAAGCACAAATTTGTTGTTATTTATGTTTATTTACAATGGTAACTCATTGTAGTACAAAACAAGTTCCTATTGTGAAGAAGCAAACATCATTGAATTTATCTTAATGAGCTCTATGTTATTAAATATTCATTTCTATTTTTTTTAAAGATATTTATTAAATTTTGACATGCTTTATAAGATATTTTGATTTGTACATGATTTAACGTGGGCGCAATGTTTTGGTACAAGTAGTTTTATTTCTTCAAATATCATTTATTGATTTAGTTATATATTATCTGACATTAAATATCCTATTATATGACAATTACATCACATTGATTTTGTTGTATTATGTTACTCAATTTATCTTTTTTAAAATTTAATATATATTTTCATAATATTAAAAGAATTTATTATAATCATGTTTTGTTATTTAAAATTTGTAATTCTTGGTAATTTAAAAGTAGGTATAAATGAGATGAAATAAATGTCATTAGACTCATATTGATGGCATTAATCAATTTAAATGATTATTTTTATACTTTTAATTGTTTTGTTTTTAAGGGGTTGGTCATCTTTGGCATGGCATTTCGACTCGTTTTTGAAAGATAATTAAGAAATTTATAGTCCATCTTCATGGTATCTTAGAATTCAATTTTCCTTTTCAAGTTAACTTATTTCTTTAATTTTTTTCTTTGATTTGATATATTAGCACATAACTATAAATTTTTAATCTTGTAAGCCTTACAACACTCTAATTTTATCATATTACATTGCTTCAAATTATTTTCTTTATGCTTTAATACGTATTTCCTTAATACTAAATAAAAATTTTATTATTATTATTACTACTATTATTTCTTAACATTAGAATTCTAAGTTTTTTCAGAACAAGTCCAATCAAAGTGAAAGAAAGTTCATTGAATTGTTAAATGATTTCTATTATATTTCAAAATATTTTACTTTCTACAATGTTTGCACAATTTATGTGTCATTTTGATTCATATTTGACATAGCAATCATGGTTGTCGCACTTGAGCTCCTTAGTACTTTGAATTGGAACTTTCTCAAACAGTTTATGCCATATATTTACATTTATTTTTTCCTTTCGTTTTGTTACAATAAAAATGTAATACTCTTTTTATGTCACCTTTATGCCACTTTGATTTCATTATATTACATTGATTCAATTTATTTAATTTAAAGTTTGTTAAATTTTTACCTAATACAAAAGTAATGACTTGTTACTATTTATAATTATTTAATTTAAGGTTCATAGTAAGTCGAAAAGAGTTCTGAGTGAGATAAAATAAATATCATTGAACTTATCTCGTTGAGTACTATGTAATAAATACTCATTTCTTTTTTAAATTGTTTTCTGGGGTTTTAGAATGCTTTATGAGACATTCTGAATAATATACCATTTAATAAATAAAATGTTACACATGATCTTATTAGAATCTAAGATATAAAATTGTTTACATAATTTATCTCACTTCTTTAAATTTTAATTAGTTATAAATTATGCTACACAAAATCTCCTCTAGTTTGATTACATCACAATGATTTGAAAATATTGAATTGCTTTAATTTATGTTATTTTATCATTAAAATATGTTTTCTTAGCATTAAATTAAAATATTATTATTATTATTGTTTGTTTTTTTCTTTTGTTAATTGTTAGCAATTTTAAATACTATATCCAATTAATTGTTAATTTTTATATTATCTTTATTTTATTTTGCAGTATTTTGCCATCTTTGATGTGGCATTTTTATTTGAATCTGACATGTCAATTGAGAATGTTTCATTCGATCTCCATCTTATCTTAGTATGCAACTTTTTGTTTTTTTAATTTATCTCATTTTTGGAAAACCATAATCCTAATCTTATTTAAGCTTTACATTGTTTTGATTTAGTCATATTACATTGCTTCAATTTATGTTGTCTCAACTTTCTTTTATTTCAACTTAATGTTAAAGTTTTAATTTATTATTTTTTTATTTACTTTGACCATTCATAGTAATTCAAATTATGATATAATTAAGATGAAATAAATATCGAAAAGATCTTCATAACAAGATCTATATAATTACAAATTTTTTTAGATGATGAAATACTTTATTTTCTAAAGTTTTTGGATACCAAATTTGACATTTTATTTACTATGTAACTTAATGATTAAGCATGTTATATTCAATCTCTTTGGTATATTAGAATGCAACATCCATGTCATTTGTCTCATTTTTTCCAATTTTTCCTTTTTAATTTTTTTTTTAAGTTAAGGCAATCATAATCGATTCTCTTGGTATCTAGGATTGCAAATTCTCATATAGTTTATCACATTTTATAATATTGTTCACTTTGAATTGGTTATACTAGTACCAAAATGAAAATCTTTTCTCGTGTGAAATTTACATTATTTTTATTTAGTTATATTTTATTACATCAACTTAGCTTTAAATTTTGTTCTTAGTGCCTTAGAATACAACTTTCTCATGTAATTTTATCTTATGTGTTTATAATTTTTTTATTTTGTTATATTATCAAAAAATATTGATTCTCTTACCATGTCAACTTTCAATCACTTTGATGTCGTTATATTACACTGTTTTAATTTTTCTCATTTAAGGTTAAGTATCTATATATACTTAATATTGACACCATTATTTTTTTAAAATGAGACACATCATTGGACTCAACTAAATAAAATTGTTAGTTAAGCATATACATATGTCTATTTCTAAAGAATGAAGAGTAATTCATAAGAATCGAGGATGTTCCTATGAGGAAAAAAAAATTTTATATATTTTATTTTATAATGCTTAAGTCATTTTGTGAGGCACTTTTGGATTTTAGGAATAATGTTGTACCATGTCTTCTTAGTATCATGGAATATAAGCACCCAATATAATTTAGTATGTAACTCTAAATATTTTCTCATGTGGCTTTTAGAACGATTCATTTTTTTAAATATGGAACAACGCATTCTGATTCTTGCAAAATTAAATGATCAAGGAAGCTATACACACTCAACTTGTTATCTTGGAATTCAACATTCACATGTAATTTATCACATTTCTTAAAGTATTTCTCCTAAATTTTGTCGTTTTACTAAGAAACATTAATTCTCCTCTCTCATTTGATTATTAAATTTCTTTTGTTTTCTTATATTATTGCTTAAATTTATCTTATTTCAAATGACTTCTATTTAAGATGAAACAAACATCAGTAGATTTCTAGATTTTTCGAAAACTAGACATATGTGACCCTTTCAAGACCTTGAATTTATTTTGTTATATAGCTTCAATTTATGACTATTCAACATTAACGTATACTTAATATTAGAACAATGTTTTATAATTCTTTACCCTTAGTTTGATATTTTTAAATAATTCTAAGCAATATTTTATTGAGATGAAAGAGATGTCATCCGCTTAACTTGATGAGCTTGAACTAACTAAATATTAGTCTTATATTTTTCTATATTATTTATCAATAATTTTGGAAATTTTATGAAAAATTTTTATTTGCATTTAATAATCTCATTAGCATCATGCAGTGCAACTTTTCGAAATATGTTGCCTCATTTTCTTGAACTTTTCACTTTGAATTGGTAGGATAATTATGTAACACCAAATTTCCTTGCTTATGACATTTACACCACTTTTGTTTGGTTATCTAACTTTTTCTTAATAGTAAAATATTATTTTAATATATTTAAGCATTTTTAGTTGGATAATTCAAAGGAATTCTAAATGTCATCCAATAAAGATTAAACAAGTATCTATAAACTTATGCTTGAGTTTTTTTACCTTTATATTTTTTTATCAATGTATATATTTTATTTTCCAGCTTTTCATATATTTTATGAGGCATTTGATTTGTACCAAATTTGAAGTTTGAGTATACTGCAGTCGTTCTCCATAATATCATAGAATGTAAATTTCTCGTATGATTCGTCTTATTTTTTCAAATTGATTTCATTTATTTTATTAAATCAGTTTATAAGTCTAAACATTCTCTTATCTGACCTTTTTATACCATTTAGTTAATCATTCCACCTCGGTATCGACAACCAAGACACCCTTCGTTGTCGAATTCATCTTCCAATCATCATCTTCAAACCACAACTCTATTATCTTTCCTCATTTTTATCAAATTCCAAAGGCGGTCTTATCAAGAAATGGCAAACATCAGTACGCTATCTTCATGTTTTCCATCCAATTAAATAATCTATTTTTTATGTTTTTTAATATTTTATTTTTTAATTATTTTGCATTTTGTGAAAGACATTTTGATTGTTAAAAGATTTTATAATTGAGCATGTTACAATCAATCACCTGACTATCAAGGAATACAAATTTCTTTCACAATTAATCTTATTTCTTTAAAGTTTTCACATTGATTTTTTTAGTACTATGTTACCCAAAATAATCTCACCAGTTGCAATTAAATCATGTTGATTTTACAGCAATACATTACTTCAATTTATCTTACTATTTTACTATATATTTATTTAATATTTAAATAATAATTTATTAATATTTATAACTATTCACTTTCATATTTTGTAGTAATTCCAATGAAAACAAAATGCCAATTGAGTCATTTGAATGAGGTCTATGTAATTAAATATTAATGTTTATATTTGATATAAGATATTTTGTCTTAATTTGGCATGATTTATAATACATATATTTCACCTTTATGTTGCTTTAATATAGTTTTAATAGATTGCATTACTTTATGTAAGTTATGCTTCATTTTATATTTAGCTAACTCTAATATAGCATTGTTTTTTATTTATTCTTATTTTTCTTTAGTAGTTTATGCTTTTCAATTCTTTAGTATTTTGTAATTATTGCAAATGTACTTCGATTAATGTTAGTTTCAATTTAAATATTTATTTTTATATTTTTAAATATTTTATTCCCTATTTCTGTGGACACTTTAAAAGGTATTTTTATTTGTACCTAATTTTGATCATCATGTATGTTACACTATATCTCCTTAGTTTCATGAATTGCAAGTTTCTTGTATATGTTATGTCATTTGTTCCAAGTTTTTGCTTTAATATAGTCATATTGCTACGCACCACAAAATATCCTCTGATGCTACATTTATATTACAATAAAATTGTTTTACTATATTTGTTCTATTTATCTCATTCTAAAAGAAAAAAAACAGATTGATTTAATATTAAAATAATAAATTATTATTATTTATCACTATTTACTTTAGTAATTTATTGTAATTGTAAACGTGATCTGATGAAGAGAAAATAAATATTATTTGACACTTCTTAAGTACATCCATTTTATGATATAATAAATTTAAAATTTATCCTTATTTTTTTCTCTATGACTTCAACATGATTTATGAGCCATTTTGATTCTTATTTGATTTGACAATCAGAAATGTTGCACTTAATCTCCCTAGTGCTATGGAGTGAAACTTTCCCATGTAATTTAACTTATTTCTTTCAAGATTTTCTTTAATTTAGTTATATTGCAATGTAACTCTAAATCTATTCTTATATACCCATTACATTACCTTTATTTTCTTGTGTAACACTTAATTTTCTATCATTTAACACTAACTTTTTTCCTAGAGAATCAATGGCACCATCATCGATAACATGTTTTTACTTAACATTGAACTATTAATTCATTGTTAATTATTCTTATTTATTTAAATAATTTAATATAATTCGAAAAAATGATAGATCAAGTTAAAAAAATATTGTTAGGCTTTGTTCAAACAGTTTTATTCAAATAAATTTTTTTTCTATGTTAGTTAAAAATTTGATGATCAAGTATGATACACTTAATATAATCACTATCTTAAAATAAAAATTTTGTATGTAATTTATCTTATTTTTTAAAATATTTTTTTTGATATGGGTAAATTATTAAGTAAATTTTAATATCATGTCATGTGACCTTTACATTGCTTTGTTTTGATAATATTATCTTAATTCAATTTATTTCTTTTCAACTTTAGTATATATGTACTAAATATTAAACAAAGAATTTATTTTTATTTATGTTTATTTCTTAGGTTTTCAATATGCTATTGTAGGTAATTACGTTAGTACAATACTTGATGATGAGAGATGTTATAATCTATTTTTTAGTATCTTAGAATGTAACTTTCTCTTAAAATAAATTTGATTTCTTCAAATGTTTTACTTTTATTTCAATTTATTATTATGAAACTCTAAATCTAATCTAGTGTAACCTTTTTGTTACTTTGATTAATTATTTAAAATTACTTTGGTTTATCTTATTCAGATTTAATATATATTGCTTATCATTAAAAAATTATTTTTTATTATTTATGCATATCCACTTTTGAAATAAGTGGTAATTCCAACATGGTTTGATAAACAGAAAAGAAATGTCTTTGAATCATTTTTGAGAAGTCCTTTCTAATTAAATATTTTTTTAATAGTTTTGACACATTTTATGAGATATTAGAATTTGTACCAAATTTGACAATCAAGAATGTCACACGTCATCTACAAAGTGTCATAGAGCAATCTTTTCCTATATAATTTATCTCACATTTTTTAAATTTCTTTCTTTTAGTTTGTTGTGTTACTATCAAACTCAAAATCTCCTGTCAAGTGACCTTTGCAAAGCGTTAAGGTGCATTATATTAATCTAATTTATACAATTCAGGTTTAAAATATATGCTTAAAATTAAAATTTATTATTTTCTATTCATATTTAATTTGACAATTCATAACAATTTCAAATGAAGTTGAAGGTAGATGAAATAAATCTTATTGGACTGATCTGATTGTCCTCTATGTGATTAAGTATTCTTATTTATTTCTTTAAATATTTTATTATTTTTGTCATTGTGGCATATTTTTTATATGATATTTTTATTTGTACTTTATTTGATGTTTTAGGGTATGAAAACTTCATATAGCTAATATCTTGGAATGTATCTTTTTAGTACAATTTATTTTTTTTCTAGAGATTTTTTTTTTTAATTTTGTTATGTTACTATGCAACTTTAAATATCTTCTTCATGGACTATCCTTAACAAAAATTATCTAATAAAATACGCATTAAATAGCCTTCAATAATTTATTTATTTTTAATGATTTAAAGTCCTTTTGATTTGTACTTTATTTGTCAATTTAGGATATTACACAAGAGTGATTAGTATCTTGGAAAGCAACTTTCTTATGAAATTTTCACAATTTCTTTTCCAAGTATATTTTCTATTTTGATATATTTGATTACTTAGATTTATCTCTTTGTAGATTTAATATATATCTACTTAACATTACATTGGATAATTTGTTTATATTATATTTTTCAATTTGTGTCATTTTTAGCTTTAATATATATTAGTTTCGGTAATGATAACAATTACAAACTAGGTTTAGTTTAAATTAAATAAACATAGTTAGGCACGTCATGATGAGTTCTATCTAATGGAGTACTTATTTCTATAATTGTAAGTATATTTTTTTAAAGTTTTGATAAAATTTTTGATACATTTTTATTCATGCCAAAATTTATGATCAAGGAACATAAACTCAATCTCCTCAATATGTTGGAAAAAAAATTTCCTATATAATTTATCTGAATACTTTAAATTTTTCTCTTAGTTTTTTTTGTATTATGACATAAATAAAAATCTCCTCTCACATAATATTTTCATCGCTTTAATTTAGTTCTATTGAATTACATTAATTTATCTTTTTAATATTTTTTAACTTTTATGCTTTCTTAATATTTAAATAGTAATTTATTTGCGTTTATACTATTTACTTTTGTAATTTGTGCTAATTCCAACTGAAGTTTGTTGAGATGAGATAGACATGGTTGGCCTCATCTTAACAAGGACTATTGAACTCAATTTTTATTTCTATATTTTTTAAAATCATTTCTACATTCTTAAGATGATTTGAGAACATGTATTTGCAATTTTTTCCAATTAGTATCAAGTATTGCAATTTTCTCAAAATAATTGATCTTAATTGTTATAATTTTTTGTTTTGATATTTCTATATTACTATACTATTATAAATCTCCTTATGTGTGACCTTTGTGTTTGGTACATTATGTTATGTAACATTATTGCAATATTTTTAGATTTAATCTAAGTTTACTTATTATAAAAATAATAATTTTTTATTATCTTAACTTATGCACTTCTGTAATTCAAGTAAGTAGAAATAAAGACTCGTCAAAAAAAAAAGTATCGTTGGTCTCAAATTGATGAGCATTATCAAACCAAGTATTCAAAAAAAAAATTTTAGATATTTAACTTCTATCTTCTATGCAGTATACATGGCATCTTGATTCGCAAAAAATTTGATTACCAAGGACATCAAACTCAATCTCTTTATTCTCTTGGAAAGTAAGTTTCCTTTATAATTTATCTCATTTATAAATTTTTTTTATTTGGTTACTTTACTAAGTAACTCTAAATATCCTCATATATGACCATTCCACCTTTTAACTTTGAGATATTAAATTTCTATAAGTTACTTAATTTCATAATTATCATATATTTCGATAGTATCAAAATAATTTTTTGTATTATTTATGCTCATTTATTATTGTCACATTTAGTAATTCCTAATATGGTTTAATCGGGATTAAACACCAATTTGTTTTTATATTTTTAAATACTTTATTCTAAATTATTTTGGTACGTTTAAGGTTACTTTTTATTTGTACCACATTTGACCTTTAAGGATATTTAACTTGGTAACCCTAGAATCACAAAATACAACTTTTTACATAATTTATATCATTTTTTTAAATTTCTTGCTTTGGTTTAGTTACATTACTATATAATCACAAACCTCATTAATAGTGGCCATTACATTGATTTGAATTATTAATACATCAAAATTAAACAAAAATGTTAGTAAAAATGACATATATTGTAAGGAAAAGTAGCATTCAAAGATATTAAGAAAATTGAGTCTAACAATATCAACCATCAAAACAAGTATGAATTAAAAATCCCTTATAAAGTTAGCCAAAAGTTTAGGTAATAAATATTTCGTAATATAGAAAGAAATATCTTTTGGGTGGAGCTCATTTAGACAATCTAATCACATTTATTTAATCTTGATTAATCCTTGTTTCGAATAAATATAACAAATTAAAATTTAATATTAAGTAAATATATATATATATATATATATATATATATATATATATATATATATTAAAGATGATATGAGGAAATTTGAAGTATTATAATATTTCCTATCATGTCATTATAAGAGTCACATGATCAAACATTTAGAGTGATATAGTGATACAAAAAAATTGAACCAAAAGCTTTGAAAAAGGAGATATTTTATGAGAAACCTCCATTCCATGCTAGTATGGCAATCGAGAGAAAAGCCTCAACAATTAAATTAGGTAAAAATAAAAAAATGTAAGAAAATGTGTCAAAATACATGAAATAAAAAGGTTAAAAAATTAAAGTAATCTTTTTATTAGATATTGTTCGTCGAGAAAGGTCTAATGATATTTTTTCATCTAACATGAACTTGTTTTGCATTAAAGTGGATTTCCAAAGTAAAAAGTGAAACATAATTAAAAAGTATGGCTTTAAAATTATGTAAAAATATTTTAAAGTTTAAATAAGAAAGAATGAAACAATGTAATAAAAAAAATAATAATGACATAAATGTAACATAAGTGGTGATTTAGAGTTATCTTGAACATAAGTAAATAAAAAAATTAAAAAAAATTACTAAATCATAAAAGATTATTAAAGTATGAGATGCTAAATTGATCGAGTGTATTATCCTTGAACATCTAAAAGTATTAATCAAAAAAACTTATAATGTGACTAAATATGTAGGAAAATAAAATATTTGAATATTAAAATGCCAATATTCAATTTGATAGAGATCATCAAGACTAGTCTAATAATGATTGTTTTATCTAAATTAGAGCTCATTTTGAAATACCATGAGATATCTAATATATTATTTTGCAATGTTAAGAATATATATATTAAAGATGAAATAAGTTAAATTAAGGGAATGTAATATAATGAAATAAAAGTGACATAACATTGACATTAGAGGAAGTTATAATTTCCTAGAAATATAACAAACTACAAGAAAAAAAAAATTGAACAAAAAACATTAATTATATAATTATGTTTCATTCCAAGATACTAAGGAATCTGAATGTAATATCCTGAACCATCAAAGAAAGTACAAATTGAAATTTCTTGTATATGGTGCAGAAACACAAGAAGGCAATATACTTTAAAATAATAATGAATATTTATATGAATAGACCTTCTCGAGGTGAGCCCAAAAAATTTTCTTCATGTTAAAATATTTTTTAACATTAAGTAAATTTATATTAAATTGAAAATGAGATAAAATGAAGTATAGCTTATCCAATTCAAATTGATGTAAATGTGACATTAGTGAAAATTGAGTTACATAATAATATAATCAAATCATATTGAAACATTATAGAAGATAGAGTGTAACATAATTAATAATCAAATTAGATAAAAATAAAAATAATTAAAAATCGTACGAAAACTAAACAAAACAATATTTAAAATATAAAAATTAATATAAAAGTGAGTATTTACAAATATCCAATGATGCAAAAAAACATAAATAAAAAAAATATTTATTTTAATATTAAGTAAAAATTCAACAAAGATAGTATTAAATAAATTAAAGTAATATAACATAACGAAATAAAAATTAAGAAAATGCCAAATGAGATGAGATGTCGGTGACATAGTAACATAGTTAAAAAAATAAAAGAAATTTTTGAAGTCAAATAAACTTTATGAAAAAGTTGCATTCCATAAGAAAGAGGCAATCAAAAACAACATTGTTGATCATTAAATCATCTAAAAATAAAAATATGACATAAAAAATTCTACTACCTTGAAGATAAAAATAATTAAAGTATAAAATGAATATTTAATTAGATAGAGCCCATGAACACGAATCCAAATGATATTTTTTTGTGTCTATTAGACCTCAATTGGAATTAGTACAATTACCAAGTTAAATAAGTTTAAATAATGAAAAATTATTGTTTTAGTAAAGTTCTAATATATTAAATCTAAAATTAGATATATTGAAACATATAATACAACAAAATAAAATCCATGCAAAACATTCACGGGAGGAGAATTAGAGTTACAAAGTAAACTTACAAGATAAACAAGAAAATTTTGAAAAGGTGAAACAAATTGAACAATACAGTTGCATTCCAATATTCTAAGATAAAATTTATGTTTCATTTGACAAAGCCTCTAATGATGTGTCCAACGATATCTTTCTCTTGATTTTATCGAGTTTGTAGTCAACACGGATTACAAAAATAAATAAATAAAGAATAATAAATAATTTTATTAAATCATGTAGGTATGTATTAAATATGAAATGTTATAAACTAAGGCCAAGAAATATTACTAATATGTGCCAATCTAAATGTCACACGAGAGAAGCTTTAGAGTTACAAAGTAGTATAATCAAATAAAAGCAAAAGGTTTGAAGAAATTTGAAAACTTTGATGGGAAAGGTGAAATTCAAGATAATAAGAGGATTGTGTAGCATATTTTATCATCAAATTAAGTAAAAGTCAGATTATCTGTTAAGGTCTCCCAAAATTTTAAAAAATATATTTAAAAGATTAAAAAGAATATTTAATGTGATAGAGCTTGCGAAGAGGAGTCAAATGATTCATGCTTCTTATAGATCAACAATTATCATGATTTACTACAAATTACAAAATAAAAAAACTATAAGTAATAACCAGTTATTATTTTATTATTAAGACAATATATATTAAAACTAAAATTACATGAATTGATGCAATGATATATATAAATTAAAGTGAAGTAAAGGTCACATGGGAGGAAATATAAATTTTTATATTAACATAAAAAATCAAAGTAAAAAGTAAAAAGAATGAGAAAAACTATGTGAGAAAGTTGCATTCTAAGATAGTAAAAAGATCAAATGCAACACCCTTAACCATCAAATTAAGTGTGTGTCAAAATGACCCATAAAACATGTTAAAATCATAGATAAAAAGTTATTCAAAAATATTAAAAAGTTAAAATTTAATGAGATAGAGTTGATCAAGATGAGTATTAAGGTGTTTTTAACTTGATTTAGCCTCACTTAGAATTTTTTATAAATTATACTAATAAAAATTTATAAAACATAATAAGCTAATATTTTAAAAAACAATGTACATATTAAAGCTTAAATAAGTTTAATTTTGAAGAGATTTATAAATTACACATGAAATTTTTAGTTCAAGATTGTAAGTAGACTGAGTGCATCATCCTTAATCCTCACATCATGTATGAATTGAAATGTCATGTAAATTATATCAAAATCCTAAAACATTTATAATATAAAAAATAAAATATTTAATTGGATAGTACTAGCTAAGTCAAGCTCTTGGGTGTTTCATTCCTTTTGATAAGACTAAGCTTAGACTTATATTGAATTATCAAAATAAATATGCCACACCAATATTAAATTATTATTTTAATATTAAATAGATAAATATTAAAACATAATGATATAATCGAAATAATATGATTTAACAAATTCTAAGCGAAGTGAATGTCATTTGATGGAATTAAAGTTGCATAGTGATATGCCAAACCGAACAAGCAAATTTGAAAGAATGAGATAATTTTTATAAGGAAGTTCTACTCTAAGATACTAAAAGGATCAAGTATAAACTTGTTCAATCATCAATTCAGGTGTTAGTTTAAATGCCTAATGCATGAAATGAGATAAATTGTAGAAATATTATAAAAACAAATCAATACAATGTGAGGGTCACACAACTAAAAAATTATAGTTTTGTTGCCTTATAAATAAACAAGAAAAGAAACCTTGTTGCCCAAAAGGATAATTATAATTTTGTAATAAAATAACTAATTCATCACAAAAAAATTTTAAAAATGAAATAAATTATAAGGGAAAGTTGTATTCAATATACACAAGAAATAAAATGGAATATCTTTAACTATTAATTTAGCTACGAATCTAAATTTCCAATAAAACAAATAAAAAATAATAGAGAATAAGATATTTAATAATATAAAAAATAAATTTAATTAATAGAGTACACAAAGATAATTATACTGACATTTGATTTGTTTTAATTTGATGTCATTTAGAATTTTTGTGAATTAACAAATTAAACATGCATAAATAATAAAAGAATTCTCTTCTTAAGAAAAAATATATTAATAATAAAATATGATAGATTTAAATATTGTAATATTTGTAAACATGCTCGATGTCATAATAAAAGAGAATTATAGATTCATTGTAATATAACATGATCAACGAGATAAATATGAGGCAAAATGAAATACATTATAAAAGCAATTTGCATTCCATGCTAATAGGGAGCTTGAGTGTATGGCCCAAATCACCAAATCATGTGTGAATCAAAGTATCAAAAAAAAACTTGCCAAGATCATAGAAATTAAAATATTTTAAAAAAAATGAATATTTGATATGAGAGTGCTACTCATGATGCATGTAATGACCTTTATTTCATCTTGATCAGATAGATCTATTTCAAAAAATACTGCAAGCAACAAGCTTAAATAAAATAATAATAATAAATTTTTATTTTTTAATTAGTAAAAATACAAAAAACCTTGAAATAACAAATTTTTTATTTTTAATGTAATTTAAAAAATCTATCTTAATTTAATATTATGTAACTAAGTAATAAAGTTGAAATAAGATGCCTTGGTCCATAAAATATAACAAAATCAAATTAATCTAAATGTCTCACAATAAGAGGTTTAGATGTGTTTTTTTATATAATAAAATAATACAAAATATTATGAGTACAAATTACTTTAGAAACTTACATTCCGAGATAATATGGAAATAGTCAATAATATTCTTGTTCATCAATAAAAGCTTCACTCATAATCTCTTATAAAACATGCCAACATTTTAGAAAAAAATTTAAAAAATAAATATCAATATTCCCATTGTCATTTAATGGAGTTTGATGACATTTGTTTATCTTCAATAAAAATTCATTTAGAATTTCTATAAATCACAATAAAAAATAAAAAATAAAACCTAATAAATTATTATTTTTAATATTATGTTAATATATAATCAAGTATGAATATAGTAAATTGAATTAATGAAACACAATGAAATAAAAAAACTAATTTTGAAGAAATGATATTAATTATGCAAGAAAATTGTGTAAAATATGAATTAAATATCTTGATGATCACATAAAATATGGATTAAATATCTTGGAAAACATTCTAAAGATAAAAATGATTTTTGAAGAATATTAAAAAATATTTATTTTTATATTGCTCATTGAGACGAGTCCAATGACATTCTTTTAATATCCATCATACATCATTCAAAACAACTATGAATTACTAATATAAAAAGCATAAATAATAATGTATTATTTAAATATTAGGTAAAAACCTTGAACAAATAGGATAAACACTATCAGAGGAATACATTTTATGATACTAAAATGATAGAGTATAACTTTTTATCACTGAGTCAGGTATTGAAAAAGCTTCCCAAAGTAAGCCAAAATCATTAAAAAATATGATTAGAAATATAAAAATAAATATTTAATTTGATATATCTTGTTATAATGAGTCTGATGATAATTGTTTCATTTAAATCATATATTTATTTTGGAATTAATTTCAATTTCCAAATAAAATAAAAATAAAGCTTAAGAAATTATTTCTTTATAAACAATAAATGTAAAATAAATATGGAATGAGATAATGTAAGGAAGGTAATACAATTAAGTCATGGCAATGCAAGATTACAATAGAAAAGAATTAATGTTTCATAGTAGTTAAACCAAATAAAAAAAAATTTAAACGATGTGATGTGTTTACTACAAAGTTGCATTCTAGGTTACTAAGGAGATAGAGTGTAATGTTGCAAATGTTTTAATGATATATGAATCAAATGTATCTTGAAACATTCTAAAACTCTTAAAACATTTAAAATTATAAAAATTTTAAAATATTAAAAAATTCTTATTATGATTAGACCTTGTTTGGAATTATTGGAAATTTCCAAAGAAAATAAACATATTAATGTTATGCAAAGATATGTCAAAGCTGAAAAGAAATAAATAGATGTAATGTAATATAACAAAACAAAATTAGATACAAATTGAAATATCTCATAGAGCATGCAAAAAATTAAAATTATATTAAAAATATAAAGAAAATGTTTATTTTGTTTGATAAATCTTTTTGAGACAAGTATAATGTTGTTTGTTATTTGTGAATTAGACATTGTTTGAATTTTCTTTTTTATTTCCAAAGTAAATTAGCATAAGCAAAAATGAATTATTTTTCAAGTATCATGTGAACATATCTTAAAACTAAAAAAAGATTAATTGAAATAATATAATATAACAAAATAAAGCATTGTAAATATCACTTAAGATGAGATTTAAAGTTATATTATAATATAATAATAGAATTGCAAATTAGGGTGTTGGTTTGATTATGCTAAGTGGAACAAAACTTAACAAAAATAATGGTTGTTATTTATGATCAGTAAGCTCACTAATAGAAATATTCAATTCATAGACAATTTAGGGAAAACAATAGAAAGAAAATCGGCCGACAAGTGAGTGTGAAACATTATTGGTGAGACATAGAGAGTGGAGATCCATATGCAGTCCATATTTGAAATGAGGTGACTTACATTATCAATTCCCTTTTCCAAATAGCAATTTTCAAATTAAAGAAGTCTTTGCTGTGCTAAGTATGTTCATGTTAGCTAATCAAAGTATAAAAATTAATTCATAGAATTAATGAAAATAAGCGAAGTTGGGGTGATCCGTGAATGAACAAATTTACCAATATTTCTAAAGAATAAATTGGAAACTAGAATATAGTTTTTAGGTCCTATAGGAGAGCTACTGTTAACATTTACTTATGCTTAGCGAGTGCCTCACATTTTTCATTTTTTGCTTGGTTTGGTCCACAAATTCTACTCCATTCTTTAACTATACTTGTCAACATCCAAGGCCATTAAAAAAGTTGAAGTGTGCCTACAAGACATTAGTAGAAATTAATCATACAGATCAAAATCTATCAATAAATCTTTATTTAATTAAGCTCTTAGAAAACTAGTCGATAATTTTCAAAAACTAAAACCTTGTAGAATTTATAGCTAAGATAAGTTCAATGTGCACTCTAAAAAAGGGATGAGACAAATAGCAATAACATTATTCAGCCTTCAAGCAACCCAAGCTACAACAAAAGGTTTGAGGCTTTCCTACTCCATAATAATTATCTACTATATATAGTAGAACTTTTGAAAAGCTAGCACCATTCCCACTTAAGTTAAAAGAGAAGTCTTCCATGTCTTATGGGGTTGCTTTCTATGTATATGCTAGAAAGAACAATAGTGACTATTATTGTCAATTCTTACTTGGCAAGGCTGAGAAATCATGCAAACAAAGCTACAGTGCATAAGCAAAGTAGTGATTCTCTTTTCTTACTCTTATATAAATTTGAATATATATATATAATAGAAAGAAAGAAAATAGTTTCTATAATATTATAGGGAAGGAGTCATTTCAATCATGCAGAGCTGAATGAGACAAAACTCTCATTTCTAGTTCAACATTGGGCCATCTTGTTGTGACATACAAATGACATGAAACACAAAGGAAGAAAGAAAATTTAGTTGACATGAGATAAATTATACATGAAATTTTAATTGCACAATATTAAGAAAAATGTTTGTAACATTCTTGAAGATCAAAATAGATACTATCACAATTCCTTGTAATTTTTTCCAAGACTATAGAAAAAGATATTTAAAATAATAAAAAAGAATATTTGATGAGCTTGTTAGATCTAGTTCAATGACATTTTTGTTGCCTCGATAATATATTCTCCAGAATTGCTAAAAATTAAAAAATAAAAAATTAATAATAAAAAAAAAATTATTATTTTTAGATGAAGAAGATATATAATAAATCTTAAATGAGATAATTTGAACCAATGTAATGTAACAAAATAAAGTAAAAATTTTGAGGAAATGATAGAAACTACGCAAGAAATTTGTTTTGAAAATTACAAAAGAGATTAGGCATAATATTCTTGATCATCAAATTAGGTATAAATTCAATGTCTTGTTAATAAATTAAGAAATCTTAAAAATAAATATATAGGAATGAATATTTAATTAGATAGATATTGTTATGACTAATCAAATGATGTTTCTTTTATCTAATCTGATAATACTATGAATTAAGAAATAAATAAGCATTAATAACAAATAATTATTTTGGTATTATGAAAAAATTTGTTAAAGCAAAAATTAGTTAAATTATTGCTATGTAATTTAACAAAATCAAATTGGTGTTAATTTCATGTTGAGGATGTTTTGTGTTACCTAATAATTTAATTAAACAAAAGGAAAAAAAGTATGAATTAAAATATCTTGTAAAGCAAGAAAAATACTAGAAAATAAAACTTTTTAATGTATTATTTTTAATATACTATTTGATGTGGTTCATCGAGATGAGTTTGTTTGTTATCTAGTGCTCCTATAATTATTGAGAATTACAAAGGTAAATAAGAAAGGAAATTGAGAAGCAACCTTTACTATTAAGAAAAAAAATATTTAAGAGTGTTTAATTCGAGAAACATAATATAATTAAAACAAAGAAAAGTTTTGTTGAAATTACGTAAATTGTAACGGAAATATGCATCCAAACATACTAAGGCGTTAAGGTGTAATATTCTCGGTTGTCATATGATGAATGAATTAAAACACCATAAAAACATTCAAAAAACATTTAAAATAAAATATCTAAAAATTTTGAAATGAATATTTAAATTAAATGAACTTATCATGTTTTGTCCAACTATGTGTGTTTCATCTCAATCAAATAGCTTTGAATTATAATTAATTACCAAAAAAAACAATAACAAATTGTTATTTTATTAATAATCAATTCTATAATAATCTAGATTAGAATGCTTGTAAACAATGTTAATGTCACATGACTAGAGAATTACAGTTTAACGATAACATAACCAAAAGAAAGGAAAAACATTTACAAATTTAGATAAACTGTATGAGAAACTGCTTTTTATGAAACTAATGAGATTGAATAAACATTTTTAATTGTATAATCAAGCATGAATTGAAAAGAAAAAATTTAAAAAAAAATTTAAAATATAAAAGTGAATTTTTTAAAATTGTTGGAGCTCATGAAGTCAAGTCCATCAGCATCTTTGATAATTATACGTTCTTATTTTAGTATTATGTAAAACATATGCTAAAGTGATATAACTTAACCAAATAAAAGAAATATAAAGGTGACCTGATAGAATAATTTTAGATTCAGAGCAACATAAAAAAATTAATGTATGTAATTCATAAAAATGAGAAAAATTTTATAATGAAGTTGTATTCTAAGACATTAATCAGATTTAGAAAAACACCATCCATCATATAATAAGAAATGAATGAAAATATCTCTTAAAAATAATTTAAGACATAAAATATAAAAATTTTTAAAAAATATATAAAAATTAAAATTTAACTAGATAGAGCTCTTCTTAACAAGCATAATGACATTTTTTGTCATCTAAACCTGCCCTCATTAAAGTTACTATGAATTAAAAAATTTAATAAACACTATTATAATATTTGAAAAATATATATTACAGATGAAATGAGTTAAATTGAAACAATGTAATTAAACTAAATCAAAGACATGTAAAAATTACATGAGAAGATAATTATAGTTTCGTCGAAGTATGGCAAAATGAAAGTAAAACATTTTAAGGGATGCAAATATTGTGTAAAAGTTACATTCTAAATTATTAAGGAACAAATCTAAATAAATTATAAGAATGGAAAAAAATGAATATAAAATAATTTTGAAATGAATATTTAATTAAAAGGATCTCATCAAGAAGATTCTAACCATGTTTGTTTGGTCTCTTTGGGATCTCATTGTAAATTAGATGAATTAACAAATAAATAAACATAAATAATAACAAATTTTTATATTAATTTATAGCAATTAAATGATAAAGTTGAAATAATATAAATTTAATCAGCTTAATATAATGAAATAAAAATGATATAGATGTCACATTGGAAGTGATTTTCAGTTATAAAGTAATATTGCCAAATCAAAAGAAAAACATTCAAAAATGTGTTAATTGTAAAAGGTAATTGGATTCAAAGAAACTATTGAGTTTGAGCCTAACGTTCTCAATCGTCAACTAAGTTCAAAATTAAAAAAATCTCCCAAAGCATGAATAAACTTTATAAATTAGTATATTAAAGAGAAATATAAAAATCAAGATTTAATTAAAAATAATTTATCATGATGAGTGTAACGTCATTTGTTTTGCCTCTAGTTGAATCGATTTGGAATTACTATGAATTAGTAAAATAAATAAGAATAATGAAAATGTATTATTATTTATTATTATTAAATATATATCAATACTAAAATGAGTGTATCAAAAAATTATAATATAACCAAATGAAAGGGATGCGAAGGATAAATGAGAGGACAACTAGTGTTTTTTTGTTATATAACAAAATCTAAAAAAATTTAAGAAATTAGGTAAATTATATGGGAAAGTTCCATTTGAAGATATTGAGTCGGTGCAGCGTAACATTCCCAATCATTTAATAAATGAGAAATAAAAACAATTAAAAAAGCATGCAAAAATCCCAAAAATGAATAAATTAAAATTATAAAAAAGTTCTTAATTCAACTTGATAAAAGACATTTCAAATTTACTAAATATTTAAAAAGTAGATAAGCATAATGGGCAATAAAGTTTTATTTTAAGGCGATGTAAATATATATTAAAATTGAAATGTTTTAAATTTAAGTAATGTAATATAACAAAATCAAAGTCATGCAATGGAGTGATGCAATTATAATAAGAGAAATGAGTAACACTTACATACAATGTAACTAATTCAAAACAAAAGATTTAAAGAAGTTTGATAAATTGAACATGAAATTTTTATTCCAAGATATTAAGCTGATTGAGCATAAAATACCTGATTATAAAGTAATATACAGGTAGAAATGTCTCATAGTGCATTTCAAAATTCAAAAGATTAAATTTTTAAAAATAGTGAAAAAATAATGTAATTAAATAGAGCAGTTCATGTTGAATTTCTTAACATTTGTTTCATCTCGATATACGACATTTGGTATCACTCTGAATTACAAATTTAAATATGGATAAATAATAATACAATATTATTTTACTATTAAGAAAATAAATATTAATGCTAAGATGAGGTAAGTTAAAAAAATATAGTACGAAAAAATCGAAGTGTTGTGACTCAAACAATAAGAGAATAGGAGTTTCATAGTGATATAACCAAACCTAAAAGAAAACTCAGATAAATTACATTTAAATGTTGGTTTCGAAGGTAATAAATAGACCAACTACAACATCCTTGATCAATCCAATAAGGTATGAACTAAAAAATCTCATAAAGCATACAAACAAAAAAATTCAAAAATATTGAAAATAATTATTTAAATAAAACAGGTTGTTTACATGATTCTAATAATATTTTTTCCATCCCATTAAGACCTCATTTTGAATTACTACGAAATAATAAAATAAATAATCATAAATAACAATATGTTTATATTTAAATAATAAGTAAATATATTTTAATGCTAAAATGACATAAATTGAAGTAATCTAATGTAACAAAATATTTAAACTATATAAATAAATAACTATTTTATTTGTTAGAGTTCGTCAAGCCAATTTTAATAATGTTTGTTTTGTCTCAATAAAAGGTTAGTAAGAATTATACAAAGTAACAAAAAAATTACATAAATAACAAAAACATATGATGTAAATTCTAAGTAAAATATTATGCTATTTAAAAAAAAATGAAAGTATGCAATGTATTATAATAAAATCAAATTAATGCAAGGTCACAAGAGATAATATTTAGGGATATATAGCAATATACATAATCAAAAGAAAAAATTTGAAGAAAATTAGATAAATTATATGAGATTCTCAATAATCAAATTATATTTGAATCAACATTAGACATAACGTGCACTAAAATCTTTTAAATGAAGCACTATGAAGTATGAAAATGAGTATTAAATTGGCTTGCACTCATGGAAATTAGACCATCGACATTTGTTTTATGATAATCAAAAGTAGTTTTGAATTCCTTTGATGTACAACAAGTAATATGCATAAATAACAATAAACTATGATTTTAATATTAAGTAAAAAATATTAAATGAGATAAGTTTAAGCAACTTTATATAACTAAATCAAAGTTATGTGAAGGTCACAAGATAAGAGGCTTTGAATTTCAAAGCAATATAACAAATCTGAGTAAAAATTTTGAACAAATAAGATAAATTGTAAAAGAATGTTCGTTTTTAATTTACTAATGTGAACCACTGTAACATCCTTGATTATAAAATCAGGTACAAATAAAAATTTCTCATAAAACAAGAAAAATTATTCAAAAATAAAAATATTTAAAGAACACAACAATATTTTAAACTTAATATAGTTAGCAACATGGAATATAGCATTCACAAATAATTTACCTCATTTTATTAAAAATTTTCATTATCTTTGGTAATATTATTTTGGAACTCTAAATCTCCAATTATGTGACTTTTATATCTTATTATTGGTTATATTATATTAGTTCAATTTTTATGATTTTAGCTTTAATATACAATTAATTTTTTTAATAGAGTCATTTATTATTAACTATGGTTATTTATACTGGTAACTCATAGTAATTCTTAATAAGGTATGACGAAGACTAAATAAAAGTTATTAAATTCCTTTCAAGAAGCTCTAAAAATTTAAATATTTATTAGTTACATTTGAATATTTTATTTATAATAGTTTTGCAAATTTTATGAGGTATTTATATCAGCAGTTGATTTTATGAACAAGAATATTATACTCGATATCTTTATAATCTTGAATGCCCATATAATTTACCTCATTTCTTCAAATATTTATATTAGAAAGAAAGTAAAACTAACCACTTGTCTAACTTTTATAAAGGTTTCATTTAGTAATGTTACACAATATTAATTTATTATTTTATATATTTATTATACATTTAATAAATATAAAAAGAATAATTTAGTCTTATTTATTGTTATTTACTATAATAATTATTAGTAAATCTATGTGGGGTCCAATTGAAATGAAACAAATGTCATTGGATGTTACATCAATCTTCTTAGTATGTTAAGAATCTATTTTCTTGCAAAATTTTCCTCTTTTCTTAAAAATTTTACTTTGATTCGGTATATTATATTGATTTGATTTAACTTATATTTTTATTAAGTAAAGATTTAATTCATATTAAAATTATAATTCATTATTATTTTTGAGGATTCATATTAATTTCGAATAAGGTTTCATCATAAAGAAAGAAATATCATTGGACTCATACTTTAATTTATTATTAATTTTATATTTTTAAGTAATTTATTTTCTATGACATTAGTGATTTTATAAGATATTTATATTTGTTCTTTGTTTGATGATTAAAGATGTTAATTGGATCTACTTTGTATCTCTGAATTTAGCTTTGTAGTACAAGTCATCTATTTTCTTAAAATTTGATGTATTATATCATTATATTTCTACGTAACTTCTTACATTTTATTACATGACATTTAAATCCTTTGATTTTCTTAAATTATATTATATCAATTAATCTCATATGAACATCAACATATTCATCTTAATATAAAAATAAAATATTTTCTATTATTTACATTTTTTATGTTTGATAACATGTATAAATTTGAAATAAAATTCTTGTCGATGCGAAACAAATGTTGTTAAACTCATCTTAATAAAAACAATCAAATTGAATATTAATTTTTAAATTTTTTAATATTTTGGCTTATTTTATTTTAATTTTCATTGTATATCTTATTTGATAATAGAATGTTTTACCCTTGATCTCCTTAACGTATTAGAATACAACTTTCTCATTTAATTTTTAAGATTTCTTCAAATTATTCACCCTGATTTGATTATATTACTAACAAACTAAAACTCTTATTATGTGACCCTTACATAACTTTGAATTAGTTATATTATATTGCTTTAATTTAATTTATTTAATGATTAACATATCTTTTCATGCTATTAAAATAATAATTTGCTATTATTTATTCTTATTTTCCTTAATCATTCACATTAATTCATAATGTGGTCCAATGGAGATGAAGGAAATGTTGTTAGACTCGTCTCGAGAAGCTCTATCAAAAAATCAACTAATTCTAAAATTTTTCAATTTTTAATTTTCTAATATTATTGCATGTTTTATGTTGAATTTTAATATGTTCCTAATTTGATGATTGAAGATGATAAACTTGCTCACTATATCATCTTGGAAGACAACTTTCCCATTCATTGTTCTCATTTCTTCAAATTTTTCGTTTTAATTTATTTATATCATTAACAAACCCCAAATCTCCTATTTTGTGACCTTTAAGTCACTTTGGTTTGGTAATATTACAATTTCTAAATTTATCACATTACATCTTTAATACATATTTTTTCATTAAAATAATAATTTATTTTTAAAATTGTTATTGGCTTTAATAGTTTATAGTTGTGCTAAATGAGGTCTGATCAAACAAAATAAAAAATCTCTAGACTTTTCTGTTTGTGCTTTATTGTATTAAGCATTTATTTTTTAATTTTAAAATATAGTATTATCTAATATTATGAAAACTTTATGGGCCATTTTGATTTGAGCTTCATTTGATGATCAAAGGGTGATACATCAATTTTGTCAACATATTGGGATGCAACTTTCTCATGAAGTTTTCCTCAAATTTATAATTTTTTTATTTTTTTTTGTTACATTATCATGTAACTCTTAGTCTCTTATTGTATTACCTTTACATCACTTAAATTTCGCTTCTTTACATTAGTTGAAATTATCTTATTTTAATTTAATATATATTTAATTGTTATTAAAGCATAAAGGTTATTATCATTTATGTTTATTTACTTTTGGAATGTATAGTAATCCCAAACTATTAATCTCATTTCTTAAAATTGTTTGCTTTTATTTTGTTAGGTAACAATAACTTAATTTTTCTAAGTGTAATTTTATGATTTATGTACGTAATACTAACATGATATTTTATTAGTAATTATGGTTATTAAATTTGTTCACTAGCAATAATTTAGAATAAGGTTATATCGAGACAAAATAATCTCCTTTAGACCCGTCTCCATTAGGTTATCCAATTAAAAAATTAATTTTTACATTTTAAATTTTTAAATTTTCAAATTTTGTTAGGTTTTAACATGTTTTATGAGGCATTTAAATCCATACATTAATTGATGATTTTATAATAGATCTTTTTTGTGTCTTTGAATGAATTTTTTTGTGCAATATATTTTATTTTTTGAAATTTTTCTTTGGTTAAGTTTTCACGTAACTCTAGATCTCTTATTATTTAAATTTAAATCACATTTACTTCATTATATTCAATTTCTCTAATTTATTTCATTTTAATTTATTATGAGTTTACTTAATATTAAAAATTATAATTTATCATCCCTTAAGATCATTTAAATTGGCAATATGTAGTAATTCGAAAGAAGTCAAATCACGATGACAAACATTGTATGACACATCTTGACAAGGGCTCTATATAACTTAAAATTTATTTTTGTATTTTTAGATATATTTTTTGAAGGGTTTTGGCATGCTTAATGAGAAATTGTTATCATTGTTTGAACTAATGATTGAGAAACCTACACTCGACCTTTGTAATATCTCAGAATGGAACTTTCTAATGCAATTTTTCCTCAGTTTTCAAATTTTATAAATTATTTTTGTGATATTATTAGGTAACTAGGAATCTTTTCTCATGTGATTTTTTAGTATGCTTTCATTTATTTATGTTAAATTATTTCAATTTCTTTTAGTTAAGGCTTATTTGTATATAATTAATATTAAAATAATTATTTAATATTATGTAAGTCTACTTAATTTTCTATTTTATTCTAATTTTGAATGAGGTCTAGCAAATATGAAACAAACATCACTATACTAGAATTGATTTACTTTTCTAATTAGGTATTAATTTTTTTATATTTATATATTTTATACTCCTACATTTTTAAAGTACTTTGGGAGATATTTCATTTCAAACCTAATTTGACCATAGTTGATGTTGCCTTAGATCTCCTCTATATCTTGGATTGCACCTTGCCAAACAATATTTTTTATTTCTTTAAAGGTTTTTATTTGATTTGATAATAGTATAATGTAATGCTAAATCATCTTTTTAATGATCCATACATAATTTAAATATTTAATATTTCATTGATTCAATATATCTTATATCTATTTTAATTTGAATTTACATAATATTTAAATAATAAATTTATTATTATTTATGTTTATTAAGTTTTTAATATGTAATAATTCTAAATAAGGCCCAATCAAGAAAAGAAAACTTAATCACACTAGTCTCTATAAGCTTTATGCAATTAAATATTCATTTTCATATATTTTATAAATATTTTATTTTGCATGTTTTTATGTTTTATCAGACATTTTCATTCATATTAATTTGATAATCAAGAATATTACAATCAATGTCATTAATATCTCAAAATGCTTCTTTTCCTAACAATTTATTTCTATTCATAAATTCTTTTACTTTTATTTGTTTAAATTGTTATAGATATAGTTCTCCTCTCATGTTATATTTACATGTCTTTTTTGGTTGCATTATATTGTTTTAGTTTAACTCATTTAAACTTAAAAGTAAATTTACTTAATAATAAAATAATAATATAATATTATTTTTGAAAATTTTCTTTTATGATTAACACTAATTATAAATGTTTTCCAATTTTGATGGAACAAACATATGCAAAATAGTCTCAATGTGCTTTGTCTAATCAAATACATATTTTTTATTTTAAACTATTTTACAACTCTAGGTTTAACACCCTTTATAAGTCATTCTTATTCATACTTGATTTGATGATAGATTATGTTACCCTCAATCTTCTCAATATATTTGGATGCAATTTTCATGTGCATTATTCCTTAATTTTTCATTGAGCTCTACTTTATTAAAGATTTATTTATTTTTTTAATTTTCTCTTTTTTTATATTTTAAGTGAGATGTTGATTTTTATTGACTTGGTGATTGAGAATGTTACATTGAATCTTGTTTGTGCCTTGGAATATTATGTTCCTTTAAAAATTATTTATTTTCTTGAAAGTTTTAGCCTTAAGTTGGTTAGATTACTCGTAGCTAGAGCTCTCTTATCAAATTATGTTTTCATGCCTTTTCTTTAGATATATTACCTCATTTCAACTTAACTCATTTAGGCTTTAACATAGCTTTACTTAAAGTTAAAATAATAATATACTATTATTTATATTTGTTGACATTTGTATTTGGTAGTATATCTGAGTGAGGTCGAATAGAATTTATTGTTTCTTGGAATGCAACTTTTGAATGCAATTTGTCTTATTTCAATAAATGTTCTACCTTGGTTTTGATATATTTGAATATATCTTTGAAATTTATGTTGTATAAACACTGCATCACTTGTATCTCATTATATTACATTACTTCATATTATTTCATTTTGACTTAAATACAATATGTTTATTACTAAAAAAATCTATTATTTATTTTTATTTAATTTGCTAATTTTTAATAATCCCAAATCATGTGTGATTTACACAAAACCAACACATTTGGATTGATCTTGATGAGCCTTATCCAACTAAATACTCAATTTTATATTTTCAAATATTGTTTATGAAGACTTTGGCATATTTTGTATGAATGTTTTATCCATATTTTATTCAATAAGTAGATCTTTCTCTTGATCTTCCCAGTATATTTGAATGCAACATTCCAATAAAATATTTTTCATTTCATTAATTTTTTCACATTGATTTGGTTATATAGCATTGTAACTTTAAATATCTTATTATGTGAGCTTTAATTACTTTGAATTTAATATGTTATCTTCAATTTACCTCATTTTAGCATTATTATGTACTTACTTAATATTAAAATAGTAACTTATTATTAAATATGATTATTTTATTTGGTATCAAATGATAAATTCTAATAAGATTTGATTGAGATGAAATAGAAGTTGTTGGATTCCTCTTGACTAGTTCTTCTAGACTAAATATTAATTAATTAATTTTAAATATTTTAATTAGAAGGGTTTTACTACATATTAAAATTCATTTCTAATTGTAATTGATTTTATGAATGAGATATTGCACTTAATGCCTTTATTATAAAGGAAAGCATTCCCATTCAACTTATCTTTTTTTCCATTTTTGCCTAGTATTGGTTATATTACCCTAAAACTCTATTTCACCTTCCTTGTGACTATTAGATCGCTTCGATTTACCTATATTACATTACTTTAATTTATCTATTTTAAAAATTATTATATATTTACTATACATAAAAACAATAATTTATTATCATTTATGGTTGTTTAATTTAGTAATTCATGGTACTTCCCAATGGAGTCTGATTGAGTCAAAGTAAACACGATAAATTGTTATGCTTGATCTCCTTTATATCTTGCAATACAGCTTTCCAACCAAATGTATCTCTATTCTTCAAAAAGTTTACTTTGATTTGTTTAGGTTATACTTGTTCAAACACATTTCAAAATAAACTTTGAATTCTTGATTTTAAAATAATAATTTATTATAATGTATAATTATATAGTTTACTAATTTTTATTATAATGTCTATTTAATATTTATTTTACATTTTTTAAATATTTTATTTTTGAAGTTTTTCAGATTTTATGAGGCATTTTTATTCATACATTATCTAACAAAAGAGGATGTTATACTCAATTCACCTAGTATCATGGATTGTATTTTTTCATACAATATATCTATCTTTTATCTTTGATTTTGTCATATTTATGTACATCTTTTAATATCCTATTATATGACCATTACATCAGTTTGATCCAAATATTTTAGATTACTTCAAATAATCTTTTTTTCTTAAATTTATTAAATTTAGTATTTGAAATACTCTATTATTTATTTTTAATAAATTTGGTAATTTTATGCAATTCAAAATGCATTTCATTGAGACAAAACAAACATATTGGACTCATCGCAATAAGCCTTATTCACCAAAATATTCATTTTATATAATATCTTTTTAAAGATTTTACCATGACTTGTATGAAATTTTTATTCAATGTATCTCATTAAAAAAGTAAAATATATATTTTTAATATTAAAATTATAATTTATTTTTATTTATGCTTATTCACTTTGGTGATTTAAAATATCACAAATAAGATCCAATCAAGATAAAACAATCATCTTTGAACTCATCTTGAAAACTTTACCCTATTAAGTATTTGTTTATATATTTTAATGTATAACATTATCTATGGTTATAAAAACTTTAAGAAATATTTTGACTGCACATCATTTAATAATAAAGGATGGCAAACTTGAATTCCTTCAAACCTTGGAATACAGCTTTCTTATACATTTTATCTCATTTTTCAAATATTTTATTTTGATTTGGTTATATTATGAAACCATAAATCATCTATTGTTTCACCTTTACATATCCTTGATTTTGTTGTTTTACATTTTTTCAAATTATCACTTTTTTGTAATAATTTATAGTTTCTTAATATTAAGAATAATAGTTTATTATTATTTTGCTTTAATTATGTCAAAAATTTGTAGTAATTATAAACAATTTATCATTTTTTAAAACTTTTTACTTTTATTTTATTATATAACATTTCTTTAATTTTTTAAATTTCTACTTTACTTTAATTTATTTAATATCAAAATGATAACTTATTATTAATTACACTTGTTTATGTTATTTATCCACTCTAACTCCATGTAAGGTTTAATCCAAAAGAAGTAATCGTTATTAAATTAATCTCAATGAGCATTATCAAAGTACATATTCATTTTAAAGTTTTTTAATATATTTTTCTTAGAGCTTTGTGATGCTTTATGTGCGATTTTAGTTCTTCCATTATTTGATGATTAAGGAATTTGCAATTGATCTCTTTGATATCTTTTAATGCAACATTATTGTATTATTTATTTTTTTCTTAAAATATTTTGATTTGATTTGGATATATTACAATCTCACTTTAAACCTCCATTATTATGATCATTAGATTTGTTCTACTTGGTTATATATTAAATTATTTTAATTTATGACATTTAAATATTTAATTTATCGACTTAGTACTAAAAATTATAATTTATTACTCTTTTTTGTTCATTTAACTTGGTAATATATAGTAATTCCAAACAAAGTCTAATCTAGATGAAGCAAATTTTTTTTGTCTCATCTTAATTAGCTTTGTGTAGTTAAATATTCACTTATATATACTTAAATATTTTATTTTCTAAGTGTTTGACATACTTTATCAGATTTTTTTATTTGCATTTTAATAAAAGATTAAGAATGTTTACACTTTATCTCCATGTTATATTAAAACTTATCTTCCATAAACCATTTATCATATTTATTCGAAGTTTTTGCATTGATTTGGAGATATTACTACATAACTCTAAATCTTTTCTCATGTTATATTCATAATGATTTGATTTTTTTTTGCTACAATACTATAATTTATTTCATTTAAGTCTTAATTTATATATACTAAATTTCAAAATAGTAATTTTTTATTTTTTATATTTTTAATAACTTTTATAGTTTGCATTAATTCTAAATGATTTCAAATAAGATGAAATATTCTTTTTTAATGAGTTAACATAATTAAATGTTTATTTTTTGGTAAAATTTTTATTCTTAAGTATTAACAACCTTTAAGAGACATTTTAATTCATACTTGATTCGAAAATTATGTTTCTTTCACTTGAGCCCATTTGTATCTTAGAATGCAACATGCCCACATAATTTATCTCAATTCTTCAAATTTTTTAATTTTCTTTGATCATATTACTATGCAACACTATGGCTCCTCTTGTTTGACTTGTGCAACGATTCCATTTTGTCATATTTATTTCTACAATTTATCTCATTTTAATTTTATTACGTATTTGTATAAGAATGAAATAATAATTCCTTTTTATTTATTCTTATCTATTCAGGTAATTTTAATCAATATCAAGCAAGATTCGATGAAGATAAAAAAATTGTCATTATACCCATTTCTACAATTTCTTTTAACTTCAAAATTTTTAAAAAAATCTTAAAATATTTCATTAAATATGGTTTTGACATGTTTTATGGGCCATATAAATTCATAATTGATTTCAGGATCAAGTTTGTTACACTTGTTGTCCTTACTATTTTTTGTTGTGACTTACTCAAAAAATTTATATCATTTTCTCTTTTTTTGCTTATATTACTATGTAACTCTAAATCTCATCTCATATGGCTTTATATATCCTTTAATTGAATATATTGCATGGTTCAATATATCTCATTTGAATAAAAATAACTATTTTTTATTATTTATACTAATTTATAAGTATTATTTGATATAATTACAAATTTGGATTGATTGAGAAGAAACTAACAATTCTTTAACTCAACTTAAAGTGCTTTATAATATTAAATTTTCGTTTATTATTTTTTAAAAAAAAATTTTCTATGGTTTTTGCTCACTTTATAAGCCATTTAGGTTAATAATTTATTAAATTATCAATGATGATACAAACAAGCTCTATAGAATCTTTGAAAGAATTTTTTTCAGATATGAATGTGATAGAGAATAACATGCCTGATTGTTAAATGATTATGAATCAAGTTGTTTCATAAAGCATGATAAAATCCTAAAAAATGAAATATATAAAATTAAAAAATTTAATATATAATTAGATAGAGCATCTTCTTATGAGTCCAATGACGTTTTATTTCTTCCAATTAGACCTCATTTTGAGTTAGTACAAATTACCATTATTAATATGAATAAATTATTTTCTTAATTTGAAGAAAATATATTATAAAGATTAAGTGAGGTAAATTTAAGCATTGTTACATAACTAAATTGTGGCGATATAAAGATTAAAAATGAGGAGATTTAGAATTGCAATGTAACATTATCAAAGAAACAAAAAACATTTGAAAAAAGATATAAATTACACATAAATGTTGCAATGAAAAATATCAAGGAGATTAAATGAAATGCCCTTGATCAGCAAATACTATATGCATTGAAATATCTTGTATAGCAATCTAAATCTATTTGTGATAAAATATTTTTCAAAAATAATTAAAATAAATATTTAATTAAATTGAGGTCAGTCTAACAATATTTGTTCAACTTAATCAAATCTAGCCAATAATAAAAAATTTTGAAGGCAAATAAGCTTAAATAGCAAAAAAATATTTTTTAAAATTAAACAAATTTATATTAAAACTTAAGTGAGATAAATTGAAGTAATGTAATTATACTTAAATCAAAATAATATATGGGTCACATTATAGGGGAATTAGAGTCTTATTATTGTCTAATGAAATAAAAAAATGTTTAACGAAATAAGTTAAATTGATTACGAAGCTCTTTTTCAATATATTAATGTGATTTAGTATAATATCTTTGACCATCAAATGATATAGTAATTGAAATATTTTATAGAACATGCCAAAATGTAATTAAATAAAATTTTGAAGAACATAAAAATGAATTTTAAATTTTCATTTAGACTTGTCTAGTGACACTAGTATTGTCCGAGTGAAAGTTATCAGCAATTATTACTTATTACCTGATTAAAAAATCATAAATAAAAACCAATTCAAATTTCAAAATTAAATAAATTTATATTGAAACTAAAATGGGGAAAGTTTAGATAATAAAACATAACAAAATCAAGGCAGTGTATAGAACACACAATGGAAAATTTAAAGTTATATAGTAATTTGTTGAAAAATTAAAATATTTTAAAAAATGTGATAAATTTTGCATTAAACATACATCGCAAAACACTCATGAAATGATATGTAATGCCCTCGATTATCAATGATGTACGAGTAAAAATATCTAGTAAACCATGACAAAATTATAGAAATTAAAAACTTTTAACATATATGAAAAATAATTATTTAATTAGAAAGATTTCATTGACAAGAGTCCGTTGACATTTGTTTCATATTGATTACACCTTATACCAAACAACTACACATTTCCAGGATAAATAACCACAAACTTTCGCACATCATTATTTTATTATTTAATAAACACATATTAAAGCAAAAATGAGGTAAATTGAAGCATTATGTTTTAACAAAATTAAAGTGATCTTAAATTGACATAAGAGGACAATTAGACGTTCATTTTAATATAACCAAATCAAAACAATACGATTGAGCAAATGAAAAAAATAGTTCTTGAAAGTTGCATTCTATTGCATTAAAGTGATCCATGGAAATTGCTTCGATGGTCTTGAAATACCTCATAAAGAATTTTAAAGCACTCAAATATAAAATGTGTGAAAAATATATTAAAATGAATATTTAATTAGAAGGGAATATCTAGATTACCCCTACGTCATTTGTCTTATCTCCATCGAATGTCGTTTGGAAAAACTACAAATTACCATGGTAAATAAACATAAATAGTACTAAATTAGTATTTTTAACATTGCAAAGATATATATTAAAACAAAAAAAAGATAAAATGAAGAAATGTTTTTCAACCAAATCAAAGTGATGTAAAGGTCACAAGAGAGTAGATTTTGATTAAGTAATATAACCAATTAAAAGCAAACCAATTTGAAGAAATAAGATAAATTTGATGAGACAATTACAGCTCAAGATATAAAGAAGATCAATTGCATTATCCATGATCTTTAAATCTGGTATAAATAGAAATGACTTACAAATCATGTCAACTCCTTAGTAAATGAAAGTTTTGTAAATAAAAAAATGAACAGTTAATCGGGAAGCCTTTGCCACATTTAGTCTAATGTTGCCTTTTTCTTTGCAATCAAACCATGCTTAAAACTAATATAAATAACAAAAGTAATTAAACATAAATAGTAACAAAATATTATTTTAATATTAAGTAAATATTTATTTGTGTTGAAATGAGATAAATGAAATCTATGTAATATAAACAAATCTAAGAGATGTATAGCTCAAAAGGGAAGAGGATTAGAGTTTCATAGTAATATAATAAAATCAAATGAAAACATTTGATTAAATGAGATATGTTTTATGATAATTTTTAATTCAAAGATACTATGGAGATCAAGTGAAACATCCTCCATCGAATTAGTTAAGAATTGAAATATATTTTAAAGGAAGCCAAAGTTATAGAAAAAATATGTGAAAAATTTCAAATAAAAATTTAATTTTATGGATAATGTCTAAATAGGTCCAATGGTTTTAATTTCATATTGATTGAACTTTGTTTGGATTTACAACTAATTATAAGTTCAATAAGCACACATATGAAAAAATTCTTAATATAATATTAAGTAAAATTATAATAACAATAAAATTACACAAATTGAAAAAAATTGCTATACCCAAATTAAAATGAAATAAATGTCACAAGGGAGAAAAATTAGGTCTTAATATTAATAAAACCATGTCAAAGTAAAATTGGAGAAATAACTAAAATTTTATAGGAAGTCTAAATTCCCAGGTAAATTGGAGATCAAGTGCAACATTGTTGTCTGTCAATTTTGTAATGAATTTATTGTCTCATAAGGCATAAAAAAACAACTTAAAAATATATACCTAAATTTTTTTCTCTAATAGAACTCATTAATAGTATTGTAATTATGTTTATTTAATCTTTTTTAGAACACATTTTAAATTACTATTAATTAATTAATTAAATAAGGATAAGTAACACTAAACTTTTTTTTAATATTAGGTAAACATATATTAAAGTTGAAAAAGGATGAACTAAAGGAATTAAACATTAAAAAAATCAAGAAATATAAAAGCTAAATAAATAGAGAATTAGAGTTTCATAATGCCACAATAAAACCAATGCAAAATATTTTAAGAAAAGGGAGATATTATATGGAAAAGTTGCATTCCAAAATACTAAGGACATCAAGTGTAACATCGTCTTTGGTTGAAATAAGAATGAGTCAAAATGTCTTTTAAAAATATGTTCTCAAAATATATATATATATAAAACTATAGAAACAATTATTTAATTATAAAGATCTTGTTGAAAAAGTCAAAAAATGTTTTAGTTTTTCTCAATTTAATATCATTTGAAATTAACACATATTATCCTATTGAAGAAACATAAATAATTTTTTTGAAATTAAGTAAATATATGCTAAGTTAAGATGAGATACTTTAAAATAATATAATATGAAAAAACTAAAGACATTTAAAGTTTTAATAATATAAGATTTAGAATTATATAATGATACAACTAAATAAAAAAAATTTGATGAAATTTGACAAATTGTACGGCATAGTTGCACCACAAGATGATAAGGAGATCAAGCATATTATCCTCAATTGTCGAATAACGAACGAAAAAAAATATCTTTTAAAGAATGCATAATAACCTATAAATTATAATTTTTTAAATTGTTAAATTGAATTATTAATTGGATAGAGCACATGGAGGAAAATCCAACAAAGTTTCTTTCATGAATTACCATGAATTACCAATGTAAATAATAAAAATAATATTGAACTTTCATTTTAATATTATGAAAATATTTATTAAAACTATAAATACAAAAATTGTAGTAATATAATGTAAACAAACCAAATGGATGTAGTGGTCACAGATGGAAAGAATTAGAGTTTAATTATAATTACCCAAACCAAAGTGATAAAATTTCAACAAATGATATTAATTATATTGGGAAGCTGCATTCCATGATACTAAAGAGATCCAAAGTAATATTAATAATCAATGCTTAATAAAACAAAATAACATAAAAAATATAAAATAAATATATAATCAGATAGTACTCATGAAGGTAATTCCATAATATTTATTTTATCTCAATCAAACCACCTCAAAAATTACTATAAATTTGTAAGAAAAATAAATATAAATAATAATAAACTATTATTTTAATTTTAATTAAATAAATATAGATTCTTAAATGAGATAAAATTAAAAAATATAACATAACTAAATAAAAAAGTCATTAATAAGAGGAGATTTAGAGTTATAGAGAAATAGAAACAAATCATAGTGATAACTTTTGAATAAATAAAACAAATTATACAAGAAAGTTTTATTAAAAGCTACTGAGTAGATTGAGTGTAACAATATTTTTTTATCAAATAAACAACAATTTAGATGTCTTGTAAAGCATACTAATAACATAAAATAATAAAATTAAAAATAATACATATTTAAGAGAATACTTCTCTTAGAAACTATTGTCCCTATGTTTATTTTGTCTCGATTCAATTTCATTTGAAATTACTACAAATTAGTAAATTAAATAATAATAAATAATAATATATTATAGTTATTATTATTTTAAGTAATTAAATATTAAATTTAAAACATGATATATTGTAGAAATATAATACAATCAAATAAAAGACTTCTAAACGTCAAACTTTATGAGATTTGAAGTTACATTTTAATATAAAAAATAAAAACATGTAATTTAAGGAAATAAAATAAATTATGTAGGAATATTACATTTAATGATACAAAGGAGGTTGAGTTTTAACATCATTAATAGCCAAATATGTTACGAAAAAATATCATTTACAAGAAAAAATATATGAATTTAATTTATTAAAATATTTAAAATGAATTGCTCATTGGGTAGAGCTAATAGAGTTAAATCCAACATTATTTATTTCATCTCCATCACACATATTTTGAAATTATCATGAATTAAAAAAATAAATAATAAAAAATAATAATCAATTATTTACATTGAAATATATAATTCTTTGAATCCTGTGACTCTAAATTATCTACATTGAATCATATAATATTATCATTCCTAATATTATTATTGAATAATTGAATGATCAAGATCCTTTCTAACTTGATTAGATGGCAAAGACCAAAGCCTCATATATTAAACCTTTCATAACTCATCTATTTATATTATTTTTAATCATATGATTTAGAATTTCTCTGATATGATTGAATAGATCAAATTCATGTCACCTAATGTCTGATTTTTAGTCATTGTGTTAGCGATTTTGGAAAGACTATTGAAGCCTATTTCAAAAAAAATTTCAAGATATTTTGGAATATCTTTTGAAATAGGTTTTCTACCCTTTTCAATGACAATAATCAAAATATTTTAATAAATTCTTAACTATTGTTAATAAAATAAATATTGAATATAAATCAATCTTTAAGATCTCAATAAAGCATTTCTCAATATTCTATAAGCATAAATTCTACTCGCAACAACTACAACTTGTTCTTAAGAAATTATCAAATAATTTTAACAAAGTCATGAACTTCTCAAATTTTAGCTTCTCATTTCTATTGTTAAACTAAAACAAATTAAATCTTGTTCCTTGAATGAATAATTATTGAAGGTTTCCTAAATTTTTCAAAATATTTTTTCTTTGCTCTACATTCCATTTTCATTTGGGATGCTCAGTAATATTTTCAAATGCCTAAGTTTGATTTGATCTTATAAAAAATTGAGTCATGGTTAAGCTTGCAAAAGTCTTTGTTATGTTTGAACTCACAAAGACTAGTATGTCAGAGGTGAAGTGTAAGAAAATAGCTAAAGCTGTAACTTGTTACTAGTGATCTTTTTCTTAACCTTGCTTGGGGTGGACATAAGGTCCTAATATTAAGAGAACAACCTAAAAATGTTGTGTATTATTTCAATTTATATCCTTATTTTTTAATTATATAAAAGTTTAATATATATATATATATAATGTTTTCTAAAAATATAGAAATAGATTTTAAAAATAATAACAAAATAATTACAAAAATTAATTTTGAAGTCCATAATCAACCCCCCACTTCTATGATTTGCACACTTATTTTGACTTCAAAAGATATCAAAGAGGGTTCCATGTAAAATGTGATTAAAATAACTTAGGTGATCCATCAAGCGCATTCTTATTATTTTGTCAAGAATACATAATTTTCATTTTGGTTGCACGCTAATTTAAATTTCTCTCATATTATTTTTGCATGCTTTCCAAAATATGTGTTTGTTAACTGTCTTCTTAAATTAAGTTTTAACATTTCTTCCTCCATGATTTATATTGTTGCAACACTGCATGAAGGATCTTCTTGATTTTGCCAAAAATTATTTAGGTGTGAACATCATTTATATTAGAATGTAGATTAAATTTTTTATCTAAGCATTTGACCTAGAAGTTTTGGTAATTCTAACCAAACATAATGATTTACTTAGAGATTCATAAACAAATGAAATCAAGTTGTTTAGTGAACTTGGTAGTAATCAAAAGATAGTGGTTGTACTACATGTAGAAGCACTCAACTAGCTTCGTTATGGAACATATCCATGTGAATTAAAGCTTGTTATGAATTTGCATAACAACATGAAGTTTGGTAAAAGTTATAAGTTACTTAAGAGGATACATTACAAGTAAAAAAAGCAAAAATAATTTTATTAAACGTGATTAAGAGTTATTTAAATTGGATTTAAGCAAACTATAAAAAGATGTTTATGTGATTTACTAATAATACTAATCGATTCGATAATCTTGCAAAGTGATTTGTAAAGTACAACATGTAAGGAAAAGGCTAAGGATTCCACCTAAGGATTGTGATCCGCTTGTCAGATTAATAGAGATAGCCAAAGACAAATAAACTCTCATTGGATGACCTAGTTGGAGAATTATTAACAACTAAAATTGACGTGAGTAGAGAGCTATAGTGGTGGTTTCCATTGCCAAGCCAAACCATGAACAAATAAAAGAGGTGCAATTAGCATTTAAAGGACGTGAAGAGGAACCAAAAGTGGCATTCATCCCTTCCATGGTTTTGGAGGAAGTGGCAAATTTTCATGTTAAAGTTTTAGCAAACAATTTGGCAAAAAATTTTATAAGTTGGAATTAACAAAAGAAGAAAAGAAGGGAGAAGATTCAAAGACGAAGTTGTTATGATTGTGGTCAAATTGCCAATATTAGATCAGATTGTCTAAAACTCAAGGACACCAATACAAAGGAAAAGAAAAGGTAGAGAATGTAGAAGATGAAATACTTTTAAGATACTTGGAGTTCTTTAAATTATTTGGACAACTCAACTTCAAATAATATGGAGGAGTAGATGAATGCTTCCAAGGAAATTATGGTGATTCAAGCACATCTAGTGAAGAAGAAGAGCATGAAGTATAATCTTGGCATACTGAAGCTCTTGAAAATGCTATCTAAAATTTATTAGTGTTTTAGATTCTTTAATAGCGACTCATAAAAATTGAAAATATTTTATAAATAAAAACTTGATCTTTTAAATTTTTTTTATGAAAGAAGATGAGAAACAAAATTAGAAATAATTCAAATTTGTGATAAGAAATTTCATAATTATTGAGAATCCCTCCTTAAAAAAAGAAATTTCAGGTTTAAAAAAATTATTCTCTTGAACATGTAAATAAATCTAACGCTTCACATTCTATTTCTAAGAATAATTATGTATCTTCTTTAGAATATGTGCACCATGTTCCAAGTTTTACTTGCTTTAGTTCTTGTATAAAAGGCATAACATCATGGATTGCAACAATATGAAAAGCGTTTCTAGTTCAAAACCTTGTTTTAAATGCTTAATTAAGTATGATATTAATGCTCCTATAATGAATATTAGTACCCAACCCAAGCTTGCTTTTGTTCTTAATATTAGAGAATAAAATAATTAATATCAAATGTCTCCACAATTGTGGTGTAGAGATATAGTGTTTTAGAGAAATTAATAGGTTTGAAATAATATACCTAGTAATTATGTGTAAAATAAGGCATATAAACGAAGCAAATAAAAGTTACATTTTATGTTTACTATATTAAAATTTTCAAATTTATATAGCTTCACATAGAGAAACAAATTGTGGTCTAGGTCATTGGTGTTGGATAGTTGTCATTCAAAGCATATGACTAGAAATTGATCAATGTTTATATCAATAAAACATGGCCCAAATAGATAGGTAACGATAAGAGATAAGTCTCAGAAGAGGATAATAAAAATTAGTAATATAAGTATGCTAAAACTCACCATTTGAAATGTTTTATTTTATTGATGGATTACAATTTAATTTAAGTAGAATTAGTTAATTATTATATAATGGTTATAAATTAATTTTTATACACAAAGTAACATAATACTAAAAGATGGCAAAGTATTACTAAATGGTAAAAGAAATGGTGGCACTTATGAGATTAAGTGTGACCAATTAGGGGCAAGAAAAACAAAATGTCTTGCAACATGATCAAGTGAGAATAATTTATGGCATTATGCTTATGTGATGATTTTTATTCAAACTTAAAAAAATAAGTAAGCTAAATATACATTGAGGTCTTCCCAAAAAAACTAGGTGAAGAATTAGCTACTTTCATGTTTCTATGTGTAAATGTACAACTCTTAATATTGAAAGTGCCAACTTGAGCAAGTTTAGTGGAAAAAAGTGTTGGTATTTTCTTAGGACACTCTTCTTTTTGGAGGTTCAAAGAGTTTACAACATGAATTATCCAAATATATGGAAAGTAATTAATGTAGTGTTTGATGTGTCTATTCAAGAGACAATTAATAAAAATTTAGATAAAGTCCATTAAAATAATAGACTTAAGAGAGGGTGAAGAAAAAATAGAAAGTAAAAAAGGAGAAGAGATTAGTCATTAATTACCTAAACAATAGAAGTATCAACATTCACATTTAAAAGAATTTATAGTAATAAATGTTAATCATTGAGTAAGGATGTGAGCTTTTTATTAAACAAATTGATCATATTGTTTTTATTTCTTTTTCAAAATTAGTATCTATGTAAGAAGTACTTAATGATAACTATTGGGTTTAGGCAATAAATAAGGAGTTAGACAATCTTTAGAGAAGGAAAGAATGAGAATTAGTTTCAAGGCTTAGTGATCAACAAACAATTTGAAACAAATGAGTTTTCAAAAATATGTAAGATAAAAATGAAGTGATAATGTGAAACAATACTAGAATTTTTACTAATGGTTATGATCAAGTTAAAGGGATTGATTTGTGGAGTCATTTACCTTTATAGCAAAATTAGAGGCCATTAAACATCTCTTTGTTTGTTCATGTCATTGACATTTATATAATTTAAAATGAATGTAAAAGCTGTATTTTTAATTGGGATAGTAGAAGAATAGGTGTATGAGAATAGTATGGGGGTTTTGAGACCCATGCATATGGTGATTATGTATATATTCTTAAGAATGCACTTTATGACCTTAAGCAAGCTCCCTATTCATGGTATCATGGATTAAGTAAATATTTAGTTGATAATGGATTTTGAAAAGGAATATTACATACAAGGTGATTCCTAAAAATCTTTAAATGATCTTCATTTGTTGTACAAGTATAAGTAAAAGACATAATGTTTGAAAGAACAAATAAAAATAAGTGCAAAGAAATTAGAGACTTAACAATAAGAGAGTTTGAGATGAGTATCATAGATAGGAAGAATTTCTTCTTAGGGTTATAAGTTAGGCAATTAAAAAAATGAGATTTTTATTTCACTAAGTACGTATTTAAAAGAATTATTTGAGAAATTTTGGTATAAAAATATAAAACATAAAGAGATTCTTATGAATCAATTTACTCATTTAGACAAAAATGAATTGAGAAACCTATTTATTAAAAACATTATAGAAGTCATATGTAATTAGAAATTGATTATACATTTTATTTAATGTTCTCATATGTGCCAGCTTCTAATCAAATCCTAAGGAAATCCATCTAAAGGCAACTAAATAAACCTTAAAATTTTTATAAGGTATGAAGAATGTTTGTTTATGATACTCTAGAAATACTCTTGCGTATGATCTTATTAGTTAAATAGATTCAAACTTTGTAGTTTTTAAGGTAGATGAGAAAAGTACCTTTGGTACAAGATAATTACTAAAAAATTATCTAATTTCATGTCAAACAAGTAGCAAAATTATGTAACCATGTCAACCATAGAAGCTGAGTATGTAGCAACATAAGTTATGTTGCCAATTTATTATTATCGACATAGTGTCTTAAACATTATGGTTTAGATCTCTCACATATTCCTATTAGATTTTATAGTATTAGTGACTTGGGCTTATCTAGGAAAAAGGTTTGTCATTGTAGGACCAAGCACATTCATATAAAATACCATTTTCTTAAAGATGAAGCAGGAAAAGGCTTAATAGAATTTGAATATATTCCTGTCAAAGAAGAATTGGTTAACATCATTACTAAATCTCTTCAAATCAAGGAATTTCAAATCATATGGAAAACTCTTAATGTATTGGAAATTATATAAATTAAACAACAATTTTGATGTTATCAAAGGGGGAGAATGATATTATTAAGATAAGTGTGGGGGAGGTTGTGGTAAGGTAGAGCATGAGTAAACAAGAGCATAAAAAGCTTCATTTTTAATACCTTTTAGCACAATCTCATTTTTTTTTATTACATTTTTATCTAAATGTTGCCATTACTATCAGTGATGATATTGCTAAGTCAACCTTGTGGTTAATAACTGAATCCCTGAATGTTTACCAATTTTTTCTAATGAGATGATTTATTATAAATCAGGTCTAGTTTTAAAGAGCAAGAAAATAACCCTTAAAGATGGTTAATTAGTTGTCATCAAAGAACTATGGAGGGCTCAACAAGATTTAGAATTGCAGACATACGAATCAGTTTTGATAAGGTTTTTTCTAATATAAAATAAAACAATTAGCTAGTTTATATATGACACTAGCTATTCATATCAACTTCAAATCCTACTCAAACATCTAATTTTTAATAATCTTATTGATTTAGCAAACAAATAAGATTCTATTTTTCAATGGCTCTGTTATTTCCTTAGTTAAATATAGATTATGCATCCTATGTAAATTATGTTAAATCAATTGTTAAACTTTTGATAAATATAAACAATTTTGTAACATCCCTAGCTTGTGCCAAAGTGCAAACTCTCATGCCAAGCAAGCCTAAGCAGCAACTACTAGAAATCTTCATGTCAAATGATTGTCAAAAAAAATAAAATCTAGCTTGATCTTGGTGATACTGCATTCCTGAACTTGTTGGGGTAAAGCAAAGGATCAAGCTTGGGAGCACTTTAACTAAGTATGCATATTCATTTATTGTGATCCATAATATCCTCCATGTATCAACAAGGCCAAAGTGATGAAATCCTAAGCATAAAAGACTGCAGCCAATCTCAATTTGGCTCACATATAACACCCACCTAAAAATTTACAAAGTGGAAATGTTTTCTGATACTATAATGCAGGACTATTCTTTAGGTTCTTCTCTTCTTAAAAAATTAGGATCGACTCGTCACCATCTGATCTTGCATTTCCGTCATCTTATGGTAGAGATTGCTTGTACCTTTTGAAAAATTATCATAATCCATCCTCATCTTCCATGAAGTTCCTCCCATATGATCAATAATCAGATAGTCAAAATCTCACATGTCTTTATATCTAGCTTCTAAGATTGTATGGCATAATAAAGCTTAAATCTAGCTTCATTAAATGACTTTATTTCTTTCCACTTTTTGAAATATTTATCTTTCAAACTCGTAGCTTTAAATTATCAACTTTCAATCATATAACTATGATCATTCCTGATGTAATCATTGATTAACTAAATGATTCAAATCTTATCTCGCTTGATTAGAGGGTACAAATCTAAACTTTCTTTATCAAGTGGTCTAACGCATCTACTTATACTATTTTTGATATAATAGTCCAAAGCTTCATTGAATTACTCTAGTTGATCTAGTCCATCACTCAAAATAATTGATTCTTTAACAATTATGTTACTCATTTTAGAAAAACTATTTTAGCCCTCTTAGAGAATTCATTTAAGCTGCTTAGTAGTAGCTTCTCAAATGGCTTTACTAAACCTTAAATTTTTTTTACTAAAAAATGTTTTTATAAATACATAGCAAATTAAAATAAAATGACTATGAATGTGAATAAATTATTAGCATCTTAATAAAGAAGTAGTAAACATTATATTGGCATAAATTCTACTAGTAACACCTATGACCCTTCTTCTCAAATAATCAAATTACTCCAACTAAACCTTGTACTTATAAACTTTCAATTTCTCATTCCTTAAGTTTTTTATGCCGTATTTCATTAAACAAAAAGCATAAGAAAATATAAAAATTTGTTAGAGTTTTTATCTTTTTGTATTTTTCCTTTTCTATTATCTTAGGTGGCCTAGGCTTTGTGAAAGTCAAAGTTTTGTTTGATCTTATTAAAAGTTGCTTTAGAGGTGAGCGTCTAAAAGCACTGGTTGTAGTTTAACCAATAAGAGCTCGTCGATTGGAGGTGAAATGTAAAGATATATCTTTAGTTGTGAACCTTTCTAGTTGTGTTTTTCCTTACCTCGATTGGGATGGATGTAAGTTCTAATTTGAACTAAACAACTAAATCATAATAATGACTTATTTCAGTTTTAAACTCCATATATATATACATATATACATATAAGTATATATATATATCTATATATATATAAGCATATGGTTTTCTATAAACATAACAATAGTTTTGTGAAATATATGCAACAAAATATTATTTTCGAGTCCATGATTCACCATTATCCTCTCTTATGAGATTTGCATACTAGTTTTCTCTTTAACATCTCATAATAGAGAATAAGAGTAACTGTAAAACATAATGAAATTAATATGAGAAATTTGAAGAAAGTAGATAAATTATGTTCCAAAGGTGACTTCCACATCATTTTGCAAATCGAGTTTAACATCATCGACTAGAAAATTAGATAAGAATGAAATGTCTCATTAAAAATTTGTATTACAATAACTTAATTAAAAACAAATACAGAAATGATTATTGATTATAGAATTTCACTGAGACAATTGTAATTAGGTCGTTTTATTAAGATTGGACATTGATCAAAATTATGGTTAATAAGTAATGTAAATAAAAATAAATAATAAATAAATAGTTTTTTAATATTAAGTAAACAAATAGCAATACTAAAATAAGTTAATGTGAAAAAATTTTATCTAACTCAATCAAAGAAATTAAAAGGTCAAAATATGTGGAGATTTAAAGTAAACTACTAATACAACCATGTCAAAACTAAATATTTTAAAAAATGAGAGAAGTTATACAAAAGAACTACATTTGAAGGTGCTAAAAAGAATAAGTGTAGCATCCTTGATCATAAAATTAAGTAAAATGTTAAATATCTTGTAAATCATGACTAATGAAAAAAATAGTAAAAATATAAAATTGAATATGGTGAATAATATTCATCAACACTATTCTAATGATGTTTCTTTTGTCGCGATCAAAGCTCATTCATAATTACCAAAAATTACAAAATTAACTTACCATAAATAATAATAAATTACTACTATAATATAAAGTAAATAAATATTAAAGCTAATACGGGACCAATTGAAGCTATATAATATAGCTGAAAAAAAATATCTAAAAGGCAAATGATCTGAGCTTTTGGGTTACGTATCAAAATAACCTAATCAAAATAAAAAATTTAAACAAATTAGATACGTAGGATAAGAATATTGCATTCCAAGGTAATGAGGAGATTTAGTATAATAAATTCAATCATCAAATTAAGTGCAAATTAAGATATCTTTAAAACCATGTAAAACAACACTTGCTTCATCTTCGTCACACGTTGTTTCAAAATATCATGAATTAAAAAAGTGAATAATAAAAAATAATAAGTGGATATTTAAATATTATGTAAATATTGATCAAAGCAAAAAAAATGAAGATACATTAAGGTAATATAATATGACGAAACAATAGAGTTGTGAAGGTCATCTAGGAAGAAATTTGATTTTCACCATATTATAATGAAATAAAAATGAGAAATTTTAGAAAATGAGACAAATTATATATGAAAGCTGTGTTCTAGATACTGAAGAGTTTAAGATTAATATTGTCTATTACTAAATTAAGTACGAATAAAAATATCTCATAAAATAGGTCTAATAAAAAATAAATAAAATATTTTTATAAATGAATATTTAATTAGATAGGGCTCATGAAGACAAATCTAATGATATTTATTCTTTCTTAATAAGTGCACTTTGATAATTTCTAACAATAGGCAAAATAAGTAAGCATCAATAATAATAAATAATTATTTTAATATTAAGTAGATAAATAACAATGCTAAAATGAGACAAACTAAAATAATTTAATATTACTAAATCAAAGATTGATATTACCAAAATTAGAGGAGATTTAGAGATTCATAGTTAAAAAAACTAAATTAAAGCAAAACATTTAAATAAATGGTGTAAATTAGTAAGGAAAGATGCATTCTAAAATACTATGAAGATTTAGTAAAATCATTTACCATTAAGTTAGGTACAAGTTTAAATATTCAACAACCATACCATATAAATTAAAATAACCAAAAAGTAAATATTTAAATGGATAGTGCGCATCAAGAATATTTTAATGATGTTTGTTTCAACATAATGAACCTCATTTATAATACTATGAATTACAAAATTAAATAGTAATAAATAATGATGAAGTATTACTTAGTATAAAGTAAATAAATATTAAATTTTTTATGAAATAACCATAAGTAATATAATATAACCAAGTAAAAGAAATCAAAAGAATAAATAATATGTGATTTTGAGTCACATATTAGTATAACCAATTGAATGAAAAAAATTTAATGAATTGTACGATGTTGTATAGAACTTTTACATTCCAAGAAAATCAAGAGATCAAGTGTAACAATCTTAATCATCAAATATGGTATGAGTCAAAATGTCTAGTAAAGATTTGTAAAAGTACTAGAATGTATATAATTTACAAATTTAAAAAACTTTTAATCGGATCAATCTTATGGAGTTAAGTCAAATGAAATTATTTTCATCTTAGTGGAATCTCTTTTGGAATTACTACGAATCACAAAAATATGTTGAAAGGACATAAATTGAAGGAAAGTAATACAAAGAAATGAAAGACTTAAAAAGTCCAAATGGTAGGAGACTTGGTGTTTCATAGAGACAGAACATATCAAAGCAAAGATATTTATTGAATGACATAAATTATGCAAGAAAGTTGCATTCCATAATGCAAAAGATATTTGGAGTATTATTTTGAATTGTAAAATCATATATGAATTGAATTATCTCATGAACTATCTGAACACATTGGAATGTTAAATATTTAAAAATATAATAATGAATATGTCATTAAATAATTATTATCTAGACAACTCTAATAATAATTTCTATATCTTGGTTAGCCAGTTAGAATTGTAGTAAAACACAAATTAAAAAAAAATAAATATAGAAAAGTATTATGTATATATTATGGAGACTTATAGTAAAACTAAAAGGAGAAATTTTAATTAATAAGATAATAGATTTAGAGTTATATATTAATATAATTAAACTAAAGAAATTTTTTTTATTATTGAGATAATTTAAGAATGAGATTTTGATTCAGAGATATTAGATGGTAAAGATTAACATCGTTAATTATCTTATCTAGCAGGTATCAAAATTTCTCATAAAATATACAACAACTAAAATAAATTATTTAAAATAAAAAATAATAATTTTAATTGGACAAAGCTCGTCCAAACAAGCATAATGATGTTTTCTTATCTCCATTACTTCTCGTCAAAAATCACTTTGTTTTATCTAATTAAATATCCATGAATAATAATAATTTAGTATTTCTTTATTAAGTCAATATCTATTAATACTAAGATGAGAAAAATTAAAGTAATACAATAAACTATAATCAAATATATGTGATGGTTAAAACAAAAAAGTTGAAGAAAGAAGATTAAGTAAATAGGAAAACTTCATTTAGGATACTAAGGAAGTGTAGCATAAAATCCTCAAATGTCAAATTAAAAATGAATCAAAATATGTCATAAAAAGAGAAAAACTACAAAAATAAACAAATATATCAAATAAAAAACTAATATTTATATTTATGGAGCTAATTAATAGGAGGCTAATCACATTTATTCATCACCATCATACCTTGTTTATGTAAAGCAAAATATGGAATAAAATAAGTGAAAATATTAATAAATTTTTATTTATATTTTAAGAAAACGTATATTAAAGTTAAAATGAGATAATTTAAAGTAACTTGATTTAATTAAATCGAAGCAATATATGGTCACACGGTAGGAGCATTTGATTTCCATAGCGACATTACCAAATAAAATCGAAATATTTGATGAAATTCGATAAATTGTATGGCAAATTTCTTTGAAAGATATGAAAGGAAATGAGTGCATCATCATTGATCATCAAGTTATGTATGAATGAAATATCTCATAAAGCATGCTAACAATCGAGAAAGTAAAATATTTCAAATTAAAAAAATGAATATTTAGTTGGAAGAAGCTTATCGAAATGAGTCTAATGACACTTGTTTCATCTCAGTCAAACCTTTTGTAAAATTACTATAATTTCTAAAGAAAATAAGAAAAAATTAAAAATAAAATATCATTGCAATAATAGGTTAATATATATAGCACAACTAAAAGGAGATATATTGAAGCTATTTAATTTAACAAAATCAAAGACATGTAAAGCTCACATAATAGAAAATTTTGTGTTACATCCTAATATAAGAAATATAGCATAATATTTAAAGAAATGAGACAAATTATATGAGAAAGTTGCATTCCAAGATACTAAGATGGCACAAAGAATCCTTGATTGACAAATCCACGACAAATAGAAATGTCTTATAAAGCATCCAAGGAAATAAAAAATTTTGAAGTATTAGAACAAATCTTTAATTTTAAAGTGCTCAAGTTGTGCCCAATGACATTACTTTTCTCTTATTTGGTTGTCTAAAATTATTGCAAACTACAAAAATAAGTGAGAATAAATAATATTAAATTGTTATTGTAATATTTAGTAAATACATATTAATGATAGAATAAGAGAAATGAATGAACATAATGTAACAATATCGAAGAATTGTAAAAGTCAAAAGGGACGAGAATTAGAGCTTCATAATAGAATAACCGAATTAAAGTGAAAAATTGAACAAAGGAAGTAAATTGCGTGGGATAATTAAATTTCAAGATAATTACAAGATAGTGTGCAACATCCTCAACCATCGAATAAGGTAAGAATTGAAATGTCTCATAAAATATTCCTAAATTTTATAAAATAAAAATAATTGAAATTATAAAAAATAATTAGATAGCATAGATCTCATTTAGATAACTCCAGTGATATTTCTTTTAACTTGATCGCACCTCATTTAGAATAACTTGTAATTACATATGTAAAAAAGTGTATATTTAATTAATTTGCCATAAATATGTATGAAAGCCCAAATATGAAAAATTGAAAAAATGAAACATTACAAAATCAAATTGATCTAAAGGCTAAATTAGTGGAGAATTCATATTTCATAGTAATATAAACAAGTTAAAGTAAAACATTTGAAGAAATGAGATAACTTATACTCAAAATTTCTTTTAAAAAATGCTAAGCAAATAAGGTGCAACACCCTTAATCATTAAATTTAGTAATTTTAAAAGTATCTTGGAAGGCATAAGGAAACACTGTTATAAACAATTTTACAATTCAATGTATCTAGTAAATCATAAGAAGAATCCAATGTCTTTTTTCGTCTCGATAAGACACAGATTACATTATTATGAATCACCAAGGTATATAAAATTGAATTACAATAAACTATTTTTTAATATTAAAGAAATATATCGTAAAGGTAGAATGAAATAAATAAAAGAAGTACAATATAAATAAATCAAAATGATGTACAGGAGATAAAATAGGAGATTGAACAACATCATAATACATAAAAAATAAAGTGAAATTTAAAAACAATAGAGAAAAATTGTACACGAGGTTTAATTCTAATGTTTTTATTCGTTAGATTAGGATTGAATTAAAATTTCTTGTGAAGCGTTAGAAACTCTAACAAATAAAATATTTTAGATAAAAAAATGAATATCAAATTATATAAAGCACATCTAGATAAATCCAACCATATTTTGATTAACATTTAATTATAAAAATTATTAAAAATAAAATAATAAATTATTATTTTAATATCAAGTAATTTTTTTATAAGTTTGAAATGGAATAAATTAAAGTAATATTATGTATCTAGATCAAAGCAATGTCAAAACCATCTGATCGAAGAATTAGAGTTTTGTGATAACAAAATAAAAATAAAATAATTGAGCAAATGAGTCTAATGTTGCTAGAAAGTTGCATTCTATGATGTTAAAGATATTGAGCATAAAATCTTTTTGCCAAAATGATATGAATAAAATGACTTATAAAACATGCAAAAATTAAAAAAAGTAAAATATTTCAAAGTATAAAATGAGTTTCTTAATTAAATATAGCTTATCAAGGTTAATAAATAAGATTATTTTTATCTCATTAAGATAATGTCTAAACTAATTGTGAATTATAAAATCAAATAGATAAAAATAATTTGTAATTATTTTTTAAAATAATGTAAATATATAGTAAAACTAAAATGAAATGAGTTGATGGAATGTAATATAACCAATTCAAAGACTTGTAATGGTTCAATAACAACAATATAGAATTATATAGTAATATAACTAAATTAAAGTTAAAAAGTTAAAAAAATGAGATGAATTCCATAAAAAGTTGCATTCGAAGGTACTAATGAGATCGAGTGCAGAATTCTTTATTGTCAAATGGTGTACAAATGAAAATATCTCATAAACTTTGCAAAAAAACTAGGAATTTCAATATTTAAAATTATAAAAATTAATAAGTAATAGGATAGCTATCATTGAGATGAATATGACAACCTTTGTTTCATGTCCATCATACCATACTTGGAATTACTACAAATAACTAAAAAAACTCTAAATTGTTATTTTATATTAAGTATGTTTATTATAAAGCTAAATTAGATAAATTGAAGTAACATTATCTAACAAATTCAAACTGATTTATGGGTTAACCAAGAGGACAATCAAAGTTTAACAGTAATATAAACAAATAAAATGAAAAATTTTAAGAAATGAGCTCAATTAAAAAAGAAAGAAACATTCCAAGGTGCTAAAAAGGCCAATTGCGACAACCTCAATCCAAGAAATAAGTCATGGATCAAAATATGTTGGCAAATATGTGAAAACCATAAAAATTAAGTAATAAAAAAATTTTAAAAATAAATTTAATTTGATAAAATATAGTTAAGTAAAACTAAACATCGATTGTTTAATCTTGATCGATCTACATTTAGAATTACTACGTAAAAATAAATTAAATAATCACACGTAATAATAAATTAGTAATCTAGTTGAAATCAAATAAATTGAAGCAAGTAATATTACCAAAACAAAATGTGGTAAAGCACACACTAGAGAAGAAATAGAGTCATTATAATAAAACCAATTCAAAGAAAAAACTTCGAAGAATTTAGAAAAATTGCATCAAAAAGTTGGCTTCCATAATTCTATGGCGATGCAGTGTACCATCCTCAACCATCAAATTTGGTATAAAAGCAAAGGAAAAATATTAAAAAAGATTATTTAATTGATTTGATATCATCTAGATAAGTCTAACAAAGTTTATTTCATCTAGATTGAATGTTGTTTACAATTACTATGAGTTACAAATATAAATAAGAGTTAATATTGTAATTTTCTTAATATTAATTAAATAAATAATATAATGAAATGAGATAAGTTAAAATAATGTAATTAAAATGAAATCAAACAGACTTACTGTTGACATGAGATAAATAGAAAAAATATAATATCACCAAATCAAAGAAAATTTAATGGTTAAGCAAGAGAATCTTTGGAGCTACATAGTGATATAAGAAAATTAACGGAAAAAATTAAAGACATTGACATAATTTGTATAAGAAAAGTTGGACTCCAATTCACTATGGAGACTTCATGTAACTTTTTTGATTGTCTAAAATGTTACAAGTCTACAAATGTCATAAAACATGAAAAAACCATAAAAGATAAAAGTACTTAATAATATAAAAATTAATTAATGTTAAGCACCATAGTAAATAGAAATAATCAAAATTAAATTATTATTGTCATATTGAATAAGTATATTTTAAAGGTGAAATTTGATAAATTGAAACAACATACCAAATCATGGACATGAAAACGTCAAACAAGATAAGATTCTAAGTTTCATAGTAATATTACATATCAAAGAAAAACATTTGAATGAATTTGATAATTTTTCATAAAAAGTAGCATTCCAAGTTTCTAATGAGATCAAGTGCTCCCATTTCAATCACTAAACTATTTGAAGATTGTGTTTCCTCATGAAGCATATAACAATCTCAAAAAAAACTTCAAAATATAATAATTAATATTTAATTAGATAATGATCATGAAGATAAGTGTAGCAACATTTTTGTGTCTCAAATATACCTCATTTGTTGTTATTGCTAATTAATGAATTAAAAACACAAACAAAAATAACTTTTTATTTTTAATATTAAGTATATTTAATTTAAAGAACAAAAGAGATAAATTGAAAAATTATGATATAATAAAATCAAAGAGATGTAACGATTGTAATATAGGAGACTTAGAGTTACATAGAAACATAATCAGTTACAAAAAATTAAGTAAAAAGATAAATTTTATAGTAAAGGTTAATTGTCAAATACTAAGAAGGCAAAGTGCAACTTCAATCATCTAAGCTAATTTTAATAAAATTTCTCATAAATAAGTTAAATCTAAAGAAATAAATTATGTAAAATTATTAATTTTTTTATTTAAATGGATAGAGCTCATCCAAATGAGTCCAATGAAAATTTATTCTTCTTTATATGAAGCAATTGGAATTACTGCAAGTCATAAAATTAAGTAAGCATAAATAACACTAATTATTTTGTTCAATATTAACTATTTATTAAAGGGTAAATATGTTAAATTGAATTGAATTTACATAGTAAGATAAGAAAATTTGGAAACATAAATTGAATCATATGAGATAAACTATGAACAGCAGTTGCATTCTAAGATATTATGAAGATGTAGCATAGCAACCTCAAACATTAAACAAGTTTCAAATAAAAAAATCTCATTAAACGTGCAAAAATAATATAGAATTAAATATTTTAAAATATAATAATTAATATTTAATTGAATAGAGCTTATTGATAGTAGTCCATTGACATTTGTCTCATCTCCATTAGGCTTTGTTTGGTTATTCAATGAATAAAAAATTAAATGCACTTAACTAATAATAAACTTCTATTCTAATATTAATAAAATATATATAAAAGGGATATGAATCTCATATGATAAGAGAATTGGTGTTTCATTGTAATATAATCATATCAAGTAAAATCTTTTAAGAAATGAGAAAAATTGTATAACAAAATAAATTTTTAAGATACAAAGGGGATCAAATGTAATATCTTTGACCATTAAATTTTGTATGGATCTAAAGATCTTGCAAAGCTTGCTAAAATGCTAGAAAGAAAAAACAATTAAAAAATAATAAAATAAATAATTAGATGCATAAAAAACTATTAACCATAATCTAATGATGTTTACTTCATCTCAATTATATTTTATTTATATTAATTTAGAGTTACTAAATAAAATAGAACAAATAATAATACATTCTTATTTTAATATTAAGTTAATGTATATCAAACCTAAAATGAGAAAAACTGAACATTATAATATAACCAAATCAAAAACATATAAATGTAACATAAATTTAATCAATGTGACATATAGAAATCAAGGCATTATTTAGCTCACTTAATAAGAGAATTTTCTATTGATAGTAACATAACAACATCGAAATAAATAAATTGAAGAAATAAGATAAATTTTATGCAATAGTTATATTCCAAGGTACTAAGCAATTGCAATATTCCTTAATCGTCATATAGAGTAAGAATGAAAATGACTTATAAAACATGGAAAAGTGCTTGATAATAAAATATTAAAAAAAAGTAAGAATCAATAATCGATAAGACAGAGCTCTTCGAGAAGTGTCCAATTAATTCTGTTTATCTGGATAGGACTTACTTGATAATTATGATGAATTACAAAAGTTAAAGTCTACAAATATAATTAATTTCAAAGTAAAACTTATCAAAGCTAAAATGGGACAAATTAAAGTAATATAATATAATTAAATCAAAATGATTCAATGTCAAATAAGGGGAAAATTGGAGTTTAATAGTAACACAACCAAATCGAAGAAAAAACTTTTTGAAAAGAGATAACTTGCATGCGAATGTTGCATTCGAAAATACTAAGGAGATCAAGTGGAACATCCTTTATGATTAAATTAATTACAAATTAAAATGCCTAGTAATTCATAGGGAAACCCTACATAAAATCTTTTTGAAATATATAAAATTAAAAAATATATTTAATAGAGTTTGTCAAGACATGCGTAACGATGCTTTTTTGCCACGATTGGATTTAGTTTGGAATTACCTTAAATCACAAAATGATAATAGAGTAAATTATAAAAAATTATTATTCTACCGATTGGTAAACATATTATGAAGTTTAAATAAGATAAATTGAAGCAATACAAAATCAACAAATAAAAGTAATGTAAAAGTTATACTCAAAGAGAATAAAAAACTAAAAGTAATATAATAAAATTAAAACAAAAAAAATTGAAATAACTGAATAAATTATACAAAAACCTAAATTCGAGATAATAATAACATGGTGTCTAACATTCTAAATGCTCAAATCAAGTATGGAAAAAATTCTCATATAGCCTATAAAACCATAGAAAATAAAACAATTGAAATTTAAAAAAAAATTTTACATTGAAAAGATCTAATTAAGATGTGGTCAAAGATTTTTTTTTCTTGATGGTACCTCATTTACAATTACTATCACTTAATAAAAAACAAATAATAAATTATTATTGTAAAATAAGTAAATTTTATTTTAAGGTTAAAATGAGATAAATTTAAGCAATGTAATTTATTTAAATCAAATTTTTGTAGATGTCACATGATAGTAGAATTATAGATTCGTAATAATATGATTAATTAAAAATAAAAAATTAAACAAATATAGTTAATTGAAATCAGAAAGGAAAATTTCAAGATGCAAAATTGTTCATGTACGACATTCTGATTCATGAAATCAATTACAATTCAAGATATGGCAAAGAATGCAAACACTATAAAAAAAGTTTCAAAGTTATATTAAAAAAAATTTACTGAGATAGAATAGATCAAAAAAATTAAATGGCAAAGAATGTAAACATATGATGAAATTGAAATGAGATAAATTAGAGCAATGTAACATGAAAGATAAAAATAATGTTGAGATCACTCTATCTGATATTTATTATTGCGTAATTATATAAACAAAACAAAAGCCAAAAATTGGAAAAATGATTTAGCCTTTATGACAATTTTAATTCTAAGATATTAAAGAAATTTAGTCTACTATTTTTTATCATTAAAGTAGTTATAAATAAAAATGACATAAAGCTTTGAAAATCTCTCAAATTAAAATTCAAAATTTAAAAAAAAATATTTATTTTGGTAAACCTCATTTTGACGAGTCCAACAATGATTGTTCTATCTCAACTATTCAATGTTTAAAATTACAATGAATTACAAAAAAAATTAGATGTAAATATTGATAATTCTTTATTTTAATATTAAATAAGTAAATAAATTTTCTACGACGAGAAAATTTGAAGTAATGTTGTATATCCAAGCAAAAGGAATTGAAGAATCAAGCAATATGGATTTTAGAGTGTCACACCTTTCTTTTGTCAAAATATGTACAAATTGAATTGTCTCATAAAACTTATTAAAAAAATAAAATAAAATATTTAATATTTAAAAATAATTATATAATTTGGTAGATCTAGTCAAGTGAACTCTAATGAGATTTTGTTATTCACTATTAGACCTCGTTTCAAAATTTTTCTGATCTACTAAAGTAATTAATAAATTAATAAATTATTTATTTAAATTGGAATAAATGTATATTAAAGAAGGAATGAGATAATTTGGAAAATTATAACATAACCAAATGAAACAAATATAATTGTAAAATTTCCTGGGATATAGAATCACATAATGATATAACTAAATCAAAGAAAAAAGCTTTAAAAATGAGATAAATTATTTAGTGCCACACTACAAGGTAATAAGTAGATCAAGCATAACACTATAGTTTGTCAAGAAATGTATGAATTAACATATCCCATGAACAATGTAAAAGGGCTAGGAATTTAAATAAATAAAATTACAAAAATAAATGTTTAATTTGATAGAGCCTATGCGAAATCCAATAAGATTGGATTCATCACTGTTAGACATTGTTCGAAATTATCTAAAACTACAAAAAATTAAACAACAATGACATATTAACTTAATATTAATTAAATATTTATTAAAGTAGAAATTAGATAAATTGAATCAATGTAATATAACAAATGAAAGTATTGTAATAATGATCACATAAAAAGAGAATTAGAGCTTCATTTCAATATAACCAAATAAAAGTAGACAATTTGATAGAATAAGATAAATTCGATAAGAAATCTACATTGCAAGTATTGAGGGTGATCGAGTGTAATATAATCAATCACCGGATTAGGTATAAATAAAAATATCTTGTGCGTTAAGCCTTTTAAAAATATAGAAGAAGAAAAAAATATAAAAATAAACATACAATTGTATAACGGTAATTAAGTTTATTCTAATGACATTTGTTTAATCTAGATCAAATGTCATTTGGAATTATTATGAACTAAAAGATTAAAATGGATTAAATATTGATAATTTATTACTTTAATATTAACAAAATAAATATTAAATATGAAATAACATATGTTGAAGTAATGCAATACAAAAAAATCAAAGTCCTCTATAGGGGAAGTGATGGGAGATTTAGAGCTACATTGCAATATAAAAAAATCAAAGTGAAAAAATCAATAAAATGACATAAATTGTATTATAAAGTTACTTTGCAAGACACAATGGAGGTTGAGTATAATATCACTAAATTTCAAATAAGATGTGAATTAAAATGTCTCATATGTTGTAAAAAAAGATATGAAATAATATTTAAATTATAAAAAAACATTAATTATGTAAAGCTTGTGAAGGAGAGAGCAGCATCTTTGTTTCTTTGAATCATAACTCATTTATAATTGTTATGAATCAGAAAAGCAAATAAGCTTAAATAAAAACAAATTATTATTGTAAAGTTACGTAGGCATGTATGAAAGTTCAATTGAAATAAATTAAAGCACTATAATTTAACAAAATCAAAGACGTCTAATAGTGAAAGGAGAGGAGATCCAGAGTTATATTGTAATATAGCATATTAATTGAAAAACTATGAATGAATAACATAATTTTTATGGAAAAACTACTTTCCAAGATACTAAGGAGATCAAATATATCATTGTTTATCATTAAATCAAGCATGAATTAAATTGTATTGTGAAGCATGCTAAAGCCCAAGAAGCTAAAATATTTAAATTGTTTAATTTTATTGCTCATCAAGGGGAGTCACATTGCATTTTTTTTATCTTGATTGAAACTCGTTTGGAATTATAGCAAATTATTGAATTCAAAAAAACAAAAAATAATTTTAATATTAAGTAATCTATTTTAAAGCTAAAAAGAGATAAATTGAAGCATGGTAACATAATTTATTCAATTACATGTAATGGTTAAATGAAAAGAGATTTAGAGTTATATAACAATATAAATAAAAAAAACATTAAAAAATCTAAATTAATAAGATATATTTTATGTGAATGTTGAACTCCATTATACTATGAAAATTGACTACAACATCTTCAATTATCTAATCTAATATGATTAAAAATTTCTCATAAAGTATACCAAAACAAAAGAAACAATTTTTTCAAAATTTAAAAAAGTCTATTTAATTGGATAAAGATTTTCCATTGGAGTCTAATGACCCTAATTTATTCTCAATTGGTCTTTTTTTGAATTATTTAAAATTTTTGAATTAAATAATGTAAATAAGAAAAATTATTTTTTTAATATAAAAGTTAATAAAAGTTTTGATGTCATAAATTCAAACTATACATTTAACAAAATTAACGACATGTAACAATCCAATGAGAAGCACATAGTAATCTCACCAAATTAAAGGAAATAATTTGAAGAAAGTGAGATATATTACACAAGAAAATTGCATTCTATGATACCAAGTAGATGTAGCCTAAGAACCTTGATCAAGAAACAAGAACAAATCAAAATATCTTTTATGAAATTCCAAAACAATGTAAAAGAAATTATATTAAATATATAAAAAAGAACAATTAATTTGATGGAGCTTATCAGAATGAGTTCAATGACGTTTATGTAATCTTGATCACACCTAGTTTAGATATATGATGAATTACAAAGTTAAATATGCATAACAAATAAAATATTACTATTGTAATATTAAGTAAACATATCTTAAAGATAAAAATATAAATTAATCTAGTTAAATTTTTTAAATTCAAGTGACATAAAGGTAACATGATAGGAGCACTTGTGTTTCATAAAAAGATAACCAAACCAAAATAAAAGTTTTCAAAAATGCCATAAAGTTTTTAGATAAATTGTAATTAATGATACTAACATAATGGAGTGTAGAATATCCTTTGTCAAATCAGGTTTTAATAAAAATATTTGGTTATGAGAGCTAAACTCTTAGAAAGTAAAATATTTTAAAAAAGTAAAATTAATATTTGGTTTGAGAGAGGTTATTGATGAGAGTTTAATATTGTTTGTTTTGCCTCATTTGCATTTTGTTTTAAAATCATTGTGAATTACAAAAGTAAATAAGAATAAGCAATAATACATTTATATTTTAATATTAAGTAAATAAATGTTAAAGGTCATGTTAGTGGAGGTTTAGAGTTACATAGTATAATATCCAAATCAAAACATCAAAGTTAAACAAATAAGATAAATTGTACAAGAAAGTTGAATTCCAAAATACTAAGGAGCTTGAACCTAACATCGTTTATTGTGAAATAAAATTAAACTAAATATGTCTTGCAAAGCATCCAAAAACATTAAAAAATTAAATATTTAGAAAAATTAAAAATAAATCTTCAATTTGATAGAGCATATTGAGTCATGTCCAACAATATTTGTTTCCTCCTCATTAAACCTTATTTGGAATTAGATTGAACTACTATAACAACCAAGCACAAATATAATACATTATAATTTTACTATGAAACAAATAGAGTCAATATAACATACTGAAATTAAGGCATTAAAAAAGGTCACATGGTAAGAGATTATGATTTTAATACTGTTATAAAAAAATCCATGTCAAACTATCAAAGAAATGAAATAAATTAGTTGAGATAATTGTATTCAAAGGTACTACGATAATTGACGCAACATCCTTCATCATCAAATTAGTTAGAAATCAAAAAGCCTTGCAAAAAATTGCAAAATCCTTAAAAATAAAAAATGAAAGATATAAAAAATATGTATCCAAAAGTATAGTGCTCATTGAGATGAGTCTAGTGATGCTTTTTATGATTTTTATTAATCCCCATTTGAATTTATTTTTAATTAATAAACTTAAGAACAATAAATATAATTAATTTCAAATTAACATATACTAAAGCTAAATTGAGATATATTAAAGTACTAAAGTATAAGTAAATCAAAGAGACATACGGGTCAAATGTTAGGAAACCTAGAGTTTTGTAGTATCATATCCAAACAAAAGAAAAACATTTGGTGAAATAAGTTAAGTTGTTTAGGAAAAGTTAACAAAGTTTTACGAAGAATAAGTGCACAATCTTCTAACATTAAATCAGACAAATATTGAAATGTTTAGCAAGGCATGATTCAATCAAGTTAAAAGAGTTTCTAAAAGTTAAAAATGACTCTTTATTTTGATGGAAGTAATAAAAAAAAGTCCAATGACATCTAAAATTTCTACAAGTCAAAAAATTATATAAGAAGGAATTATAATAAACTACTATTTTATTAGTAAACAAACTAAAACCAAAGGTAAAATAAGATATATTAAAATAATGTATCAGAAGGAAAAAAATGATGTAATGGTCACACTATAGGAGCCTTAAAATTACATAGTAAATGAAAAAAAACAAAGCGAAAAATTTTAAAACATGAGATAAGTTATAAACGAAGTTTAATTCCAAGGTAAACAGTATATCAAGCCGACAATTCTTGATTGTTAAATCATATACTAATAAAAATTCTCTTCAAGCATACAAAATCCTATGAGAAAAACTTTTAAAAATTCAAACAAAACATTACTTTGGAAAAAGATAATTTAGATGCATGCAATGATCTTTGGTTCAACCATATTAGATGCCATTTGGAAATACTTCAAATTATTAAAATAATTAAAATAATTAAAATAATAATAATAAATTATTATTTTAATGTCAAGTTAATTTAAATTTATGTTGAAATAAGATAAATTCGACTAATGCAATATAGCAAAATTGAAGTGCCACAAAGGTAACATGACAATAGAATTATCCTTTTGTAATACTATAGCCAAATCAATGCAAAACAAGTTGGACAAATGAGGTTATTTTCACATGACTGTTGAATTCGAAGGTACAAAGATGTTCAGTGGCAATATTCTTATATATCAAGTGATGTTCGAATTAAATTATTTTCTAAATGTTGGAAAAATCATTACAAAATTAAAATTTATTTAAACATATTTAATTGGATAAAGGTTGTTGAGATGAGTACATCATTTTCCCATATATATCAACCTTGTTGAAAATTATTATGAAATACAAAATTAAATAAAGAAAAAGAACATAAATTATTATTTAAAAAATGAAGTAAATATATGTTAAAACTAAAATGAGATAATTTCAAGAACTGTAGTATAATCAAATCATAGACTTTAAAGGTCAAACAAGAAAATACTTGGACTTACATAATAATATGTCCAAATGAAAATTAAATTTGAAAATGACATAAATTGTAGAAGATTGTTTTATTGCAAGATAACAAAGAAATCAAACGCAACATCATCGATCCTAAATGAAGTGATTAATTAAAACATGTCGTATAGATGCAAAAATTTAGGAATTTAAATATTTAAATTATAAAAAAGAATACATGTTTGGATAAAGCTAGTGGAATTAATTCTAATCACACTTGTTCTATATCCATCAGACTATTTTGGAATAGAACTTATTAAAACAAGTTTAATGAAATTTCTTCCATCTCCGTTAGACGTCGTTTGGAATTACTACGAATTGACAACGTAAGTATAAGTGAAAAAAATTTTATTAGAATGTTAAGTAAACCCATATTAGACCTAAAATACGATAACTTTAAGCAATGTAATATAAAAAAGTCAAAGAGATGTAAAGGTCAAATGAATAGAGAATTTTGACTACATTTGAAATAAAACATATTAAAGCAAAAAATTCAAGTAATGGGATAAAGTCTATGAGAAAGCTACATTTTACGATGCTAAAGAGGGTGCCTTAGTTTTTAATCTTAGATTTTTTATATATTAAATTTTCTAGTAAAACATTTAAAATAAAAAAATAAAATATATAAAAACATAATGAATATTTAATTATATAAAACTCATTTAGAGGTGGTCAATTTCTTCATTTTAGTTAGACATTGTTTGTAGAGATAGAAAATTATTTAATTAAAAGGAACAAAAAAATTTTTTTATTCTAATATTAAAGAAAATTATATCTTAGCAAAAAAGAAGCAAATTAATGTGCTGTAATATAATAATATCAAAGACATGTATTGGTCATATAATAAGAAGTTTAGAGTTACATAGAATTTAACCAATTCAAACAAAAAAATATTTCTAAATAAGATAAAGTTTTTGTGTAACCTAAACATTAAGATACTTCGAAGATCAAGTGTAGTATTTTAAATTCTATAATCATGTTGGAATTAAAATGATTTATACACCATGCTAAAATAAAAGAAAACATTATTAAAATTTAAAAGGTATATTTAATATGGTCATGGTCAACAATAAGACTCTAACGAGATTTGTTTAGTCTCAATCGTCCTCATTAAGAATTTCCATTAATTAAAAATTAAAAAAGTGTAAATAACAATAATTTTTTCTTTGCTATTCACTATTTGCCAAAGCTTAGTTGAGATAAATTGAAGTAATATATTATAAAAAAATGAATGACATGTAATGGTCAAATAAGAAGAGATTAAGGTTTTCATACTGAAATGACAAAATTAAAGAAAACTAATTTGAAAAAAATGTAATAAATTATATAAAAATATTGTATTTCAAGATAATTATGAGATATTGTTTGATAACTTCAATGACTAAATGAAGAACAAATCATAATGTCTTATAAATAATGCCAAAATAATATAAAAATAAATAATTTAATTTATGAATAAGTGTAAATAATATAAAATTACTATTTTTGTATTAAATATAAATATATATTAGATTAAATGAGGTTAACTGAATGAATGCATATTTAATTTAAATAAACATAAAGGTCACGTTGTAGGAGAGCTAAAGTTAAATACTACAATAACAAAAAGTTAGAAAAACATTTTAGTGAAATGAGATAAATAATAAAGATAAGTATTGCAAGGTACTGGGAAGATTCAATGTGGTATCTTAAATAATCAATTTAGGCACAAATAAAAACCTGTCATAAAATATGCAAAATAATAAAAAATAAAACAATCAAAAATATAATAATTAAATTTTTAAAATAAAAAGCATAAGTAATAATAAAAAATTATTTTTATTTTATGTAACTATAAATTAAATTTAAGGTAAGATAGATTGTTGCAACATAAAGTATTAAATTGAAAACAATGTCTATGTCACACTAAAAGTAAATTACACTTTCATGGTAACACAACTAAATCATTTTTAAAACTTTTAATAAGTTATATTTAATTCTTATATTCAAAGATATTAAATAGATCGACTAAAAAAAGCTCCATCATTAATCAAAATATCTCATGAAACATTTTAGGATCCTACAATATAAAATACATAAAAATTAAAAAAATAAAAAAGTCTATTTTTAAGGAGCCCTTCAACATAACCCACTGACGTTTGATTTGTCATAATCGAACCATATTTTAATATTAAGTTGGTAAAAGCTAAAGAAAAAACATTGTAAATTTTAGCAATGTAGTTTTGCCAAATCAAAGTCTTGTATAAGTAAAAGAGAGAGGATTATCAAATAAATAATATAACCAAATCAAACATAAAAATTAGGAAAAGAAGGTGATACATTTTACTGGCGACTTGCAATCGAAGCCACTAAAATGATAAAGTATAACATCTTCGACAGCAAAATAAAGTCTGAAGTATCATTTGTTTTTCATCATATTGAAATTTCAAAAAAAAATATTAAAAAGTATTAGAATAGATGCATAGTTGGATAAAGATGTCAAAGATGACTCCAACAACATATCTTTCATTTTGATCAAAACTTATTTCAAATTAATATGAATCATCCTATTAAAAAAATATAAATAATAATAAATTAATATTTTAATATTATAGAAAAAATATTTAAGATGAAATAAGAAAATATGAAGGAATATTATATAATAAAATAAAAGTGTTGCAAATGCTGTACCAGAGGATAAATGAGATGAATTATATCGAAAAAATGGATTCTAAGAAACTAAGGTGATCAATTGTAACATTGACGATCCTTAAAGTAGATGCAAATGAAAGCATATCATAAATATACCAAATCCTTTTAATATGTAATATTGAATAATTCAAAAAAATATATTTAATTTGATAAAGCCTTTCGAGACTTGGCCAATGATATTTATTTCATCTCAATGCAAATCTTAAAAAAAAATATAAATAAAAAATTAAATTACTATTTTTAATATGAAATAAAAATATGGGAAAACTTAAAAGAGATAAATTATTTTAAGGCAATCTAACCAATTCAAAGTGCCACAAAGGGCACATGTGATGACAATTCGACGAAATCGATTATGTTTGCATCATCTCATTCACACTTTTATTAGAGTTATAACAAAATAACAAAAAGAATAATCTAATGTTGTAATAAATTCTTTCTTTAATACCAAGCACATATTTATCTAAAATAAGATTAGAAAGATTAAAAAAAATGTAATATGACGAATTCAAGTCAATGAAATCCTCTCACGATAGGAAATTTGTTTTAAATAATAATATAGGAAAACCTAAGTGAAAAGTTCATGTAAATGAGATGAATTATAAAGTAAAACTATATTACAAGATAGAAAAGTGATTAAGTGTAGGTTCCTCGATCGACTCATCAGTACAGATCCAAATGTCTCATAAAGCACGGATAGACTCAGGTGAGATGAGTATCATAATAATTGCTTAATGTCTATTAGTAGTGTTTGAAATTACTATGAATTACTCAAAAAAACAACTAATAACAAATTATTATTTTAATATTTGATAAATATATTTCTAAATTAAAATTAGATAAATTGAGCCAATATAGGATATCCAAATGAAAGTGATCTGAACCTCGCTTTTGAGGAGATTTAGAGTAATGCAATACTATAGAAAAATTTGATAAAAACTTTAGAGTAATGCAATACTATAGAAAAATTGGATAAAAACTTTGAAGAAATGAGATAATTTATATAGACAATTTGCAATATAAGATACAAAGAAGATTAAGCAGAATGTCCAATATCATTAAAAATGTTATGAAGAAAAATGCCTTGCAAATGTTGCCAAGCCCTACAAAATATAATATTTTATAATAAAAATATATACTTAATTTGATTGAGTACATCAAGAGAAGCCGTTTAACGTTGGTCTCATGTCCATTTGACCTTGATTTGTATTACAATGAATTACCCATGTAAATAAACATAAATGATAATAAATTATTGTTTTAATTTTAATTTACTTTATATTAAAATTTAAACAACATAAATTGAAACAATGTATTATAAAAAAATCAATTTGATGTATAGGTTGCTCAAGTGGATTATTAATTTATAGAGTACCATAAAAATCTAAATGTAAAAGATTTCAAGAAATAAGACTAATTATATTTGAAAACTACATTCCATAGTATAAAAATATTGAATTTGACATCCTCAATAATAAAAAATAAAGTAGTCGAAAATGTAAAGTTTATATTAATTAGATAGATCTTGTTTGAATGCATTAAATGTTGTTTATTTTGACTACAAAAAACTTTATTTAAAATAACTACTACAAATAAAAAAACAGTAAACATAAATAACAACAAATTATCATTTTAATATTAATTAATTTTTTATTAAATAAAAAATAATACAATTGAAATAATGTAATATAACTTATACAAAGTGTTGTGAATGTCATATAATTGGAGAATTTAAGTCTCACAATAATGTAAAAAAACAAAAGATAAGATTGTAAAAAAATCAAAGAAATTCATTGACAATCTTGTATTCGATGATACTAAAGATATTCTATATGAGTTCCTCCATTTTGAAAATGGGTATGAATTAAAATGTTTGACAAAACATGTCAAACCCTAGAAAATAAAATATTTAAATGGATTATTTAAGTCAATAGTTGTCATTGAAATGAGCATAAAGAAATTTATTTCATCTCCATAATATCTCTTTTAGAAATATTAAAAATTACTAATGTTAAAAAAACAAATAATAAAAAATTATTTTTGTTTATGAAGCACACATACATTAAGATTAAAATAAGAAATTTAAATATTGTAACATAACCAAAGGAAATAATGTAATAGTGATTTGAGTGGAGAATTACCATGCATAAAAATATAGCCAAATTAACATACATAAAAAAAATATTTAATTAGATAGAGTTTGTTGAGATGTCCAATGATGATTGTTTAGTCATTATTGGACCTCTTTTAGTACTAAAGTGAATTAAAAAAATAAATAAATTTAGATAATGAAAGACTAATATTTTTATGTTTATTAAATGTATATTGAAGCAAAAATGAGTTAAACTAAAGTAAAGTAATATATGTAAAATAAGTGATGTAATGGTCAATTGAGAGGAGAACAAGAGTTTAATAATAATATACTATAATTAAACCCAAAGAATTCAAATTAAGAAAAATTATGTAGTAAAGCAACATTCCAAGGCAATAAGAAAATCATGTATAATATGCTCAATCTTTAAATTAGGTATGAATTAAAATGACTCATAAAATATGTAAAAATGTAAATAAGAAATTTTTTTAAAAAATTATAAAATAATTATTCCATAGAATAGAGCTTGATTAGATAAGTCTAATGATTTTAGTTTTATCCATCAAATCAAATGAGCATAAATAATAAAAATTAATACTTTTGAATGAAATAAATTCATATTAAATCCAAAATGACATGGATTGAAGCATTATAATATTATAAAATCAAAGCAATGTAAAAATCACAAAAGTGGAGAATTAAAGTTTTAGAGCAATATAACCAAATTAAAATAAAAAATTTGAATAAATGCAATAAGTTATATTGAAAAGCTCCATTTTAATGGACTAAGTAGATTGAGAGTAACATCAAAGTACTCCATAATTATACAAAATTATATTTAAAAATGTTAAAAATAATTATTAATTGCTTAGAGATCATGGAGACTTGTCTAATGACGTGTGCAAGTTTCTAACAGATCTTATTTAGAATTACCAAAATTTCAAAATTAAGTAAGCATAAAAAATTTAAATTATTATTTGTATTTTTATAGATTAATACTAATTATAAAATGAGATAAATTATATAACTTAATATAACCATATCAAATTGATATAGTGATCACGTTATCAGCAATTTATCATTACATCAGAATTTAACCAAATCAAAAGAAAAAATTTAAAGAAAGAACAAATTATTTAGGAATGCGAGAATTCAATGTACTATAGTGATTGAGTGTAATGTCCTTAATAGTCAAAAAAATTTTGCATCAATTTGTCAAAAAAAATGCTTAAAAAAGTAAAAAACAATATTTATAATGTTTAAATAAATATTTAATTAGGTAGATCTCACTTAGATGAGTTTAAAAATAATTTTTCCATCTACAATATAACTTGTTTGGAATTAATAAAAAAACTAAAACAAATAAATAAAAATAAAAAATAATATTTTTATATTTAATATTTATAAATAAAAACTAATGATAAAGAATTATTTATATATATAGATAAATATGACTGAAGCGAAATATCTCATAAAAATGCAAAAATTATGAAAAATTGATATAATGTACAAATATATATACTTAAACATATATACATGTATGTATAGAGATATATATATCGCGATGAATCATATGCTTGTTATCTCGTCCCTATCTTACCTCAATCAAAATTACCACAAAAGTCAAAAGGTATAAAGAATAAAAAAATATTATTTTAATAATAAGTAAGTATATATTAAAGCTCAAATGAGATAAATGATGAAATATAATTTAATGAAATCAAAGTAAATTAATTCTTACATGGGTGAAGTTTTTGAGTTAAATAGTAATATATCCAAGTTAAAGCAAAACATTTGTAGTATTACAAATTTTAGGGGAAACGTGCATTGCAATTCACTAAGGGGATTGAATGTGTTTTCTTTGGTCGTCATACGATGTATGAATAAAAATATCTTTCAATGTGTATCAAAAAGGTAGAAACTAAAATATTTAAAAATATTCGAATTTATAGAACTTGTCAAGATGAGATGAATGATTTTTTTCTCTTTGGGTGGACCTTTTTGGAGTTAATATGAATTATTAAAGTGAATAACCATAAATAATAATAATAAATAATTATTTAAATATTAAGTAAACAATTAGTAAATCTAAAAAATCTTTTAAAGCATCTCATACCAAAATGAAAATAATGTAAATGTTACCCAATAAGTAAAATAGAGTTTCATAATAGTGTAACCAAATCAAAATGAAAACTTTGAAGAATTATGATACATTATTAAAGAAGGTTGCATTACATAATAATAGTGAGATTAAGGGTAATATTTTCTATTATTAAATTAGTTATGAATCAAAATTTTTTCTTAAACATATAAAACACATAGATTATAAAATATTTAAAAAAAATAAAAAATGAATATTTTAATGAATAATGCTCTTTAAAATGAGTTTCATGATGCTTGTTTCATCTTGATCGAATGTCATTTTGTTTTAGTACAAAAAAAAATTGGTGAAAACATTAATAAATGATTGTCTAATAATTCAATATATATAAAATAAGGTAGAAAAAGATATAAATTAAAATAATGTATTACAACCAATTCAAAATGATGCAAAGGACACACTAAAAAAATTAGAATTTTGTAGTTATATAGGTAATTAAGCACTACAATATTTCAAAAAATGAGATAAACTATGACGGAATGTTGTCTTCCAAAAGAATAAAAAGGTTCAAGTGTAACAAACTTAACTATAATATTATGAATGACTAAAAATGTCTAGAAAAGTGTGTTAAAAACAATAAAAAAATATTTAGATATGTTAATTTCAATATTAATTTAAGTAGAGATTGTTAATGAAAGTTCCATCACCTTTTGTTTCATCTCGATAAGTTTTTTTTAAAATTAATATAAGTTATCAAAATTTATTAAACATTAAAAAAATAAATTATTTCTTAATATTAATTATATATATATATTTAATTTTAAATGTAATAAATTTCAAAAATATAATACTACAAAAAAGTTAAGGAAATGTCGCTAAAGTGTGGATATAGAGGATGTTTGTAATACAACAAATTCAATGCAAAATGTTTCAATAATTAAAATAAATTATATAGAAAACATGCATTCAAGGATATCAAGGACATTGAGTGCAACATCATTGAGAATTAAAAAAGCTTGAATCAAACAACTACATAAAGCATGGCAAATCAAAAAATAATTAAACTTTTAAATATGTAGAAAAGATTATTCATTCAATAAAGCTGAGTGACACAAGTCTGATTATATTGGTTTCATCACTATTAGACCTTATTTGGGATAACAATAAATTAATAAATTAAATAAGCATAAAGATTAACAAATTTTGTTAATATGTTATATCTATATCTTAAAGCCAATATGAGAAATTTAAAAAAAATTAGTCTAATGAACACAGGATAATGAAATGGTCACATGAGAAAAGAGTTTGAGTATCATCGTAATTTGAACAAAACAAAGTGAAACTTTTGAAGAAATAAGATGATATATATGGAAAAATTACATTCCATGTATTTGAAAAGATTAATGACATTCTTAATCATTTAGGTCAGTGACAAATTAAAATATCTTGTAAAGCAAACATGGACTAGAAAAGATGAAATAGCTAAAACTATAAAAATATATCTTTAAATTGATAGAGCTCTTTAAGATAAGTCCAACAACATTAACTTCATCTTAATTAGATACGTTTTGGAATTGCCAATTTAAAAAAAAGTAACTACTACTAAATAATTATTTTATTATAAACAGAAAATATATGAGAGCTAAATGAGATAAATTAAAGTAATTTAATATAATAAAATAAAATCAATTTAAGTATCACATGATAGAAAATTTAGAAGTGAAAATTAATATAACCAAATCAAAACAAAAATGGTAAATTAATTAGATAAATTAAACTAAAAAATTGCATTCCATGATATTAAAAAGATTGAGCATAATTACTTGATGAACGATCAAGTATGAGTTGAAAAGTCTCATAAATTATGCCAATAAAAAGAAAATAAAATAATTAAAAATATAAAATTTAATATTTAATTATATGGACCACATTGGGTCAAATCCAACAACTTTTTTTTCATCTGAAAAGAACTTCATTTTGAAATAGTTTGAAGTACAAATGAAAACAAGAATAAATAAAAATAATTTATTTTTTTAACAATTAGTAAAAATATAATAAAGTGGACATGAGATAAATTGAAGTAATGTAACATAACCAAACTAAAACATTGTAAATATCACATGATAAGTGAACTAGAATTTCATAATAATATAGCCAAATCAGACAAATACAATATGAAGAAATTAGATAAATTACATAGGAAAGTTATGTTACATGATAATAAGTAGATCAAGTGTAAAATCATTGATTATTAAATCATTAATAATTGTAAATTACTCAAAATACAAGCCAAATTGAGGAAAATAGTGTAATTTGAATTTTAAAATTAAACTTTTAATTGGATGGATTAGTTGAAAGGGGATTATTTTGTCATGATCGAATATCATTTAGAATAAAAAAAATTAAAAAAGAGAAAAAGCATGGATCATAACAAATTACTGCTTAAGAAATTATATAACTAATCTAAAATGAGATTAATTGAAGTAATTTCATATAATCACTCTAAAATGGTTGTCATAAAAGAGAAGAATAAGAGTTTCCTACAAATATAACAAAATCAAAGTAAAACAATTGATTAAATGTGATAAATTCAAATTATGTATTATAAGAAAATTTAAAATGTTGTAGGAAATACAAGGATGGAGATTTTGAGTTCTGTAATAATACAATCAAATCAACGAAAAGAAATTGAAGAGAAGGGATAAATTAAACAAAAAAATTGCTTTCCATGATGCTAAAGTGATTAAGTTTAACATTCTTGATCATAAATTATGTATAAATCAAGATATCACATAAAACATTTAAAAACCATAGAGATTAAAAATATTTTAAAATATAAAAATAAACATTTAATTAGATAGAGCTCATTGGGATTAGTTTAGCAATTTTATTACAGATCAAGTCTTGTATAGAAATAGTAGTAAATACATATATAAAAAAGAGAAATAGTAGTAAATTATTACCTTTATATTCAATAAATGTGTAATGAAGATGGAACAAAATAAAGTGATTAAATATAATATAACCACTTAAAAATAATCTTAGGGTCACACCTGATGAAAATTATAATTTCATTATAAATATTTTTAATTCAAAGTTAAATTTTTAAAAAATAATAAATTATATTAAAAAGTTGCATTCCCTGAAACGAAGGAGATTAATTGTAACATTCTTGATCAACATGTCATATACAACTTCAAATGGTTGGTAAAGCATGCAGAAACCTATAGAAAATAAAATATTTAATAACGTAAAAATGATACTTAATATAACAGAGCTTATTAAGATGCGTTAAATGATATTTATTTCATCTAAGCATGACCTTGTTTAGAAACACTATAAATAAAAAAATTAAATAAGACTAGATAAAAGTAAATTATTAATATAATCTTAGGTAAATATATGTTGAACTTAAAATTATATAAATTTATACAATATGATACAACATAAATATGATCTAATGATCACAAGAGATTTAGGGTTACATAGTAACGTAATCAAATCATAGCAAAACATTTCAAGAAAGAAAATAATGTGTATGAGAAAAGCCATTCGAAGATACCAAGGAGATTGAGAGTAGCAAAGCCGATCATAAAGTTTGGTAGGAATCTAAATGCTTCATTAAGAGTGCCAAAAGTTCAAAACATAAAATTTTTTTGAAATATTGAATTCAAAATTCAATTTGATGGAACTCATTGAGATAGGTGCAACTAATATTATATATTCCATTGATTATCATTTAGTTTTTCTAATTATCATACTAAGTAAGCATAAATAATAATAAATTTTTTTAACATCACATAAAAGTATATTAAAGCTTAAATAAGATAAATGAAGGAATTTAACAAACCAATTAAAAGTGATATAAATATGACATTTTAAGAGGATTAGATTTTAATAGTAATTTTTTTAAATTAAAGTGAATACTTTTAAGAAATAAGAAAATTATACAACAAAAGTTTCATTGCTTGATTGTATTAAAACTGGGTGTAGTATTCTCAATCATCAAACTATGTATGAATTAGAATTACTTATAAAGTATACAAAAATAATAAAAGATAAAATACCTAGAAATATAAAAACAAATACTTAATTAGATGGAGCTCATTCAGATGAGTCCCACAATATTATTTTGTGTCAATCAGACCTCATTTAGAATTACTATGACAAAAAGGGTAAATAAGTAAAAATGATATTAAATTAATTTTTTACTAACAAGAAAATATACGTTAAAGATAAGAAAGATAAATTGAAGTGGTGTAATATAGCAAAATCATAGCAATTGAAAGGTCACATTATTAGACATAAGAATTATAAAACATTGTACCAAAATAAAAGTAAAAACACTAAAAAGATGAAATAAATTATATATGAGTTGCATTCCAAGATACTAAGAAGATTAAACGTAACATCCTCAATTGTTCAATTACCTATGAATAAAAATTCTCATAAAATGTGTCAAAATACTTGAAAATAAAATATTTAGAAAAATTAAAACAAAAATTTATTTAGATAAATTTCATTAAGACGATAAAAGATAGTTTATTTAATCTCAATCAAACCATGTATAGATTTTCAATGAATTGCCAATTAAATGACCTTAAATAATAATAAATTATGTGTTTAATGTTAACTAAATATATATTAAAGCTCATATAACATAAATTAAGTAATGTAATGTGACCAAATAAAAGCAATGAAATTGTTACATGAGTTAACATTTAGAGTTACATAGTAATATATCCAAATAAAAGTAAAATATTTGAAGCAATAATACAAATTATGAAGAAAAGTTGCATTCAAAGTTGATAAGAGGATCAAATGCATCTTCCTTGATCAACATATGATGTACAAATCAAAATGTTCCATAATGTATGCTAAAAAATTAGAAATAAAATATTTAGAAATATATAAATTAATATTTAAATTTATAGACACATTTTTATGAGTCTAATGATGTTTTATTCTCCAGAGCAAATCTCATTTGCAATTGCTATGAATTATCAAAGTAAATAAGAACTAAGAATAATAAATCATTATTTTTAATATTAAGTAAACATTTATTAATTCTAAAATAACTTGTAAAGTAAGTCATAATAAAATCAAAGTAAAGGTTATATGATAATGAATTAGAATTTTTTATTATTATAACATAATCAAAATAAAGAATTTCATGAAATCAAAGAAATTGCAATGGAATGTTGTGATCCTAAATATTATGGAGATTAAGCATAATATATTTTATTATTACATTATATATGAATAAAAATATTTCACAAAGCATTTCAACAATTTGATATAAAAATATGGAAAAGACATAAAAACGAACATTAAATTTGATAAAGCTCACCAGGTTGAGTACCATAAAAATTGCTTCATGTTGATCAAACAACATTTGGAACTTTTATGAAAAAACTTAAGCAAGCACATATGCTAATAAATTATTATTTTAAAATTTATTAAATTAATAATAAATTTGTAAAGAGATAAATAAAAACAATATAATATAACTAAATCATAGTGATGAAAAAATCACATGAGAAGACAATTCGAGTTTCATAGTACCCTAACTAAATTGAAATAAAAAAATTTGAGGAAATGACATAAACTTTAAGTGAATTTTGTCAACCAAGTTAATAGGGTGCTGAAGTGCAATAAAATCAACCATGAAATTAGGTATAAATAAAAAATCTTATAAACTATTCCAACGCCCTATGAAATAATATATTTGGAAATATTAAATTAGATAGAGCATATTTATACATGTCTAATGACATTTGTTTCGTATTGACTAAATCTTGTTTGACATTTATATGAATTATCAAATTAGCTAAGTACAAAAAACAATAAATTATTTTTTAGTATAAATAATAAATATTTTAAATTTTAAATGAAATAAATTTAAAATTTTAAATATTAGCAAATGAAAACACTATAATGGTCATATGATAGTTATATAATATTAATACAACCAACTCAAAGGAAAATGTTTGAACAAGTTAAAAAAAGTTTGTCGAAAGTCGCGTTTGGAGATACCGACGATGTTGAGGGTAACATCGTTGATTGTAAAAATATGTGAAGAGTCAAAATAACATGCAAAACAATCCAAACTCTTAAAATTAAACTTTAAAAAAAGAAATGAAATTTCATTAAACAGTTCCTTTTAAGAGAGGTGCAACTAGGTTTTTTTTTCCTCTAGCTTTAATATTATTTAAATTGAAATAAAAAATTTAAATAAGCATATTAAGTGCAAAAATTAATCCTAACATTTAATATATATATATATATATATATATCTTGAAGTCAAAATGACGTAAATTTAAATAATGTAATCTAACCAACACAAAGCAGTGAAATTGTTACATATGAGGAGAATTTGGGTTTCGTACGAATAAGATCATGTCAAAGTCGATGTTTTGAAGAAATGATGTGTTATTTATGGGAAACTTTCATTTCAACGTATTACAGATATTGTGTATAACATTCTCAATGATTTAGATCAATATCAAGTTGAAAAAACTTTTAAAGCATGCAATGAAAAAAATGATGAAACATTTAAAAATATTAAAAAAATATATAAATTTATAGAGCAGGGTCAGACGAGTCTAACGATATTTATTTCATCTTCATTGATGTTGTTGTGAAATTTTTATTGTAAATAAGAATAATTAAAAGTAAATAATTATTTTAATATAAAGGAAAAAAATTAAAGCTATAGTGTCATAAATTGAAGCAATATAATATAACCCAATAAAATTTATTTAAATGTCACATGAAGTAGATCGAGTTACATAACAATAAAAAAAATTAAAACCAAACATGTAGAGTAAAAAAATATATCATATTAAGAGGTCGCATTTCATGATAGCAAAGAGATTAAGTGTAACAAACTAATTATCGAATCAGGTATTAGTCATAATGTCTTGTATCATGCATCAAACAAAAGAAAATAAAATATTTAATAATATAAAAATGGATATTTAATTGCATATAGCATATCAAGATGAGTCAAAAATCATTTGTGATCTCGATCATACAACATTTGAAGTTAGAGTTTTTTACTTGTCTACAAAAGCATAAAAAAAATAAATTATTATTTTCTTATTCTATAAAAATGAAATAAAGATAATAGGAGATAAATTTAAGTAATGCAATATAACTAAACCAAAACTATATAAATGTCAGGTGAGAAGTGAATTAGAATTTCAGTAATATAGCAAGTTCGATAACATAAATTTGAAAAAATGAGATATAATGTATGAAAAAATTGCATTATAAGTTTATAAAGAGATGCACTCTGAACACATTGATCATTAAAATATGTATGAATCCAAATAACTCATAACACTTACAAAATCTCTAAAAAAATAAAATATATAAAAATATTGAAATAAATTTTTAATTGGACGTAGCATATTGAGATTAGAAATAAAGAAATTATTTTTTTAAGATAAAAAATTATTTAACATTAATGGAAATTACCATAGAAAATAAACATTGATCATAATAAATTTATATTTAAATATTAAGAAAATAAAAAAAACACTAAATGAAACAAAATAAAGTAATTTAATATAACTAAATCAAAATGTAGTTTTCACATGAGAGGAGAATTAGATTTTCATAGTAATACAACAAAATCAACAATAAACATTTGTTGTAATGAGATAAATTATGTAACAAAGTCGCAATCAAAGCTCATAAGGAAATATTGTGTAATACCCTTAATTGCAAAATAAAGTAGGAATTTAAATGACAAAAAGCATGCCAAAGCGATATAAAATAACATATTAGGAAATATAAGAATGAATATTTAATTTGTTGGAACTTGTCTATAATCCGACGATGATTATTTCATCTTGATTAGGTTGCATTTATAATTACCAAAAATTACAATAGTAAATAAGAATAAATATTTGTAAATTGTTATATTAATGTTAAAACAAAAAATATAAGTTATATAAAGCTCACATAAGATGATATTTAAAGTTATATTGTAATATTACCCAGTCAAAGTAAAAACATTAAAAAAGTTAAAGAAATTATATGAGACAGTTCAATTCAATGATAATATGTTGATTGAATTCAATGACAATTTATTTCTTGATCAGAACACAATTAGTATTTCTGAAAATCAATATAGAAAATAAGTACAACAAATTTTAAATTATTATTTTAATAATATGTAAACATAAATTAAAGCTAAAGTAACATAAATTTAATCTACATAATATACTAAAATAAAAAAACATTTTAAGGAATGTGATTAAGTTTCTTTTCAAGATAATGAGGACATCGATTATGACATTGTAATTTACTAAATTAGGTATAATCAAAAATATAAAGTAATGAGTGCCAATATCCTACAAAATAAAGTATTCAAAAAAATCAAAAATAAATTTTTAATCGGACAAAGCTTGATAAGATAAGTCCAATAACTTTTGTTGCATTTAGATTGAACATCACTTTGAATTAATAAAAACAAACAATTTAAATAAGCATAAAAAATAATAAATTATTAAAATAATGTTAATTAAATATATAATAAGGTTGAAAAGACATAATTTAATGTAATGTAATATAACATCATTTAAATAATGTAGATGTCACATAACAAAAAATTCAGAGTTTTTTAAATAATATAAAAAATCTACGCAAAACATTTCAAAAATAAGATAAGTGATGCGAGAAAATTATATTTGTTGAGATCAAATCCGACATCCTAGATCATCAAATCAACTTCAAATAAAAAGTACTCAAAATAAGTGCTAAATCAATAAAATAATTTAATTATAAAAAATAATTTATATTTAATAGGATAGATGTTGATAAAACTAGTCCAACAACTTTTTTGTGTTGATCAAACCTTTTTTGGAGTTATTGTGAATTACAAAACTAATTAGAAATAAGAAACAAAAAATAGTTATTTTTATATTTATCAAATATATAATAAAAACAAAAAAGCGATAAATTTAATAATACATAACCAACACAAACAAAATAAACTCAAGAAATGAAAAGAAGTATTAAAAAAATTGTATTTCATGTTAATGAGGAGGTTGACTATAGCTTCCTTGATTGTAAAATCAAAGTAGAGTCCAATGAAAAGAGAAGATTTAGGATTGAGCTCTTCAAGATGAGACCAATGAAATAAGATAAATATACATAAATTTTATTAAATAAATATTTATTAAACTTAAAATAAGATAAATTAAAGTAATATAATCTAGCAAAATAAAAGAAATATAAATGCCACAAGAGAACATTTAGAATTCTATCATAATCAAACTAAATCAAAGGAAAACTTGGAAAAAATGAGCAAATTATGTGGGATCGATGGAATCAAAGATCCTAAGGAGAGCAATGTAGTCTATCTAGTAGTCCTATCATGTACTAAAAAAATGTATCTTAAAGCATGCCAAAATCATAGAAGTTAAAATACTCAAAATATACAAATTAATATCTAGTTGAACATCACTTTTTAAGACAAGTACAACGAGACGTTTTCATCCAGATTGATCCCTATTTAGAATTACTATAAATTCTCAATGTAAATAAGCTTAAAAAGGAATAAAGTTCAACTTTATTATTAACTAAAAATAAGTAAAATAAAAAACATGATAAATTGGAGCGTTGTATTCAAACAAATTTAGAGCGATGAAAGTGATACAGCATTAGAGAGTAAAACCTCGTAACATATCCAAAGAAAAACTAAATTAAGAAAATGATAGAAATTATAAAAAAAATGTTTCATTACAAAATACCATGTAGATTTAGTGTATTATCATCCATCATGAAAATCAGATAAAAGTTAAAATGCCTTATGAAGCATGAATTTTTTTTTTTAAAAACAGAATATTTAAAACTATCAAAATAAATATTTAAATGGATAGAGCTCATCTTGATGAGTTAAAAAATGTTAGTTTAATATCCATTAGAATTTGTTCGAAATTATTAAATTATAAATTTAAATATTTATTTAAATGATTAATTACCATTTTCGTTCTTAATAAGTATGTAATAAATATGGAATGAGATAAATTTATGCAAATTAATTTAATCAAATCTAAACAATGAAAATGTCATATGAGAGGAGATTTAGAGTTATTTAGTAACATAACAAAATCAAAGTAAAATATTTGAAGAAATGAAATATGTTATATAACAAAGTTACATTCCAAGGTTCTAACAAGATTTTGTGCAGCGTCCTCGGTCGTCATGATGTTCTATAAAGCATTGCAAAACAAAAGAAAAAATATCTAAAAATTTTAAAATGAATATTAATTATTGTAAACCTCATTGTGTTGATACAAACAAAATTTATTTTGTCTCAAATAGACCTCACTTTAAATTACTACGAATTAGGAAGTTAAAAAAAATAACTAATAATAATAATTTTAATATTAAGTAAATATATATTACAACTTAAATTAAACAATTTGAAGCAATGTAATATGACAAAATAGAAGTGATGTATAAATCATATAAGAGGACAATTAGAAAAAAAACATTTGAATAAATTAGATAAACTACATAGGAAAGTTACATTCTAAGGTAATAAGGTGATCATGTGAAACATTATCACTAATCAAATTAGGTACAAATCAAATTTTTTCATTAAACATGCAAAATTCCTAGAAACTAAAAAAATTTCAAAAAAAATATAAAAATGAACATAGTAAGATTGAGCATGTTGAAACTAGTACAATGACATTAGTTTTATCTCGATCGCACCTCATCTGTAACTACTAAATATACAAAAATAAATAATAAGTGAATTTTCTAAGTGTTTTCCATAATTTATCACAGAGTTTTATTTCTACATACTTTGCTGATATAAAATGTTACACTTAGCTTTTTTTATTATCTTTCAGTACTACTTTCCCCTGCAACTTTTCTCATTTCTCCAAATTTTTGATTTAGAGTTACATAGCCATAACAAAATTCAAGCAAAAATTTTTAAAAAAATGAGATCAAGTTTGTAAGAGAGCTGCATTCTAATATTCTCAGGAGATTTAGTGTAACATCTTCCATCATAAAAATAACATCAAATCAAAATCTCTTATAAAACATTTCAAAACACAAACAATAATTTAAAATTTGAAAATATATATTTAATTTTGATAGAGCTCATCGATATTAGGCCAATGACATTTCTTCATCTCAACTGAACTTTGTTTGGAATACTTAAAATTTCAAAAGTATATAAGCATAAACACTAGTAAATGATTATTTTTGAATATTATGTAGATATATATTAAAGTTGAAACTAGATAAGTTGAGGAAATATAATATAATAAAAGAAAAATCAAATAAAGATCTCGTACAATTTATTTTGAGTGACATGGTAAAATTAACATATCAAATTGAAAAATATGAAGAAATTAATAAATTATTTGGAAAGTTGCATTCTAAGATACTCATGCAATCATTTGTGGCATCCTCAATCAACAAATCAAATGTCGATTGAAATCCCATGTAAAGTTATTGAAATACTACAAAAAAAAATATTTTGTAAGCTAAAAATGATTATTAATTTGATAGAGTAGGTCGACATGAGAGCAAAAATAAATGTTTCATCTCAATCGAACATTCTTTGGAATGCTGTGAATTACCAAAGTAAACAAGCATAAATATTAAAAAATATATTCTTTAATTTTATTTAATTATTTATTACAGTTAAAAAGAGAAATTAAACCAATGCAATATGACCATGATAAAGAATTTAAAGGTGAGACATGGAAAAGTTTAGAATTATAAAGAAATATAAGCAAGCTAGTATGATGAAATTGAACGAACATAATATTACTAAATCAAAATGAAAGCAGATTTTGCGTTACATAGCAATACAACCATCAAAGTGAAAAGCTTGAATAAATGACATAAAAGATGATGAAATTTTTTTTTTCAGGATACTGAGGACATCTAGTGAATCATAATCGATAGTCAAATTAAGTATGATTTCAAATTTCATTTGATGAGTAAAAGAATTTATAAAATAAAAAATTTTGTTAAATCAACCCCATCAAGATGAGACCTTTCTTTGAAGTATTAGTAATTATAAATGTAAAAAATCATAAATAATAATAGATTATTTTTTCAATATTAAGATAATATATAATAAACATAGAAATGAGTTAAATTAAATAACTATAATATAAAAAATCTAAGCATTGTATTGGTCACATGAGAGAAAATTCAGAGTTAGTTTATGATATAACGAAATTAAACAAAAAATTTTGGAGTAATGAGATAAATTATATAAGAAAATTACATTATAAGATACTAAGCAGTTAAAGTGTAACATCATCAATCATAAAATTATATACGAACCAAAGTGACTCATAATGGGTGCAAAAATACTTAAAAATAATTTATTTAATCATATAAAAAAGATTGTTTAATAGAATAGAGCATGTCAACATTTGTCCAATGGTGCTTGTTTCATCTGAATCTGACTACGATCAAAATTACTATGACTTACAATGAAAAATAAACCTAAAAAAATAGAAAATATTATTTTTATGTTTAACAAAATACATTGTACATCAAATGACATAAAACAAATGATATAATATAACAAAATCATTTTGATAAAAAGTTCACACGATAGGAGATATAAAGTTATAACATAACCATTTACGAAAGATGCTTTCTAACGTAGTAACAAACAAGAATGCAACATCCATAAAAGCCATATATAGTTCAAATAAAAATGTCACATTAAGCATGTCAAAATCAATAAAAAAAACCACCAAAGAAAATAAGTTGAATCAACTAACACGTATCATCTCTAAATTAGCCATTGACTTGAATTAATGTGAACCACCAAAGCAAATAAGAATAATTAATAATAAAGTATAATTTTATATATGAAAATATAAATTAAAGCAAAATGAGATAAATTAAAGAAACATAATATAACCAAAGCCAACTGATGCAAATTTAAATGAATAATGAATTAAAGTTAAATAGTAATGTAAGCAAACCAAAATGAAAAAATTTGAAGCAATAAAATCAATTGTATGGGTAAGTTGTCTTCATAGATTTTATGATTATGGAGTGTAAAATTATCAATCATTGAATCAATTACAAAAAAAAAATGGTCTAGTAAAACATGCCAAAATAAATAAAATAAAATTTGAAAAATTTGAAAATGAACATTAATTAAATAATAATTCTCTAGGCATGCCCAAAACATTTGATTCATCTCAGTCAGAGCTTTGTTTAAATTTACCATGAATTATTAAAGAAAAAAACATAAAGAATAATAAAATATTATTTTAATATAATTTGAATATATTTTAAAAGTAAAATGAGATAAATTGAAATCTATAGCATTAATAAATCATGGTGATGTAAAAGTCTCTTCAAAGTAGATTTAGAGTTACCAATTTTGCCAAATAAAAGAAAACAATATGAAGAAATACCTTAAATTATATGCAAATATTGCATTTCAAATTATTAAGGAGGTCGTTTCTACCTTTTTTTCATAACCAAATCATATATGAATCGAAATGCCTTATAAAATATTCCAAAACTATAAAAAATAAAAAAATTAAAAAAAATAAAAAGAGAATATTTAATTTGATTAATATGATCGTGTTATGTCAAATGATATTTGTTTCATATTGATAGACATTTTGTAGATTTATCAAAAATTTCTAAATTAAGAAAGCATAATAAAGATAAATAACTTTTTTAACATTAAGTAAATATGTATTAAAGCTAAAATTAGATAAATTAAAGTAACATAATATAACTAAATTAAATCAAAGAGGTCTTTGGAGGGGAAGTTTAGAGCTACATAGAAATGTAACCAAACCAAAATGAACAATTTCAAAAAATGAGAAAAATTGTACATGAAAGTTAAATTACATGGTAATAGAGTAATCGAGTGTAAAATCCTTTACTATTAAGTCAAATAAAAAAAAAATCTCTTATGCAACATGTACAAATCTAGAAACTTAAATATTTTAAAAAATTAATAGTAAATATTTAATATCACAAAGCTAGTCAAGATGACTCCTAAGGCATTTGTTTTACAATATTCATCAATTATTAAATTTAATAAACAAAACTAATAAAAAAGTTCTATATATTATTGAGTAAATATATATATATATATATATATATATATATATATATATATATATATATATATATATATATATATATATATATAAGTTCAAAAAAGATAAATTGAAGCAATATAATATAACCAAATAAGTGACATGTAAGCAACACAAAATAAAAGATGTTAAGTAACATAGTATTTTTCTCTATTCCAAGAAAATTATTTTAAAGAAATGAGATAAATTTTATATGAAAGCAAAATTCAAAGATATTAAGGAGATTGTTTTTAATATCCTCAAACATCAAACAAAGTGCAAATCAAAACACGTGTAACATTCCAAAATGAGCAATGTTCATATGAGATGGATTTTAGACTTTCAAAATAATATAACAAAATCGAATTGAAAACTTTAAAGAAATGAGATGAATTGTATAAGAAAGTTGCATCTTAATGAATAAAGGGCATGAAACATAACATCTTCAATCACCAAATCATTTGTGAATCAAAATATCTCTTAAAATAAGGCAAAATCCTTGGAAAATAAAATTTTTAGAAATATTAAAATGAATATTATATTGAATTGAGCTCATTGAGATTAACATAATGATGAGTGTTCTCTTTTTGTTAATATTTATTTATTGTTGTTAACAAATACCAATAATAAATTATTTTTCTACTATTTAGTAAATATGTATTATCACTAAAAAAGAGAAAAGCAGAAGTAATACAAAATAAACAACTCGAATCAAAGCAATGGTCATACGAGACGAGTGCTTGAGTTTCAAAGTATAAAAACTAAATAAAAGTGAGAAGAAATTAGGTTATTTGATTGCAAAAGTTATATTCCAAAATAGTAAGAAGATTGAATGTATCATAATTGATTATCAAATTTTTTAAAATTTGAAATGTCACTTAAAGCATGCAAAAACCCTAAAAATTAAACTATTTGAGAATAATGAAGTCAATATTTTTCCGGATAGAGCATGAAGGGAGTTTCCAAGAATTATTAAAAAAAATAAGCTCAAATAACACAACAAAAATTTAAAAAATATAAAAATGAATATTCACATTGATAGAGCTCATTGTGATGAGCCTAATTTGTTTTGATTCGTCTCAAATAAACCTCCATTGGAGTTTTTAAAAATTACAAAAGAAAATAGAAATTAGAAATAATAATTTATATTTTGTTGCTAAGGAAATCTTTTTAATGCCAACAAAAGATTAATTGAAATAATCTAAAATAACAAAATAAAAAGGAATTAAATTTACATCAGAAGAGATCTAGAAGTTGATGCTAAAATAATTAAATAACTGCAAAAAACTTGAACAGTTGAGATAAATTGTATACAAAAGTTGCTTTCCAAGATATAAAGAGACCAAGTATAATATTCTTAATCATCAAATTAGATGTAATTCAAAGTTTATTGTAATGGCGACAGATGCCTAATGTGAATAGAATATTTATAAATATTAAATTGTATATTTATTTGCAAAGAACTCATTAGGATTCGCCAAAACAATTGGTTTCTACCTTATCAAACCTCATGTGAAATTTTTGTGAAAGTAAATGAGTATAAATAACAATAATTTTTTATTTTAATATTAAGTAAGAAAATATTAAAGTTGAAATAAGAAATCATGAAGCAATATAATATTATGAAGCTAAAAAGTTGTAAACATCACATGAGAGTAGACTCAAAGTTGTATCCTAATATAAAAAAAATCGAAGAGAGAACTTTGAAGAAATGAGAAAGCTTTTATGAGAAAGTTGCATTCTTAATAGCTAAGGACATTAAATGCATCATCCTTGAGAGTCAAACAAGGTACGAAAAATTGTCTATTAAAATGTGGGACAATATTGAAAAATAAATATTTCAAGGTTAGAATAGAATAGTTAATAAGTTATAGCTTATCTAGAGGTCTCCAAATTGTAATACTACTTCTCTATCAGACCTTGTCTAAAGCTCCTATAAATTATAAATAAAAATAAGATTTAATAATAATAAATTATTTTTAAATATTAATTAAAAATATATTAAATTTAAAATAAGATAATTGGAAGCAAATGTAATGGTCACACGATAGTAGACTCAGACGTATAGAGTAATATTAGCAAATCAAATTTAAAAATTTCAAAAATTAATAATAAATTTAATGGGAAAGTTAAATTCTACAATACAAAAGAGATTGAGTGTGAAATTCTTCATTCTCAAATCATCTACTAATTAAATTATCTCAAAAATATGTAAAATCCTAGGAAATAAAATGTTAAAAAAAATAAAAAAAACAAATATTTAATGACAAAGGTCTTGTCAATGTGAGTCAAACGATGTTTACCTCTTCTCGATCATGGCTTGTTGGTAATTATTGAAAATTACCAAATTAAGTAAATGTAAAAAAATAAATTATTACTTAAATATCAAGTAAATATATATTGAAGCTAAAAGAGCTAAGTTGTAGAGATGTAACATAACCAATTCATAGGTTTTGTCATGCTTTATTATATATTTTTTTGTTCTTTATTTGACAATTAAAAATGTTGTATTCAATTTACTATGTATATTTCAAAATGAGTCATAAAGAATGCTAAAACTCGTAAAAATATATAAAAATAAAAATAAATATTTAATTCATTAGAGCTCATTATGGCATGTTTAATAATCATTTTTTCTTAATCAAATGTCATTTGTAATTATTGTGAATTATCATAACAAAAATTTTTAAATATCTTTAAATTATTAATTTATGTCTTAAGTAAATATATAGTAAAGCAGAAATGACATAAATTGAAATAATATAATAGAGCTTATTCAATGACATTTATAGCGAACATGAAATGAGTTTTGTGGAAATCTAATTTCCAAGGTTCTAGCAAGACTGAGAGTAACGTCCTTAATTATTAAATAACATAAGAATTTCAATGAATTCTAAATCATGCCAAAATACTCGGAAGAAAATTTTTTAATTTCTAAAAAAGAATATTTAAATTGACAAAGTACATCGAGACTAGTCTAATGACATTACATTTATCTCAATAAGAATTCAATTGTAATTATTGCAAATTACTAAAGAAAATAAGTGAATTTTATATTAACTATTTTAGTATTAATTAAATACATAATATTGCTCAAAATTATAAGAATTTAAGGAATGTAATATAAATTAATAAAGTTTTTAGAAAAGATGTATTATTTGATATTAAAGAGATCTAGTGTAAGATCCGCATTCATAAAATTAGGTGCCAATGAAAATATAATGTAAAGCATGCAACAATCCTAAAAATATATTAAAAAATATAAATTAGATTTTTTAATCAGAGAGATTTCACTAAGATGAGGAAAATAAAATTTAATTGATATTAATAAAAAATCAAAGAGAACATTTTGAAGAAATATGAAAAATATATGAGAAAGTAGCACTATAGGATAATTAAATTAATGGTGACATCCTCAATCATCAAAATATATGAAAAAAAGTTTTGCATAGTACACCAAAACACTAGCAAATATATTTTAAAAATAACAGAAATATTTCTTTTCATTGAGATAGTTGTGGGGTGTTTATGGATGTTTATTTTATCTCAATCTATCTTCAATTAGAATTATTACAAATTATTAAATTAAATAAGCAAAAATCATAGCATATAATACTTTTAATATTAAGTTAATATATATTGATGCCAAAATGAGATATACTAAAGCAATGTAACATAAGAAAATTAAAGCAATGTATAGGTCCCATGTGTGGAGATTTAGTGTTTTATATTAGTATAATAGAGTAAAAAAATTAAGAAATGAGATAACTTGCATGGAAACGTTATGGTTTTAGATACTAGAAAGATTTGGTGTGCCAAGACAATAAGAAATAAAATATTAAAAAAGGCAAAACTAAAGCTTGTGTTGGATTGAACTCATCACTATGAGTCAATGACTTCTATTCTATCTTGACTAAATGTGGATCAAAATCAATGTGAATTATAGAATTAAGAAATAAATAACTACAAATAATAATGCTTAATTTTTCGTATTATTCAAATATATATTATGTTGAGATGAGATAAATTTAAGCAATGTAATTTTCTTAAAAAAGAATTATGTAGGTCACATAATAGGATATTAAGAATTGCACAAAAATTTTGTAAAATTGAAATGAAAAATGTGATGAAATGAGATAATTATCTAGGAAAACTCATTCCAAGACACTAAATAGATCAAATTTAAAAGATTATATCATCAAATAATGTATGAACCAAAATACCCCAAAAAATAAACAAGAACATTAAAATATTAAATATTTAAAAATATTAAAATGACTATTTCATTTGCTCATCGAGACAAGTTTAATTGCATTAGTTTAGTCTAGGTCAAGTCTCATTTGAAGTTACATTGAATTACACAAGAAAATAAGCAAAAATAATATAAAAAATATTTTTGGGCTTCATCAAATCTCATTTGGTATTATTTTTATTTGCCAAAAAAATGTAAACATAAATATATTATTATTTTAATATAATTTTGACATATACAAAAGCTGAAATAAGACAAATAAAAATAATTAAATGCAACAAAATCAAAGCAATGTCAAAGTCACACTATATCAAAATTATGGTTTCAAAGTAATATATCAAAATCAAAGCGAAACATTGGAACAAATGTGTCAAATTATAAAGAAAAGTTGTATTACATTATATTGAAAAGTTTGAGTGTAACACTCTCAATCATTTAAGCAGATTGAATAAAATATATCATAAAGTATATTAAAACATTAGAAAATGAAAAAAATTGTAACTATTAAAAAATAACATTTAATCAGAAAGATCTCATTGTGATGTGTATAATGATCTTTATATGATCTCTATCAAACCTTGTTTTTAAATAATGGAAATTAAAAAAATAAAATATTAGCCTTTTAATTTTAAGTAAATATATCTAAAAACTAAAACAAAATATATCGAAGCAATATAACACAAAGAAATTAAAGAGATGTAAAAATGACTTTTAGAGTTACATGGTAATATAACAAAATCAAAGAAAAGGCTTTTAAAAAATGTTATAAATTATACAAGAAAATTTGATTCAAAGGTAGCAAAGAGATGAAAGGTAACCTTAATTTTTAAATATACATGGATTCAAGATTTCTAACAAGGATATTGAACACCTAATAATAAAATATTTAAATTGGAAAATAAATTTTTGAATAAGTGGAGCATGTTGAGACTCAACCATCAAATCATCTTTCTTCTCTATGAGCCCACTTTAAATTTATTAGGAATTTCTGAAGTAACTAAGCATAAATAAATATAAACTATTATTTTAATAGTAAGAAAAATTAGATTAAATATAAAATGTGATAAATTATAGAAAATAAAATTAAGAATATCAAAGAAAAATAATTATCACATTAAAGGAGATTTAGAGATGCCTAGTAATTTAATAAATCAAAGTGAAAAATTTCATGAAATAAGATAAATTGTGTGAGAAATGTTTTTGCAAGCTATTTAGAGGATCATGTGTAACAACCTTAAGCATCAAATCAGGTGCAAAATTTAAATGTCCCATAGAGTGTTCAAATTTCCTAGAAAATAAGTTCTTTTAATATTAAAAAAATATTTGATTTGAATGAGATGATGAAGGTGAGTATATTGACATTTCCTTCTTCTCTATTTGGCTTTGCTTGGTATTACATCAAATTAAAATGACAAATAAACATAAATAAAAACAAATTAAATTTTAAGTACAAATATATTAAACTTGAAATATGACAAATTGAATCAATATTATAAAACCAAGTCAAAGAAATCTAAAAGTCACATCAGAGGAGATTTATTGTTTCATACAAATATAACCAGGTCAATGAAAATAATTAAAAAAACATAAATACATATGCAGGATGCATTGCGTGATACTAATAAGTTCAAGTGAAACATCTTCAACTGTTGGCATATATGAAAATGACTTAACAATCATGCAAAAGTCATCGAAAATAATTTTTTAAAAATATTTTAAAAAATATTTAATAGATAAAACTCCTTAAGATGAAGCCAATGACATTTGTTCTACCAAAAACTCACTTTGATTTAAGTTACAAAAAATTAATAAATAAAAAATTTATTGGTAATAATAAATTAATATTTTTATATTTAATAAATACATATTAATCCTGAAAGAAGACAAAACTAAATATTGTAAAGTTGCCAATTCAAATAGATGAAATCACCTCACCACAAGAGATTTTGATTTACATTGTAAAATAAGAAAATCAAAGTGAAAAGTCTGAAAAGATGATATTAATAAAGTAGAAAAGCTGCATTTAAAGATACTAATGAGATCAAGTGTAGCATCATCCATCAACCTAGTAGGTACGGATTGAAATGTCTCATAAAGTTTGCCAAACATTTCAATGCAAAATATTAAAGAATGTATACTAACAAATATTTAATTGGATAGAGTAGCATGATGAGAAAAGTTCAATGATGCTTTCCTTAATATAAATTATCCTAAAAATACACAAGTTATAATGAATTATTATTTTCAATATTGAATAAATATATGTTACATTTTAATTTAGATGAATTGAACAATTATAACATATCCAAATAAAAAATACACAAGTTATATAGGCAATTTGCATTATAAAATATGAAACAAATCAACTATAATATTCTTGATCAATAAATAACTTATGAATTAAAATGACTTGAAATAAGTGCCACGCCATATGTAAACTTTATAAAAAAATAAAAGAATAAATATTTAATTAGATTGAGCACTTTGAGATGAGTTATTCAACGTTTGACTCATCTCCATGGGACCTCGATTAGAATTAAATCAAATTTCGAATGTAAATAAATATGAACAAAAAAAATTATAATTTTAAATTTAATTATACTTATATTAAAATTTAAATAATTTAAATTCTAATAATGTAATATAACTAAATCAATTTGAGGTAATGATCGCAAATATGTATAATTAAGTTGGAATGTTACATAAAAAATTAAAGGAGAAAGATATAAAGAAATTTAATTAATTGCATATGAAAGACCCAATAAAAAATATGAAAATATTGAGTAACAATCTCAACCATGAAAGTAGACATGAATCGAAATATCTTACAAGGACTACAAAAACAATCAAAAAATACACTATTTAAAAATATATGAATGAACTAATTGGATAGAGCTTGTTGAAATGATCTAATTTCGTTTTTTTTCACTCGATCAAACCTTATTTAAAACTACTATGAATGAAAAATTAAATAAACAAAAATATAAATAAATTATAATTTTATTACTACGAAAATATTTATTAAAGCTAAAATAATATAAATCGAAGCAATATAACATAACTAAATTAGAGAGATGTGAAAGTCATACATGAAGAGAATTGGAGTTTCATGGTAATATAAATAAATCAAACCGTATGACTAGAAGAAATGGGAGAAATTATAAGAGTATCCAACAATCCAAGATACTAAGGAGATCATGTGTAACAACCACCATTTTAAAGCTAGGTGTTAATTGAAATGTCTAACAAAATATTTTACAACCCTAAAAAATAAAATATGTTGTAATATTAAAAACAAACATTTAACTAGAAAAATTTTATTGAGTGAATGTTACATTCCAGTATTCTAAAGAAACTGTTCATCCCAAATTTTCTAATCAAGTACTAGTGCAAAATCTAAGAAAGCAAAAAAACCTAAAAATTACAATATCTAAAAATATAATAGATATTATTTAACTAGTTGGAGCATGTCGAGTTGAGTCCAGTCAAACAATGACTTTTCATCTTCATTGATCCTCATTTGGAATTATGATGAATTACAAAAATAAATACATAAGTAAATATAAAATATTATTTAATATTATGTAAATATATGCAATTTCAATATGACAAGTTGTGGCAATGTAATAGAGTGAAATCAAAGCAAAAAAGTTTAAAGAAATGCGAAAACTTTTACGAAAGTTTGCAATTAAAGATATTAAGGAGATGGCATGTAGCAACTTCAATTGCACAATTTGGTATCAATTTGAATGTCCCATAATCTATGCCAAAACATTGAAAAAATCTTTTAAAAAAGGAATATTTAATTTTATAAACCTCATCGTGATGATTCCAATAAAATTTGCTTCATCCTAACCAAACTTCATTTATAGATACTTCAACTTTGTAAAAAAATAAGCATGAACAATAAGTAATTATTTTTTAAATTAATTAAATATGTATTAATGTTAAAATAAGATTAAATAAAATAATTTAATTGATATAAATCATTGATATGAAAGGGTGACATGAGAAGAGTTTTTGAATAACATAGTTAGATAGCCAAATCAATGTAAGAATATTAAAAACATATCATAAATTTTGCAAGAAAATTGCAATCCAAGGACTAAAGGGATTGTGATAACAACTTCGATTGTTAGATCAAATATCAACCACAATTTCTCTTAAACGGTGTCAAAACACAAGAAAATGAAATATTCAAGACATAAAAATAAATATTTAATTTGATAGAGTTCGTCAAAATTAGTCCAACAAAACTAACTTTATTTTGATGGGACATATTTATAATTACTAAGAATTATAAATTAAAAAGAGCATAAATACCAAAAAACACGATTTGTATTTCAAGTTAACTATATTATAGTAAAAATGAGGGAAATTGAAGCAAAGTATTATAACAAAAGGGAACATATATATAAATATATATATATATATATATTTATATATATGTGTGTGTGTGTGTGTGTGTGTGTGTATGTATGTATGTATGTATGTATGTATGTATGTATATATATTTATATATATATATATGAGATTTAGAGTTACAAGGTATTATAACCGATTATATGAAAATCATTTGAAAAAATGAGATAAATTATTTAAGAAAGTTACATTATGACGTACTAAGGTGATCAAGTGTAACATCCTTAATTCTTAAAATTGGTATCAATCAAAATATCTTAAAAAATTTACCAAATAAAAAGGCTCTTATTTCATGCAAATCAAACATCGTTTGGAAATAATTCATATTAACAAAATAAACATTATAAATAATAATAAATTATTTTCTAAATATTAAGTGAATATATCTTAAAACTAAAACAAGATAAATTGAAACAATATAATATTACAAAAATAAGGTGCCATGAAGGTCATATTACAGAGAATTAGAGTTTTAAAATAATATAACCAAATTAAAAGAAACAAAATTTTGAAGAAATGAGATAACTTGTAAATTTACATTTTAAGAAACCAACTAGAACAAATGAAACAATCTCGATCAACAAATTATGTGCTATTTAAAACATCCCTTAAAGCATTCTAAAAGCTTAAAATACAAGATATTTTAAAAACAAAAAAGGTATAATTAATTGGATACAGCACGTACAATCGAGCCCAACGAGATTTGTTTGATTTCAATTTGTCCACATTTTGAGTTGCTTTTAATTACTAAAGTAAATACGCATAAATAGTAATAAATTTATTTTAAAATTTTAAGGAAATATATGTTAAAACTCAAAAAAGATAAATTGAAGCAATGTAATTTAACCCCATCAAAGAGATATAAAGGTCATACAAGAGAAGAATTATAGTTTCATTGTAACATAACCAAATCATAGCAACACATTTGAAGAAAATAAGATAAATTGCTCATGAAAATTGTAATCTAAGATAAATTCATCATATGTGATTCTTATTTTAATTTCAGTTTGTTATATCATATTATTATAATTTTTCATTTTTATAATTTAATATATATACTAAATTAAAATTATAATTAATAATTAGTTATTATTAAAAAATATTTAATTTTAATAATATGCAGTAATTCAAAATGTTGTTTGTTGAAATTGGAAAAAAAATCGTTAGAGTCGTCTGAGTTAGTTCCAATGATATATTAATTTTTTATTTCACTAAATTTTTTTAATTTTTAAGGCTTTGACATGCTTTATGAGTCATTTGGATCTTTACCTGATTGTTCAATTTATGATGTTTGACACGATCACAGTAGTATATTGGAATGCAACATTCTTATATAATACATCAAATTTCTTCAAATTTTTAACATTCATTTTGTTGTATTATAATAAAACTCTAATCGTTTACTTATGTCATCGTTAGATTTCTTTAATTTTGATATATATTGCTTTAATTTATCTTATTTCGACTTTAAAATTTATTTACTCAATATTAAGAAAACATTAATTTTTACCTTTGTTTTTTATTTTTTATTTATAATAACTCTAAAGAAGGACTAATTGAAAAGAAATAATAGTCACAAACTCATCTAGATGAGGTTTATCTAATTAAGGATTCATTTTTATATTTTAAAATATTTATTTTTTAATTTTTTATATGCAAGAAAGGCAATTTGATTTGTATACTGATTTGTTGATTGATGATATTATAGATGATCTCCTTGGTGTTTTGGAATTGAACTTTCCCAAATAATATATACCTTTTCTTCAAGTTTTTAACTTTAATTTTTTTATGGTATTACGTCACTAAAATTTTTCTTTTGTATGACCTTTCAATTTTTTTTAATTTAGTTATATTGCATTACCTCTTTTCTTCTTTTTTAAGAATAACGTATATTTAATTAATGTTTACATAATAATTTTTAATTATAATGTTTATTTATGATGGTAATTTATAGTAGTTGCAAACAATGTTTAATTCATCAAAAACAAATATCATTACACTTGTTATGATGAGCTTTTCCATAAAAATATTAATTTTTATTTTTTAAAAAATATTTTAATATGGCATTCCTAATTTTCTTTCCAACTTAATGATCATGGATGTTACATTCGATTCTATTACTATCTTAGGATACTGCTTTCCATTAAAATTTGACATTTCCACAAATATTTTGATTGTTTTGGAGATATTACTATGTGACACAAAACTTCCTATCGTGCTACTTTTGCATATCTATAATTTAGATAAATCATATTGTTTAAATTTATCTTATTTCTGCATTTATATTTATCTACTTAATAGTTAACTTGTTATTTATTTTTAGTTTTCTCATTTTTATTTGTAATTATTAATAATTCTAATTGAGGTACCACTAAAATGAAAAACATCAATAAACTAGTCACAATTATCTACATCTAATTAAATATCTATGTTTAAATTTTTATACATTTCATTTTTGATTTCTTATGCTTTGCTAGATGTTTCAATTCAACATTAACTTAACTATCAAGCATGATACATGTGAACTCCTTATAACATGAAAACAACTTCCTTATAAAATTTAACTTATTCCTTAAATGTTTTGCATTTAATTGGTTTTTTTATTATTCAACAATAATCCTCTTCTAAGGTGACACTTCATTTTTATTTTATCATACTACCTATTATTTTTCATGATTAATTACATTGATAATTCACAGTAGCCATAAACGAATTCTAATCAAGATTAAATAATCATCGTTTGACTTACCTAGATTAGCTGTAACTTACTAAATATTTGTTTGATATTTTTAAATATTTTTATTTGCTGTCTTTTTACGATTTCAAAGAAATTTATATTTTTATCATATTTAATGAATGTGGATATTACACCTATTCTCTTCAATATTTTAGAATGAAACTTTCCCACACAATTTATCTCATTACGTAAATTTTTTTTATTTTCCTTTGGTTATATTATTCTTAAACTTTAAATCTCCTATTATGTGATGTTAACATCTCTTTGATTAGCTTATAATATATTTTATCAATTTATGACATTTCAAATTTAATATATATTTACTTGACATTAAAATAATTTTATATTATTAATTATGTTTAATTATTTTAATAATTATTAGTAATTTTGAACAAGATACAATCGAGATAAAACAAATGTTGTTAACTCATAACGATGAGTTATATCCAAATAAATACTCATTTTTATGTTTTTTTCTTATATTGTTTTATAAGGTTTTGGCAAGTTTTATTAGGTATTTTGATTCAATCTTACTTTAGCAATCGAGGATGTTACACTTTATCTCCTATGTATATTGGAATGAAATTTTCACTTAAAATATGTCTCATTTCTTTAAATGTTTTGCATTGATTTAGTTATATTATTATATAACTCTAAATCTCTTAATGTATTACTTTTACATTAGTATAATTTTGTTATATTACATTGCTTAAATTTATTTTATTTCAAAATTTAATATTTGTGTACATAATAGTAAAATTATTTTTTTGTTTATGTTAATTTATATTAGTATTTTGGTAGTTGAAAATGTGGTCCAATCAAAATGAAAAAAATTCATTAGATCCATCACGATATATTATTTCTAATTAAAAATTTATTTTTATTTTTTTCAAAATATCTTATTTTCGTAAATTTTGTTGAGCTTTAAGAGGCATTTTGACTTGTGCATGAATTAATGATGGATGATGTTTCACTCAATCTTCTTAGCATCCATTAATGCAATGTCTATGTATTATTTAACTTATTTCTTCAAAAGTTTCGCTTCGATTTTGTTTTTTTACTATGAAACACTAATTCTATTACTTCGATTTATATTGCTTCAATTCTTCTCACTTTTTTTTAAAATTTTATTAAGTTAATATTAAAAAGGTATTATTTTCTTATTTATTCTTATTTATCTTGGTAGTTCATAGTAATAATAAGCAAGGTTTGATCATGATAAAATAAAAGCTATTGGACTCGTTACAAAGATTTCCCTCTAGTAAAGTATTATATTTTATATTTTTAAATTTTTTTTATGGATTTTGCATGAAGTAAAAGAATTTTAGATACATAATACATTTGTTGATTCAAGATGTTACTCTTGATCTTTTTTATCAACTTCAAATGAAACATTGCAATATAATTTCTATTTTCTTTAAATTTTTCATTTTGGGTTGACTATTTTATCATATAATTAAAAATCTCCTCTCATGTGACCTTTACTTAACTTTGATTAGGATATAATACAATCTTTCAATTTGTCTAAATTCAACTTTAACATCTATTTAGATAACATTAAAAAAATAATTTATCATTATTAACACTTATTTTAATTATTAACTCATAGAAATTCCAAATAAAGTTTGATAAAGACTAAGAAAACAATATTAGATTCATCTAATGGAGCTTTATTCTCTTACAAATTCTTTTTTTTTTATTTTTATATATTTTTTATTTTTAATAGTTTTGACGTACCTTATGAGATATATCAATTAGTACGTGATCTGATAATGAAGAATGTTACACTAAATCTCTTAAGTAACTTGAAAAACAACATTCTTTTGCAATTTATTGTGTTTTTGTAAAATGCTTTACATTAATTTTATTATATTACCCTGTAATTCAAAATCTCCTCTCATATGACCTTTACATCACTTCGATTTATTTTTATTAAATTATTTGTATTTATTTCTCTTGATTTTTAATATTTGTTTACTCAACTAAAAGAGTAATTTACTATTATTTCTGCTTATTTTTTTAAGAATTTAATAATTATTTCTAATGACACCTAATTAAGATAAAATAAATATTTTATAACTTTTCATGATTTGCTCCATATAATTAAAAACGGTTTTTATATTTCAATATTTTTTCTTTTATAAGATTCATAAATGGTTTTAGGCATTTTGATTCATGCCAAATTTGATGGTCGTGAATATTACACTCAAAATCTTTGGTAACTTATTGGAAAATTTCTCAAACTATTTATCTCATTTATTTAAAGTTTCACTTTCAATTGGTTATGTTATTCTAAATTGCTATTTCAATTCTCCTAGACATCACTTTAATTTTTTTATATTACATTGCTTTAAATTAATCTCGTTTTAGCTTCAATAATCATTTACTTAATATTCAAAAAATGTTTTATTTTTAAATTTTCTTGCCTTGATTTGCAATTTATAGAGACTTCAAATGATGTCCAATCAAGATAAAATAAGGTCATTACCTCTAATGAGCATAGTGAAATTAAATATTTAATTTTTTTTTTAAATATTATATTTTCTAGACTTTCGAAATGCCACAAAAAATATTTAAGTTTTTAGATAATTTGATGATGAACATGTCACACTCCATCTCCTTAGTATCTTGGAAAGCAACTCTATCATATAATTTACAACATTTTGTCAAATTTTTTACTTTGGTTAGGTTATACTGCTATACAACTCTAATCCTCTTCTCAAGAAACTTTTACATCAATTTAATTTAATTATATTACCTTATTTAAGTTTTCTTAACTTTACCTTTTATATATATTTATTTAAAATTTAAAAATTATTTTTTTAATATTTATTCTTATTTAATATTTTAATTCATAATAATTCTAAACAAGCTCTAAACAAGATTAAACAAATATTGTTCAAATCATCTCCTTGAGCATTATTCATTTAAATATTAATTCTCATATTTCTTATTATTTCAATTTTTAAAATTTTTATAATGTCTTATATGATATTTTAATTTGTACCAATTTGATATTCAAAGATTTTACGCTCAATCTCTTAAGTATTCTAGAATGCAACTTTTTGATGCATGTTCTCTAATTTCTCAAAATTTTTGCTTTGATTTAGTTTAGCTACTATGTAACTCTAGATCTCATCATGTGTGACCTTTATATATCATTGTTTTTCCTATAATAATTCACTTCAACGTATCTAACTTTAGCTTTAATATATTCTTTCTTAACATTAAATTAATAATTTTTTATTATTTATACTTTTTTACATTAGTAATTTTTAGCAATTACAATTGAGATCTAATCGAGATGAAAGAATAGTCATTGTGTCCATTTTGATAATCTTTATGAAACTAATTATTTATTTTTATACTTCTAAATGCTTTATTTTCTTTTATTTTTTTCATGTTTTATTAAACTTTTAGTTTCATACCCAATTTGGCAATCAAGAATGTCACACTAGATCTTCTATGTACCTTGGGAGCCAACATAGCCATACAATTTATCTCATTTCATTAACTTCTTTCTTTCATTTGATTATATTACAATGAAACTCTAAATCTTCTTTTGTGACGTTCACATCACTTTGATTTACTTGTGTTGCATTGCTTAAATGTATCTCTTTCCACTTTAATGTATATTTAATTAACATTAAAAAAATAATTTATTATCTAAATTTTTTTACTTTTGTGAGTTTTATTAACTCAAAACATCTTCAAATTGAGATGAAGCAAAGGTTGTATGACTTGTCTAGAAGAGTTCTATCACACAAAATATCCATTTAATAATTTTAAAAATATTATTTTTAAGGTATTTTACATAATTTAGTTGATATTTTTAATTGTGCCTAATGTAAAAGTTCAAAATGTAATAGTTGATCTCCTTAATTTCTTAGAATGTAAATTTGTTGCATAATTTATCATATTTTATCAAAATATTTTCTTTAATTTTGTCATAATACTATCTTAGACAAAATGTCATCTATTCAGATCTTTACATAACTTTTATTTAATAAAATGGCATTTCTTCCATTCGAATCATTTTAAATTTAATTAAAATTTATTAATAAGAAAATAATAATATATTATTAAGTAAATTTATTTCCTTCTATAGTTCATAGTTATTCCGAATGATTCCTAATAAAGATAAAAAACATTGTTTGACTCATCTCAAACTTTTTCTAACTAATTAAATATTCATTTCCATTTTGTTACGTATCTTTTTTTCATATGGTTTGGGCATATATAATAGGACATGTATATTTTAACTTTACTTAATGATGAAAGATGTTACACTTTTTGCAACTTACAATGCACCTTTCTCAAATTATTTATTTTATTCTTCAATTTGTTTTCTTTAATTTGTTCAGATTACGATGCGTCTGTAAATGTCTTCCTGTGTTACCACTACATTGTTTGATTTGGTTATATTATATTGCTTCAATTTGATTAGTTTTAATGATAATAAATGTTTGTTTAATATTAAAATAACAATATATCATTATTTAGAATTATTTTTTTAGTAATTCATTGTTATTCCATTTGAATTAGGATCAAAATGAAATAAATTTAATAGCATTAGTCTTGATGACCTCCATCTTACTAAGATTTTATTTTCCATTTTTTAATATTGATTTTTTTGAGGTTATGTAAACTTTACAAGGCATTTTGAGTTGTATCTAAGTTGATGATTGAGGATGTTGCCTTCGATCCACATTGTGTCAAGAATATAACTTTTCCATTTATTATATGTCATTTTTTTAAAATTGTTTTGGCATGATTTGTCCATATTGCCAAGTAACTTTAATTCTTTTCTAATATGAATTTTACATGTATTTAATTTAGTTATGTTGCATTGTTTTAGTTTTTCTCATTTCAAATTTAATTTTACTATTTATGTTTATTTAATTTTTAAATTTGATGTTATTCCAAAAGTGGTTTAATTGAGATGAAATATGCATGGTTGGAATGATCTTGCAGAGTTTTATCAAATTAAATGTTAATGTTACTTTTTAAATATTTTTATTTCAAAGGTTTTTTATTATATTATGAGATTTGGTAATTAAGATTGCTATTCAGCTTCTTGGAATGTAACCATCCCATACAAATTATATAATTTTCTCAAAGTTTTTGCTTTCATGTGGTCATATTGTAATAACAATCTAAATGCCCTCTTGTGGAACCTTCATTTTGTTCTATTTGTTAATATTACATTAAATCTATTTATCTCTTTTTAGCTTCAATATATTTATATATATAATATTTAAAAAATAATAATTTATTATTATTTATTATTATTTGCAATAATAATTCATTATATTTTCAATTAAGGTTTGATCAATATGAAACAAGCATTGTTGGTTTCATCTAGATTTACTCCACCCAATTTAATATTACTTTCATATTTTTTAAATTTTTTATTCTCTTCAAGATTTACGCAAATAAAGAGAAATTTTATGTCTTAGTTTTTTTGAATATCAATGATGATACACTTTCTAATAAAAATAGTCTCTTTTTCTCAAATTTTTTTAAATCTCATGCTGCTATCTAACTCTAAATCACCTCTCTTGTGTCTTTTGCATCATTTTAATTTTGTTAAAAAATATTTCTTTAATATATTTTAGTTAAAATTTAAAATATATTTTGTTACCATCAAAATAAAACTATTTATTATTTGTGATTTTTTATTTTTGAGATTCATAGTTATTCAATATGTGCTTTAATCGTGATGAAAGAAACATCAATGGATATGTCTTAACAACCTCTATTTAATTGAATATTTTTTATATTTCTAAATATTTTAGTTCTTTAGGTTTTTAGTGTATTATATGTGCAATCCATAGTTGTACTTGATTAAAAGATTAAGGTTGTTTCACTTAGAAACTTTAGTATCATTGATTCAAACTTTCAAATAAAATTTGTCTCACTTATTCAAATGTTTTTCCTTATTTTATTTTACTACATTACTCTGAATATTTTCTTGTAATCTTTGTATCACTTTGATTTGGCTATATTAGATTGCTCCAGTTTACCTTAGTTTTGTGTTATATATTAATATATTTACATTTAACAAAATTTACTATTTATGACTAATTACTTTTGTAATTAGTTGAAATTCCAAATGAGGTCTAATTTAGAATAAATAAATATCATTAAACTAGCCACAACAAGCTTTATCTAACTTAAAATTCTTTTTTATATTTATATATTTTGAAGTTTTTCCTTGTTTTAAAAAGGTAATTTATTCGTACCTAATTTAACAATCAATTAAGTTACGCTTGATTGCCTTAGTACTTTGTTCATACGTAATGTAACTAAAATTTTCAAAGTTTTCACTTTATTTTTATTATATTACTTTGTGGCTCTAAATATTCTCTTATGTGACTTTTGCAGTGCTTTGATTTTGGTATATTAGATTTCTTTAATTTATCTTATTTCACCTTCAATATATATTTACAAAAAATAAAAATTATTTATTTATATTTTTATACCTTCGCAATTTAAAGTAAGTTCAAACATGGTCTGATTAAGATAAAACTAATGTCACTAGACTAGTATCGATGAATTCTTTTCAAATAAATATCAGTTTTATATTTTTCTAGAATGTTGTTATGCTTTACTAGGAATTTTTTGTGCTTGATTTTATAATCACACTCTAGAATGTAAGTTTCTTAATTTATCACATTGCTTTAAATTTTCCAATTTTATTTAGTTATACTGCTATATAACTTTAAATCGCTCCTAATGTCACGTTCACTTTGCTAAGATTTTACTATGTTACCATGCATGAATTTATCTCATTTTAGTTTTAATATGTTTATACTTATTTTTAAAATAATAATTTTGCTATTATTTACCTTTACCATCTTTGGTAAGTCGTAGAAAATTTTAACAATGTATAATTAGAATAATGCAATTAAAGTTGGCCTTGTCTCAAGGAAATCTGTCAAAATAAATACTCATTTCGATATATTTATTTGTTTTAAATTGAAATAGTTTTGCATGCTTTATGACAAATTATTTATTACAGTTGTTTTTATGCTCGAGGAAGTCGCACTCGATCTAGTTGGTATCTTCAAATTTAACTTTTATGTATAATTAGTCTCCTTATTTTTCAAATAATTTTAAAAGACTCTTTCTTTGAAGACCTTATCCTTCTACAATCCTTCAAGTATAAAAAATGTTACCAAAAAGTGATTTGTTTTTTTGTTTAAGACAACAAATTTCAATAATGCAAAATGTTTTAGCCTTTAATAAATTAAATTATATGAGTACTTTGTTTCTATATGTTCCTCACAATGTAGTATTTTAACATTTAACACTTCTATTATATATCCATAGTATCAGCATGTTTTATAAAATGTACATGCACGATTTAGCTAGGTTGCTTTATTAGTTGAAGAGCTTAGAAATGCCAATGTGAAAGTATTTAATGTTCTTCATTTTTCTATGATTCAAAAGGAACATTTAACAATATTAACATAAGAGTTATGCACTATTCTAATTTCTTGTATAATAAATTTCATTCTTTCTAGTTTTGAGATGTGTGACAAACACATCATTCTAATATATCATAAAGTGCACTCTAATTTGAGCTTTAGTTACAAAGCTAAAATATATGTTGTACAAATATGAAATGTAATATTGTATTGTATGATAATAAAGCCATCATGATAAGTGGCTTGGTGTCAATTTTTTACTTAAGTACATAATTTCTTTGATTTTAGCTTGGTTTGTATTTACATTACACAAGATTTCTTTGCTTTAATGGATGCTATGACTCATGATGAATTTTTCTACCATCAATGCATCCCTGAGGCAATTAATGACAAGAATTCCAAGTGCCACACAGTGTAAATGAATGTTTTAACACTCTTTGTAGTTAATGTACAAGATTAAAATATCTAAATGGTTTAACCACCCCTTAAGGCTTTTGTCTACCATGTTCTAGGATCATTATATTGAGCCAACTACAAGATAGAAAACGTTATGATTTAATATATTTCATTTGTATATGCTTTGAAATAATAGATATGGTTACAACAACTTGTCATTCACTAAACATTCATTATGCAATATTATCCTTGTTTTGTCATCATGAAGCACATGTGCTCAACAATCTCCCCATTAATGATTAGAAAACTAATGCTAGAATTATTCTTTTACATTAAAGAGGTATGGAAGACATTCCAAGTACACTAGCTACAAAAAAATTACATAATGTGGGGTATACCAAGATATAAAGTAATCACAACAAAGCAAAGTAATAGAACAATAAAAGCATAATAGCAATCAAGTAGAATTAAGAGTGTAGAACAAACAAAATGACTTCATCATCAAATAGTTTCCGCTAAATAATTATAAAATGCAATCAAGTGCATAAAAAAGTATCTTGCCATTGAGCTTCTATTAAATTGTTGAATAATTTATGTATTGCGCTATAACTCCCATTGAGTTTCTTTCTTCGAACCGACTTGCAATCCTTTATTTTGTAATCATTGCAAGCATTTTCAATGGAAGAAACATAAAAATAATATATGTTTTACACAACATTATTTATAAAGTTAATTGTAGTAATTATAGTAATAATTTAATACATTCTTCTTAAGTAAAGTTCCTATTTTGTAGTTCACAATATAAATTGGCTTGGAAAGAAATCCAAAAAAGTTTGGTTTCTAGTGTGGAGGACCAACATTTTAACTGCCAAATCATTAATCAAATTTAGTTCAAGTTAATCTTTAAAAGTAATAGTTGATCCTTAGCTATAGTTGTTGTATCATTCAAGGAGATGCTCACAAAAAAGATATTAATTACTAATGAATAGTTCAACTGTTTGGATGAAAACAATAATTATTCGTGTAATGGATGAATGGAAAGAAGCATGGCCCTTAGATATATAGGTTGAAGAAGATTGAAAATAGGTGTTCAAGCCTTTGGTTTAACTTTAAAGCCATGGTACCATTTGGTTGAGTAACAAAACATCATGACTTCACTTTCAAGAAATTTTGTTGGTTTGATCTATAAATCCTTCACTAAGTAATTATATATCAATTAAGAATAATTGCTTTCATCATCTTGCTAGATCATGATCATTAATGTTTTTAAGAATAGTTGTAGCTTATTGATAATACTATTTCAAGTGTTTTTAGAGTGAGTTCTAATTTTTTGACAACAAAAAGAAATTTAAAACAATCTATGCTTTTTAATATCATTGATCACACAAAATGATGCCCATTATCATACTTATGTTGCCTATAATTAGTCTTAAATCTGCAACTAATGTTTGTGATTTTTGTGGCATCGTATAGGAATTTTAGATTCAACGTACAAATGCAAGCACAACTTAGACCTAGGATTATAAATTTAAACTTGACTATACATGGTTTTGACATTGAACTTGTTTGATATATTTTCTAAAATAGAGATTCCTTTAGTATCGTCAGTAATGAAGTTTCTTTCATGAAAATGTGTAATGTATTTCTTCTTAGCATTATTATTCATCTAACATGTGTTGTTGTCAAATAGTCCAATTATTTTATTCTACAAGTATGACTTAAAGACAACTCTTTTATCATGTTTTATGCAGATTATCTCTTATACGTTTACCAAGTTGTTGCTTTATGATGTTCATATTTGCTATATCAAATAGCATGAAGAAATGTATTAGATTTGTACAATAACATATATAAGTCAAATAACATGAATGACTTAGGATAAATGTGTGCTCATTGTGATGTATCAATATGACATTTGCATTTTGTGAGCATAACAATTATCAAATTAAACTAGATAACAAAGTTCTACATTATAGTTTGACGACGGCCTATATTAATACAAGTACATTGACTTGTACGCAACACTTAAATTAAATCAAACATATAGCTGTCGTACTTCAATAATAACTATATTGTTTGTTTGCAGCTATTCTATTTGTCATAGATAAGTAGAATTGCTACATCATTGTACCTTCGATTATTCTTACATGAACATATAATACAATATTTTTTCAAGAGCTTGATACTTTCTTATGTAAAACATCATATGATAGTAATGTACCATTAGACAATTATCAGTCATTTAAAATTTGCAAATGAACTATATTGTACGTGTATAATCTATATCAACATCAACTACATATACATAAAGCATATGTAGTGCTCTAAGAATTAGAGTTGTTATTACCAACGGAGTTTCTTTGTCTGCAATTTGTTCAACTATTCCTTTAATTGAAGATACAATACAGAAAAAAATAAATGATGAAATAATTTTAAAATAATTTTTGAATGTTCAATATAGACAACATATATGAATATTTCTTATACTAAATTTGAGAAGGAATAATTCAATTGTAAGTCCATTTCAGTCTTAGTTATTCCTTTGTCTACATTACATTGCATCGAGCTTTAACATGAATGTCAATATCATTAGATTGTCTAGTTTTTTTTAAAATGTACAACAATATGGATTTTTTCACAGAGATAACTTGTCATATGATTGTCATATAGGATTTTACATTTACTAATGATGCTACTATTGTAATCCTATGTTGCAAAAAGTCACGTCTCGGTCGAATAAGAAATTGTTGCATTAGGAAGTGGGACATGAACATGCAAAGATATTTAAAGACAAATTATTGAGTTCAAAGCTCATATGAGTCCATTGAAAGAAGTTTTAAAAATATTGTTCTCTGATGATTACTTCGATGCACAATATGTGTGCATATGATATAGTTTTTCAGTGATATAGATTTTACATATGATTTTTTTAATGTTTGTGAACCTTATTAAATTATAGGTGTTATCATATTTGTAATGCTATATTATTTATAATTTTTGCTAGGAATAGCTCAACAACTTTGTCTAAAGGTAGTGCTTATAGTGTTTACCCTAGTTGATTGTACAAAAGGGAGTGATTTGTTAGTGGAAACTTGACCAAGTTGAGTAGGGGTGCATGTAGGTAGTAGTTAAGTTGAATCACATAAAACGACTTAGCTCTTTAGCCTTCATTGAGCTGCATGCTTTAGAAGGCTCCTTACATTTCATAAGAATTACCAGTCCATTTCTTTGAAAGCTAAAGAATATTTTTGCATTGCATTATAAGTTGTTGACAATCACATTTAACATAAAAAACTACATATGTTGGTCAAATTTTATTGAAAAATTAAAGGTGTTTATCACAACATTGTATTGGGAATTATAAGATTTGCATAACTAAACTATTTGGCTCACTCTTGTACTTGTTGATTACATATAATTATAACAAGTGGTAAGAAAGAAGATTTTGTTAAGGGAAGAAAAGCTTGTGACAAGATCATAGGTCACTCTATTTTATGTTTGGTGATCTATTATAATTAAAGAGGAGCAAATACTACAAATGCAAGTTGAATTCTGTTATCTAAATCAAATTCACTCAACCAAGATTTGGCGAACAACTAGCTTATTTTTTCATTTAATAGAAAGAAAATTATAGAAATGTAAAACTAAAAGAATGAAAACAATAAAAAAGGAAATAACAAGTGTACAAGATTTTTCTTGGTGTTTCAACTTGAATAATTGCAATACTCACTTGTAATTAAGTTGATGGGGCTTCCAATAGGCACTCCCTTTCGTTATAGTTGGTTGGTATAAAACAAATACAACAGTGGCATTGGGATGAGAGACAAAAAAGATAAATGTATTGTTAAAGGAAAAGAATAGATGTCTTACTAACTAATACATTAAAAAACTGTCACTTTAATCATTTATGAATGACTTTAGCACCAAACTAAATAAGTGTTATTTTTACCAAAATGAGTCAAATGGCAAGAGATGTAGAAGAACCTGAAATGGATTTGAAAAAAAAAGCTGATGCTCTAGACAAAATGATGTATGCTTGCACTAATGATCTTTTGTTAAAAAATTAAGCATTTAATTTAGTAATTTAGTCTATCCCATTTGCAATAAATCTATATTTATGCTTAAGTTCATCCCCAAGTTATTTATGGATCTTCTAATGGTTAAATTCGTTTTGAAGATGATAAAATAGCCATCATGATCGCAAATTCCGTTCATTTTTGTTCAATCTCACATCATATTAAGATGATAAAGCTTCAACCAGATCATCCCAAACATCTCTACAATTTGGCGAGTGCTAATTAATTTAGAAGACTTTTTGTACAAGTTTAATAAAGGTCATTCTATTATATGACACCAATTAACAATATGGCACTTAATTCTTTTAAAAATTGTACTAGATGATCACACATAATACACTAATACAAGTCACTCCATCTTAATAGTTTATGTAGATTGTGTATGTTTGAAGGATGTCACTATGATATGTTGTTTATTTTCTTGATGTTCAATCCTCTTAGGAACAATAGAATGATGTGATCATATTAGAGGGAGCACCTGTATGTCCTTTTGTTAGTCATTTAATCTAGACTTAAAGATATAATAGAACCCATAAAATAAACCTTTCATGATAGTATGAGGGTTATTTATGTCAACTTATTTAGGGTTATGTAATCATCCTATAAAAGTCACAGACAGATCATCATTTTACATTAATAGACATTTTCATGGTTTAGTCGTAATGAATGATTATCATACTCACTTGCTTGAACTATCGTGATTTTGTGATAGCTATGAAATAATTTTTATGTGATGTATTTTGAATGATAATGAATCTTAAAGTATTAATGTATAGACTATCATTTGAAGGACTTCAATCATATAAGTTCAAGTGCAACACTACCCAAGTACTGTGTTCACAAAACATAATAAGTGAATTATTATTTTAAGGCATTTATGTCATTGATGAGTTATATATAAATGTATGAATATGGCTTTGTGCTATATTGTATGCATATTGTAAATATCAATTGTGAACAGAATGAGAACTATCTCATGAACAAATAATCGAGTTATGAAAAGATAAGTTCATGCGATATGACATAATTATTGAATATTTCTAAACAATATTTAGCGTTTACATTGGATGGACCTTGAGAGGAAATAAGGTTTGTACTCATATGAAGAATTCTTTGTATGCATATGATGTAATGTGTAGAGTCAACCCTAGAGAATGGATGACAGAAATAACATACTTATACCATATATGATCTAGTTCACTTATATTAATTTTATCAGAAGGTGGTCTCATCATTTTGATGAAGTCAACATATCTATAATATGTCATGGCAACATCAACATTTTATTAGGCCATTAAGTTAGAATTTGGATCATACAAGCATGATATGGGGTATAATATTATAAGATTAATAAGATGAAAGAAATACTATTTGTTTTAAACCATGTTTCATTTTATTAATTGATATAAATATAAAACATAAAAGTAGTGGTATTTCAATTAAGCTAATGAACATTATGAGTACTTTATATGCTATAATGTATGTTTTTAACAATGCATGCATGTAATGTGTACATTATTCCTAATTATGACTTTTACAAAAGATGAAGATTTCAAATCTTATCGTAGTAAATGTATGGTAATGCATTGCATGATATGGATTAGTAATAAAATAAAGGGCTTGCCTTTGCAACTAAATGGTTTTAAGGTTTAGCCATCCTTGAGCAAACATTTTCCAACATATCCAATTGAACATACAAGATCGCCTCTCATTCTAATCATTTACTTTAACAAAAACATTACTTTAGAAACAAAAATTAGCTAACCGATAGTTTTTCCAACACCAGCATAAATTGTATGATATTATCCATATTGATAATTACTAAGCTAGTGCTATAAGATGGATATTGCGATAAGAGGCAAATTAATAGGAAAAACATTAATATTGATATGAATTTATTAAGATATGTATCGTTTCAATTTTTTATAGCATTTTGTGATTCTACACAATACAAAGTCTATCTATAATAACCTATATGGAATTTTAGTGATAACTCATATTGTGATCAGTTTTTGTGGTCATCACTATCTCATAAGTGTTAATTTCGATGGGTCAGCAAATAACACCTTTTTACACCATGAATTCGTGCTTAACAGTCTTGTATGCTTTGTAAACAGTCAAAGTTTTGTATATTCTTGCAAAGATAATGGCTTGATAAAAAAATTAAATAATTGATTAAGGGAAGGAAAAAACATAAATAATATGTTTCTTTTCAACAACTTACATAATAACGTAATATCAATTATCAATGTGCTTAGTCTTGTAGTTGTGAATATGATTCTTTTTTTTTTTTTAAAAGTCATACTATTATTATTACAAAATAAATTAATGTTTACAAAATCAAAACCATAATCCATTAATTCTTTTTAACCATAAAAACATGTGCTACATATTTCCTTATGGTAATGTCCTTAGTTGTAATTACAGAGAGTGCAACATAATTTGGTTAGTGATTAGCCCATGATATAATAGAACAAAAAATCATCAGAAAATTTCCTTGATGGAATTTTTTATTAACTTGGCTCCTAACCAAAATTACCGTCTTTGTGGGCCAACAAAAAAAATCTTATTTCATATCTGAGATACAAATCAAGTGATTTGTAGCCCATCAGATATTTTCAAACATGTTTACAACATGGTGATTACAAAATTTTATATTGTATTAAATTCTAGCACACAAACTAACACTAAATACAACATTTAGTAAACTTGTAATAAGATATTACAGCAAGTCAATCGTTCCTCTAAACATTCTAATAATAATTGATCTTCTAGCCACATCATTATCTAAAACAACACTTATTTCTATTGGTTTTTTTCCTCATTTCATATTTGAAAAAACAAATATTATGAGCAACACCATCTATTGATCACTCTGCAAAATGAAAAGGCCTTCATTGGTTTTCTAAAGTTGATGTCTAAAAAGAAAGTCAACTAACCATCATGTACATACCAGATTAATTAATTATTTATTCCTAAAACTTCTAAAACATTTTGTCACATGCAGCTTTAAATAAAATATCATAAAGAAGGACTTAACAAACTAATTATCCACCATTGAATTTAAATGAAAGAAGCTATTGTTAAGATTTCCCATAACAAATTGATTTGCAAAATGAAATGTGTAGGGTACCTTTATACCATGCACGTGGTGCATGATTCAATCCATAAAAAAACACTTTTATAATTTGCATACAAGATCAAATTTGACATTAACCTCAAATTTTTGGTGTTCATCTATATAAACTTCTTTACTAAAGACCTCACTTAGGAAGAAGCTTTTAAGGTCCATTGAAATATTTTGAAACCTTTGTCGCATGCAAACTCTAAAAGAATTTTTATTGCCTCAAGATGTGAAACTAACACAATCGTTCCTTCTACAAACGCTCCCTTAAATTTTTTATTGCCCATTGCAACCAATCTTTTCTTATTTCTAATCACTTCTCCATTTCCATCTAGCTCATTTTTAAACACACTTATTACAAATGATGGTTTTGTCATTTAATTATGGTACTAAGTCACATATTTGAATTCTTTCAACTTCCTCTAATTCCTCGGTCATACCAACTATCAATGAATGAATAATGAAATCTTTATATACTAGATCAGTCTCAAAATAAAAAACAAATGAACTGTAGTTGATTAATCTTCTAGTCTCAACTCTTTGTCGCACATCACCTACGATGAAATTACTAAGTTCATCTTTATAGGACTGGCATTCTCAACTTTTTACTTTCTTCATCTATGATTTATTTTTCAATGTTGGTTTTGTTCATAGATTAATAATTAAGATTTAACTATTCTAATTTAAGAAATATATTAGAAGTTGAATAGCTATAAGAAGCTACATGATGTAATTCACAAAATTTCGCATGCATTATTTCATCAATAACTAATGTTATTTTCTCTATTTTTTTATAAATTTTGATGATCTATTATTCATGTAGAAAAGGGATTACAATGGTACAAGCTAATTCAGAGATCATAATCACAATACAAGAGGCTCAAAACACCTAATGTAAGTTGTAATGTATTGGTGGCCTTGTTCTTTATTAATTGGATATCAAATAATAGATTATCAAATGTGTGATATTTTTTAAACTAGCTTACAAATCCTTAGAGTGTTGAAGTATTTTATTTCTCTCTATGAGTTGCCTCTGAGAGGTTGAGCATGCTAGTTGTGCCAGTGCATTTGCCACAGTATTTTTTACTCTAAAGATATGTTAAAACTACGTTGATTTCTACAAAAATATCCCCTCAATCCTTTGTGTGGTTGAGAGAATATTCCATTGAGTAGTTGAGTTGCCAGTTAGGATGTTCATAACGTTTTTTAAACCCACTCCAACGACAAGCAACTTAAAACCTTTGCTAATATAGTTTAGTACCTCATGTCTAACTACAAACTGTTATGTTGGTTTGGTGGTAAGTATATGTAGTAAATGACCATATAATGCTACCCTTGCCACCTCTTATCATTGTGTTTTGATGGACAACCAATAGGTTCCCTTTGATAGACCCAGCAAAGTTAAGCTTGAGGAAATTTTTTGGTGGTGTTGGCTCACACATAGTGGAAGTTTGCATTATTCTAACCTTGGAGAAGGCATTCAACAAACCACAAGAAACTATAGTATAATACTTATAGATTTTTTTTTTGTGAAAGGAAAGCATACTAGTATCTTGTGAAGGAGCCATATGTTTTTGCATATTCTAAAAATTTAATTAAGTTTCTACTCAAAAACAAGTTTTTTCTCTCTTCAAAAATTTCATGACAAATAATTCATGCTTCCAAGTGAATTACTTCTACTAGAATTGTTGTTGCATTTTAAAATTTAAATAAGCGAAGTAGCATCTGAAGAAAAGATTGGATTTTTATCTATAATTATTATGATTTTTTAAAAGTATTGCCAAACATTGTTTGCTCTATCATAGCAAACAAATCCATGTTCCATCCTATTTGTTATCAAATAATCTCGACACTTTAATGGAAGATAAAAACAAAACCTACATAATATTTCAAGGAATCAAAGAAGCCTTTGACTAAACTCTAGGAAAATATTGATATCTTTGTTGGCAGTCGCTCGCTAAAATATCTCTTCTCGTGTCCAATAGGTTATCTCATTTTACCTAAATATCATATCGGCTAAAGAAGTTGTGAATTCTCTATTATTTGTTAAAGACAATTATTTGTATTATTCTAAACTTGTAATTGTGTGCATTGATGAATGCCACATTAAACTTGTTGAATCTATGCCCATGTACATGATGCTTCACAATAGCTATTTTGCTTATATTTAGATTACATCAGTCTTATCCATATGGTGTTCCCATTGTTTTATTTTTGAAAGAATTTTCAAATAATTGTAGCATGAAAATTCTCAAAATTTTAAGAATTAAAACCATCTTCTTTCAAAAGAAATAATATCTTACCCTAGTTACATTATTTCTATTTATATACGAATATTTTGAGTCACCCCATAAAAGGGTAATAAAATTTCTTTCAAATATTGAGATGAATATGTTTTAAGGACTCATCATCAAGGCAAGGACATGCTTTATATGCATTAGTTTCCTAAAATTGAAAGAAGGAGTTGCATCCAACAAATAACTTTGTTAATTATCATATTTGTTAGCAATTATAATAGAGATAGTTTCTTTCAACCATAAATAAGTTGCTACCCAAGCATAATATACTGGCTTAACATTGTTGAAATGGGACATTCTAGAGTACCAAACATAGTGGGGTACAACACATTAATTTAGGCATAGAATTTGACTTTGTTACCACTAATCCATATGCCAAATTTAGATTAAAAATTACTTCATGAAATTACTGATTTGTGTATTACTTCTTTTTATCTCCTAATAAAAAATATCAAAGCTTATTTTTTATAATTTCTTTCTTCAAAAGTAAGCAGAAGAATTCAATGTATTTAGCTAGTGACAATTCACTCCATGTAATCAATATTCAAATTAGAAGTCATGTTCCCCAAATCTAATCATCAAGCTAATGACATGCCATTAAAAGTGAACCACATTCCCTCTCTAATTTGGATCTTAGCTAAGCAATGAATTGGTTAAAAAAAGGTTAGGTAACCTACAAATTACATTGTTGTGTACGTGGTGCAAAATGATCTACAACTACAAATAACCATATGCACATATATATAACTTGCATAAATAGCCACAATTTAAAAATTATGTCTGAAGTAGATAAATAAATAATACAAATCATATCCAAGTAAAATTCCCCATCCAATTAAAAATCCAACAAAAAATCTAATATATTATGATATCATAGATAAAACATCAAAGTTAAGAATAATTTTTACAACTACTAAGAGATGAGTAAATGTTGTCTAATGAGTGATCCACTACAGTACTAATTTTGATGGTCTCATTATAACGACATATTTATCACTAGCACCCAAATGCAATTGATGATATAATTATGGGATAGCAAGCTCAATTTGAAATACTAATGTTCCGATAATAAGACATACATGCAATAAAAAAATAACATAGGATAATCGTCAATATTAGAGGAGTCAAAAAAAAAATGTGATAGCTTACCAGGCTAAGCTAGTGCATATAATCATAATGATGTACCATATCAAGAGTTAAATTTGCCTAGCAAGTTGAAAAATATCATAATTAGTCCCATAAAATGCATAGCTAACCACAAATATTCTTGCAATTTCTTCAAGCCCTTGATATGTTCACTTAAATGTAGCATTAGAATGTCATAACATGATCTAATAATTCCCAACATATGATGTACTAATAACATGCACCACTCTAATGGGTTATAGGAGTTCTTATCAACCACATGACACTAAGATAAGCACTCTAGCTTATTAACAATCTCTTATCATGTTCCATAATAGCAGAAAAACAATTAAGAATCCTTTACACATGTTCTACCTATCTTAACATATGGTTTGCCGTTCATATATACCACCAAACATAGCATTAGGGTTCATATCATACTTGGTGCTCAACCACCATATGCCCTAGCATGACCATAGTCTAGTAATACAGGATGAAAACACCATACATGTTGGGAGTCCTATCAGTTTGTGTATATCTATCCCACCTTTCACTCGTCAAGGAGACCTCCTATAGAGTACATTATATCTTAGCCTAGGTCATGAAAATGGACTTGCTTACTCAATATTTTTTTATTTTTACTTTTATCTATCTAAGGTTTCCTAACTTTAATATATCATTTAAGATTTTTTAGAGCCTTGAACCATTAACCACTTATTCTCACACTGCCCAACACAATTTTCTTTCTAAACTTAAGGTTTTTACCAAATCCTAAGCTTCTTATCTAGGGTGTCTACCCCATTAAAACTTTTATATTTCAATGTCAAGTCCTTGCACATATATGAATCTTGATGTTTTAATGCAATCCTTTGGTTATTTGGGCACTAATTAAAATTATAAATCCATGTCTCAAGCACTTTTACTCATAATCTATGATATTAAATCGAATTCATATGAACTCCATCTGTGGCTATCCTTTTCCTCACAATCTTATCTAAATTACTTCAACCTACCTAAAGACCTCTATTGAGCCATCCACAACAGTCTGATGATCATTTTTGGTGTTAGTCTATGGCCAAGGGCCCAATTTAATGCTACTCATGATCTTAACCCTCAAACAAAACAAGATAAGGGTTTTGTGGAAATCTAAGTGACCATTTGTTCCTTGGTAATGTATCACCACTTTTAAGTCTAAAATCTAGATCTCTATCTTAATAAACCCTCATCACAGATCAATTCAGGTGCCCTATCAAATCATGGGGTAATTTTGAGTGTGCTCAAATTTTCATTAAATACATAATATTGCAAAATCATCATCAATTCTTTTCTTAGAGTTTCTTTAATGTAAGATCATACACAGTAATTCTATCCACCTAAGACCCCTTATTTAATGTTATTTAAAGTCATAAATCAACTTCAAAATTTTTTAGGATTTTAGCCCTAACTTGTTTTCATATCTCTAACCTAAGATATCTAAATTTTATATCCTAAATAATAAAGTTTGAAATCTATATAATTTAAACCTAAGACTTTTTAAATTCAAATCTACAATAATGATATTGCTAAATCCTTTGTATTACGTCATCACTTTTATATTTTCATTAATTTAGTCTAGCCAATAAGGGCTATTATGTAGATTTAGTTCTTTCTTAGTTTCCTACTCTTCAACATCCAAACGAAAAGCTAATCGACACATGTAATTTATTGATTGAGGATGTTACACATAGTCTCTTCGGTATCTTGTAGTGTAACTTTGCTACACAATTTATATCATTCTTTCATATTTTTCTGATTCATTAACTCATATTATTGTGTAATTAAAAATCTTATCTTATTTCACCTTTAAATCATTCTGAATTTTCAATATCTAAACTTTTCTTATTTCAACATTAACATATTAAATGACATTTAAATAATAATTTAATATCATTTATGTTTCTTTCTTATTAATTTGTCAAAATTTAAAATAACACCCATTCAAAGCAAATTAAGAACCTTTCATATTACAAAATATTTTTATTTTTGTTATATTTGCACATTTTGAGTTATTTCAATTTCTATCTAATTTGTTTGTTGATAATGTCATAGTTGGTATCTTTTGTATCTTGGAATGTAATTTTTTTGTGCAAATTATCATATTTCATCAAATGTTTTTCTTTGATTCTATTATATTATAATGATGTGCTACTTCTCTCTCAAATGACTTTTATATCACTTTGATTTAACATTGTTGCATTATCTATATTTATCTTATTTCAATTTTAATATATAGGTACTTCATATAAAAAATAATTTATTATTATTTATGTTTATTGACTTTGGAAATTAATGGAAACTTTGAGCAAGGTTTAATCTAGGTGAAAGAAGCATCATTTGGACACATCTCCATGAGCCTTATTAGATTAAATATTCATTTTTTTTATTTTTAAATATTTTAGTTCCTAAGGTTAATGCACATTTTAAGAGGTATTTGTGTTCATTCTAGATTTGATGATACGAGATGCTACACTAGATTTCCTTAGTATCTTAAAATACAACTTTGCTACAAATATTATAATTTTTTTCCAGATTTTTATTTTATTTTAGTTATATGAGTTTGTTAATGAAAATCTCTACTCATGTGACATTTCATTAGTTTGATTTAGTAACACCTTATTGTTTCAATTTATCTCATTTCAACTTTATTAAATATTTACATAACATTAAAATGGTAAGTTATAATGTATCTGCATATTTAGTTTTCTAATTCACAAAAACTATAAAATGTGATCTAATTGAAACAAAAAAAATGTTCTCGAACTCACCTTAATTGGCTCTATGTCATTAAATCTTTATTGCTATATTATTACATTATATACTTTCATTATTTTTTGTATATTTTATGGGATATTTTTATTTTTACCTTCTTTGAAAATCGAGGATGTATTGCATAATCCCCTTTCAATCTTAGAAAGCAACTTTCTCATACAGATTATCTCATTTCTTATACTTTTCATTTTGATTTTTCAATATTTCTATTTAATTCTAAATCTCCTTTTATGTGATCTTTAGATTGCTTTGTTTTCTTTATGTCATATTGTGATCAGTTTATCTCACTTTATCTCACTTTATCATTAATACATTTTAACTTAATATTAAAATAATGACTTGTATTTTATATTTATTTATTTGTATATGTAATTCATAGTATTCAATATGAGATTTGATAAAGATGGAACAAAAATGTTTGGAGAAGTTTTAACAAGCTTTATCTAATTAAATATTTATTTTTAAATTTTTTAAATATTTTATCTTACTTAGGTTTTGAATTTTGTATGAGATATTTTGATTCATACTTAATATGGCAGTTAAGGATGCTACACATGATCTATTTTGTATCATGGAATGCAACTTTTTTGTGAAATTTATCTTATTTCTTTACATTTTTTCATCGATTTTGTTATATTGTTATGTAGTTTTAGAACTTCTATTGTGTGACATTTATCATGCTTTGATTTGGTAATTTTAAATTACTTTAATTTATCTCATTTTTGTTACAATCTATATGTACATTGTATTAAAATAATAATTTGTTTTTATCTATGTCCATTTGTTTGGTAATTCATAGTAATTTCAAATGAGTTCTAATAAAGTTGGAAAAACATTGCTTGACTTATCTCAATGAGCTCTTTCCAATTAATTGCTAATTTTTATTTTTTAAAATATTTAAATTTTAACTCATTCAGCATTCTTTATAAGATATTTTGATTTGTAGTTAATTTGATAATAGATAATATTACACTAAATTCTTCATTTGTTATGATACAACTTTCCCACACCTTGAAATGCAAGTTTCCTGTATCTTTGAATGCTATCTACTCTTATATGAAATTTACATAACTTTAATTTGATTATATTACATGGCTTCACTTTATCTCATTTCAAGTTTTGATTATTTAACTTGGTGAATCACGATGATTTCAAGCAAGGTATGATTGAAATGAAAAATACTTCGTTGGACTCATCTCATCGAGCTCAAACAAATTAAATATTCCTTTCTAATGTTTTAAATATTTTATTTTGTAAGATTTTTGCAAGCATTACCAAGTCATTTTAATTTGCACCTATTTCGATGATTGAGTATATTGTGCTCTATCTCTTTAGTATCATGGACACTAACATTCTTATATAATTTATCTCATTTTTCTAAATTTTTTACTTTAATTTAGTTGTAATAGTATATAAATTTAAATCAGCTCCTTTGCTACCCTTAAATCACTTTAGTTTTCATACATTATATTTCTTCAATTTATATCTTTTCAACATTGATATATATATTAAAATAATTATTTCTTATTATTTAAACTCATTTAGTTTTAAAATTTGTTAGAATTCCAAATGAGGACTGATGGAGACAAAGCTTGCATCATTGGACAAGTCTAGATGAGGTATTTGCAAATAAATATTCATTTTTAAATTATTAAAAATTTTAATTAATAGTATTTATATTTTTTAGATATTTTAATTTTTACCCTATTTGATAATTTCAGATGATATACTTTATCTTTAAGTATCACAGAGTGTAACATTCCTAATTTAACTCATTTATTCAAGTTTTTCTCTTTAACTTTGGACATATTATTTTTAACTCTGAATCTCTTCTTGGGCGACCATTATGTCGGTTTGATTTGCTTATATTACATTGTTTTCATTTATACTATTTCAGCTTTGATATATATTTAGTTAATTTTAAAATCATAATTTATTATTATTTATGATTACTTATGTTTTAATTAATATTAATATGTATTTATTTGTAATTCAAGAAAAATAATTATTATTGGAATAATAATGATAAGCTCTATCCAATTTGATATATATTCTCATTTTTAATTTTTTTTATTTTCTGTGGTTTTTGCTTAATTTAAAGGAATTTTTTATTTATACATGATTTGTTGATCATGTGTTTTACACTTGATCTAATTAGTATATTTTATTAAAACTTTACCAAATAATTTATATAATTCATTTAAGTTTTTTCTTCTATTCGATTTAATTACTAGGAAGCTCCAAATCAACTATCAGGTGCCCTTTAAATTGATTTTATTTTGTTATGTTATATTACTTTATTTTATCTAATTTATGATTTAACATATATTTAATTAATATTAAAATAACTTTTAATATTATTTATACTTAGTTACTACTACAAAAGGTTATAAAGAAGAGTGTCTAATGTTTATTTCTTCTCTATCAAATTTAATTTTGAATTACAACAAATTAGTATAATGAAAAAGCATAATTAATATAATTTTATTTATATAATATTTAGTTAGGATATTTTAATACTAAATTGAGTTAAATTGAAACAATATAATATAATAAAATGGTTAATAATTAAAGTTCATATGATGTTAGACCTACAATTACATATTAATTTAATAAAATATAAGTAAAACATTAGAAAAAATAAGAATAATTGTATGAGAAATTTGTAGTGCAATATATTAAGGAGGTTGAATGCAATTTAACTCATTTATCAAAATGTTTCTCTTTTATTTATATTATTTTACTATGAAACTATATTTCTCCTCTTATGTTAACTTTACATTATTTTAAATTTGTTATATTACTTTTCTTAAATTATGTAATTTCTAATTTAATATATATTTACTTCATATTAAAATAATATTTTTTATTTATGTTTTTTCAAAATAATTTATATAATTTTAAATGAAGTTTGTTTGAGATGAAACAAATGTCATTGCACTTGTCTCCATGAACCATATAAAATTACATAAATGTTGTTAATGTTTTAAATATTGCAATGTTGTTGGATCATTTTAGAAGAGATTATTATTTGTACTTAGGTTGATTATAAAGATTGACTTCCATTGTTCTCTATATTATCCTGAAACGTAGGTTTGAAAAATAATTTATTTCATTTCTTTAAATTTTTAACTTCATTTTGCTATATTACTAGAACCCTAAATCTCCTATTAGACAACCCTTAAATGTGTTTGACTTGGATAAATAATAATACATCAATTTAGCTCATTTCATCTTTAATATATAGTTACTTAAATTTGGAAAACTAATTTAGTATAATTATTGATTATTAAAATATGTAATTCATTATAAATTTAGATGAGGTCTAATGATGTTGAAATAAGCATCATTGGACTTGTCTTGATAAGCTATAATCAATTAATTTTTTTTTTATATTTTTTAAATATACATGTTTTTGTAATGTTGCGTAATTAATAAGAAACTTAGATTTTAGTATTTGACTGCATAAAAAGTTTCACTTTATCTTCTTAGAGGCTTTTGTTATAATCTTCCTTTAAGATTTATATTATTTTTTTAACTATTTTTTATTTTTTTTGTTATTTTATTATGATACTACAATTCTTGCATGTCTAGCACTTACATCATTTGATTTTATTGTATTTTATTTATTCAATTTATCTCATGTAAGATTAAGGACCTATTTACCAAAAATGCACAATTCATTATTATTTACACTTATTTGCTTTAAAAACTTATAGTAATTTCTAATGAGCTCTAATTAAGACAAAACACTGGTCGATCGAACAATCTCGACGTGGTTCATCCAATTGATTAATAATTTTTATATTTTTTTAATATTATATTTTCTAGCATTTTTTACAGGTTTATTTATATTGTTATGTAACTCTAAATCTCCTCTAATGTAACCTTAATAAGTCCTTCATCTATGTATATTTTATTATTTCAGTTTATCTTTTTTAGCTTTACCATATGTTTACCTAAAATTAAGATGATAATTCATAAGTATTTGTCCTTATTTACTTTGGAAATATAAATAACTCCAAATGATTGCCAATTGAAATAAACAAAATCATTGGACTCCTATAGAAAAACATTATCTAAATATTCATTTTTTAAAATTTTTAAAAATTTAATATTTTAGGGCTTTTGCATGTATTAAAAAAATCAACTCATACCTAACTTGATGGTTGATAAGCTTACACTCCATCTCCTAACTATCTTTAGATTAAACTTTCTTGCATAATTTACCTCATTTTCTTAAATTCTACTCCTACATTTTTCATATTTTTATGTAACTCAAAATGTCCTCTCATGTAAGTTTTGCATTCCTTTGATTTTGATATATCACATTGCTCCAATTTATCTGTTCGTCTTTGATATGTATGCAATTAAAATAAAAAATTATATTTACTTTTTTATTCTTATTTTATTTCGTCACTTGTAGTAATTCAAAAGAATGTAAGATCAAGATGAAAAAAGTCTTTTGACTCATCTTAACAAACCTTATATAATTAAATATTCATTTTTTTTATTTTCAAGTGCTTCATTTTTTTTGTATGCCTTAAAGAGAATACTAATTGACACCTAGTTTGTACAATTAGAACTTTACACTTAATCTCCTGAATATGTTGGAATATAAATTTTTCATATAATTTATCTCATTTTTTTATGTCTTTCACATTAATTTTGTTATATTACTGTGTAACAAAAATGCTTTGAATTTCTTATATTATATTATTTTAATTTTTCTCATTTAAATTTTAATACATATTTACTTCAAATTAAAAATATAAATTTATATTTATTTAGTTTTTTATCATTTTAATTCGTAGTACCTATATATGAGGTTTGATCGAGATAAAGAAAGTGTATTGGATGCTTCCCAAGAAGATTTATCAAATTAATTATTAAATTTTTAAAATATTTCTAGTATTTTATTTCATAATTAGTTGGCATTGTTTAAGATATATTTTATTTTTCATTTTTTATTTGAGGATGAAATATGAGACATTTAATCTCCTCAGTATTTTTTGAATGTTACTTTCGTTGACAATTTATCTATGTTCAATTTTTTTATTTGGTTATAATACAAAATAACTCCAAATATCCTCTCTTGTGAAATCTAAATTGCTTTACCTCTACCATATTACATGACTTTAATTTACGTCATTTTAGCTTTCATATTAATAAACAATATAAAAAACAGTTTATTAAATTTTGTGCTTATTTTTTTTCTTATTCAAGTAATTTCAAATGAGGATTGATTAGGATGAAACAAAGGTTATTGTCCTCATATCAATAACATGTATCTAATTAAATATTTTTTTTTGTTTTTTAATATTTTTTAAATTTTTTCAACAAGTTTTATACGACAATTAGATTATAGGTCATTTGAAATTTGACAACATTGCACTCAGTGACCTTATTATCTTAGAATGCCTCTATCTTGTCAAATTTTCCCCTTCATTCAAAATATTTACTTTGATTTGGTCATATTGCTTTGTAATCCTTAATCTCCTCTCATATAACCTTTTCATGTCATTCATTTGCTATGTTATATTGCTTCAATTATCTCAATTCAACTTGAACATATATATTTACATAATATTAAAAGTACAATTAATTCTTATTTAACCATATTTACTTAGTAATCAGTTGTAATTCTAATCAAGGTGTGATCCTACAAAAAAAGTTGTTGGAGACATCTCAACAAAATCTATCTAATTAAATATGTATTTTAATAAATTAAAATATTTTATTTCCAATGATTTGATCAAATTTAAGGGACATTTTGATTTCAACCAATTTTGATGATTAAGAATGTTATTCTTGAATATCTTAGTATCTTGGAATGAAACATTCTTAAAATATTTATCTCATTTCATTAATTCTTTTTCCTTAATAATATGATGTAAGTTTAGATCTTGTCTTGTGTCACTTTTACTTGACTTTGATTTTGTTATATAATAATATCTTCTTTTATCTTATTTCAACTTTAATTTATATTTACTTAACATTAAAAAAATTTTCAACATTTACACTTTTTTCTCAATCCAATTAAATAATATATTTCAAAGTTTTTAAATATTCTATTTTATTAGGTTTTGGGATGTTTTAACAGGTATTTTAATTCATATGTGATTTGACACTCAAGGATGTTACGCTCAATCTTTTTTGTATCTTGGAATGCAACTTTTTATCAAATTTATCTAAAATTTGCAAATGTTTTACATTTCGTTGTTATCATTTAATGAAATTATATTTTTTCTATTATGTGACCAATGTCTTTCATCTAGATCTATTAAATTACGTCAATTGACCTCTCTTCCATTTTGTTATGTATTTAATTAAAATTTAAGTAATAATTTATTATTATTTATGCTTAATTTTATAAATCAAAGTAATTCTAAACAAGGTACATCAAAGTTGAAACAAGGGTCCTTTTATTTTTCCTCACAAGCTCCATCCAATTGCTTAATCATTTTTATATTTATAAATACTTAATTTTCATGTTTTTTTGCATATTTTATGAGACATTTTAACTTGTGCATAATTTGAGAAACAATTTGTTCATTTGTAGAATTCAAAATAGTGTTTGATCGAGGTGACAAAATTATGTAACTCAATGAAAGAGTTCTATTAAATTAAAAATTTTTTAAAAATTCTAAAGTATTTCAATTTAAATATTTTTCAGTGCATCATGTTACATTTTTTTTTGCATCTTAATTAACAATAGAGGATATTACAACCAATGTTTTTAGTACGTTGGAATGAAACTTGCCTTTATAATTTATTTCATTTCATTAAAATTTTCTCTTTGACTTAGATATTTTATTATGTAAAGCCAAAGCTCTTCATATGTTAAATTTACATCACTATGATTTAGTGATACTAAAATGCATTTAATTATTTTTATTTTAGTATTTTATATATGTATTTATTTAAATTTAAAATAATTATCTATTAATATTTATACAAATTAATTTTGGTAATTTTTAAGGTTTTAAATGAGGTCAGATTTAGAAAAATAATTACCATTGAACTCAATTTAATGAGCTGTATGAATTCATGTCTTCATTTTGATATTTTAAAATTTTTATTTTTAATGATTTTGGTATAGTATGTCATTTATTTTGATTAATGCTTGATATTATAACTGAAAATTTTTTTACAAAATCTCTCTGAAAACTTTGAATGCTTTCTTCATATAAAATTGATGTCATTATTCTCAAACTTTTTACTTTGATTTGGTCATACTATTATGTTATTCTATATTGCCACTCATTTGACCATTACATTTCTTTTATTTGGTTTTATCATATCGAATAAATTTGCCAAATTTTAACTTTAACAAAAACGTTATATTAATATAATAATTTGTTGTTTAAGGTTTGTATACTTTTCTAATTCATAGGATTCTAAATGAATCCTCATCTAGATACAAAAAATTGTCATAGGAATCATCTCAATAAGCTTTATCAAATTAAACATTTATTTTTTTATGTTAAAAATTTTATTTTCTATGTTTTTGACCATCGTAAGAATTTTTTTGACCTTCTTAGTTTCTTGAAAAAGAAATATTGCCTCATAATTACTCTTTCCATCAATTGTTTTGTGTTGAATTGTTCCTATTGCAGTGAAACTCTAATTGTTTTTATCATGTGACATTTAAAACACTTTTATTTTGTTATCTTACATTTTTTAATTCATAGTAATTTTGAACTAATTTCAACGGAGATGACAAAAGTGTCACTAGACTCATTTTGATTAGGTCTATCAAATTAAAAAAAATCTATATTGCTAAACATTCTATTTCATAAGGTTTTTTAAACATTTTATGAGACACTTTGGTTTCTGCTTAATTTAACAATTTGATTCATTAATACATGATCTTCTTGATTTTTTGAATTGTAAGTTTCCTACACAATAAGTCTCATTTCATCAAAGCTTTCACTTGGGTTGGGTATATCAGTATGTAACTCAAAATCTCCTTTCATGTGACTATTACATTCTTTTTGTTTGGTTATATTACAATTACTCAAAAATTTTATTTTAGCTTTAATATATATTTATGTAACTTTAAAAGAATAATTTAGTTTTATTTGTGCTTAATTTCTTTGATAAATATCAGTAACTCAAATTGTGGTCTGATCAGGACAATAAAAAATGTAGTTAGAAACATCTCTAGAGCCCTATTCAATAAATGTTTATTTTTTTTATTTTTTAATAGTTTTATATATTTTATATTTTAGACTTTTTGAATGTTTCATCAGACATTTTGATTCATACCCAACTTTATGATCGAGGTTATTAGACTTCATCCCCTTAATATCTTGGACTACATGTCTCGCATATATTTTCTATTATTTTTTTAAAAATATTTTACTCTGATATTTTTTGTATTATAATAAAACTATTAATCACTTCTCATAAGTCATTTAAATTCTTTTATTCAATTGCATTACAGTACTTTAGATAATCTCAATTAGTTTTAATAAAGATTTATTTAATTTTAAATTAATAATTTATTATTGTCACGTTTTATTTATTTTTTTGCAATTTTTAATAATTTATTTCGTAGATGTATTGAAAAGAAATAAATGTTATTATACTTAACTACAAGAGAAAAATATTAATAAATATTCAATTTTATTATTTTGCTAAAAATATTTTATATTAAATGTCTTTAATGTGTTTTAAAAGTCATTTTGTCTCATCCATGATTTGATGATTAAGAGTGCTATACAGAATTTTCTTAGCATCATGGAATGCAATATTCTTATAAACTTTATCCCAACTATTCAAAATTTTCAATTTAAGTTTGTTATATTACCACGTAATAATGTATCTTCTCTCATGCAACAGTTAACCTATTTGATTTTCTTATATTACATTTCTTCAATTTCAATTATTTTGGCTTTCATAGTTTTTTAGTTAATATTAAAATAATTATTTTTTTTAATATTTACTTTTTCATTTTGTTAATTTGAAATAATTCTCAACACGATCCAATCAAGATGAAACAAATATTGTTAGTCATATCCTGATAAACTGTCTTTTTAGCATTAATTATTATATTTCTAAAAAAAAAATTTCTAAGGGATAGGAATAGGTTTTTGAGCCATTGTAACTTTTAAATGATTTGAAGATCAGGAATATTATACTCAACCACCTAAGTATTCGGTACTAGAACTAAATTGTATTATTTATCTTATTTCTTCTAATGTTCTACTTTAATTTGGTTATATTACTATGTAACTCTAAATCTTCTCTCTTATGAACTCTACATCACTTTGGTGTTGCTAAATTGCACTACTTTAAACTATCTTATTTTATTTTTAATATATATTTACTTAATATTGAAAGAAAAAACTAGTTGCCATGTATTCTAATTTATTTTTGTTATTCATTGTAGTTAAAAATAAGTTTAGGTTGAGATGAAGAAAATGTAGTTAGACTAGTGTCAATAAAATTTATTAAATTACATATTGAATTTTTTATTACAAAATATCTTTTAAATAATTTTTGGATAATTTAAGAGTTATTTTTTTTTCTAACTAGACTTGTTGATCATGGATTATATACTCGACCTCCTTGGTGCCAAATATTGAGACTTTCTCATGCAATTTATATAATTTCTTTAATGTTTCTGCTTAGATTTTGTTATATTACTATATAATACTAATTATTCTCAAATGTAACTTTGCATTGTAGTAATTCAAATTGTTGCCTTATCCAGATTAAAAAAATGTCACTAGACTCATCATCAGAAGTTATATCTTATTATGTATATGTGTGTGTGTGTGTGTATAAATAATTTTTTAAAAGTTATGGAATGATATAAGAAAAAGTTCACTATGATGCTCATTAGATTTTTGAGGATGCTATAATCAGTCCATATTATCATGGAATACATAATAATTTACTATTATTTCCTCTTATTCACATTAATTTTTTTGAGTAATTTTGAATGAGGCCTCCTTTTGACAAAATCATTTTCTATAAAATTGTCTGGACGAGTTATATAAAATTAAATATGCATGTTTATGTTTTTAAATGTTTTACTTTTTAGGGTTGAGGAATGTTTTATGTGATAGCACAATTATCAACTTATTTAATGATCATTTTCTTGGAAAGCAACTTTCAACTACCATTTATCTCAAACCTTCATTTTTTTATTTTACTTTTTTGCAATGTAACTCGAATCTTTTCTTGAGTGCTTTTTTGAAACACTTAAAATTTTACTATATTGCATTGCTTTAATTTATCTTGTATCAAATTAAATATATATTTAATTAATATTAAAGTAATAATTGTTTGTCATTTTCCCTTCATTAATTTTCTTACTTTCAATAATTTAAATGATGGTTCGATGAAGAAAAAATAATTTTAGACTCATCTTAATAGGCTCTATCTAATTAAATATTTATTTTTATATTTTTAAATGTTATGTTACTTTCATTGTGGTATGTTTTAGTAGACCTTTTGATTCTTTCCTTAGTCTCAAGGAATTTAATTTTCAAGAATAATTTATTAAGTTTCTTCAAATGTTTCATTATGATTTTATTATATTACAATGTTACTCACGATACTTTTTAGTGTCATCTTATTTTCATTACTTCAATTAATCTCATGTGGGCTTTAATATGTTTTTACTTAATATTAAAATAATAACTTATTATTATTTATGCTTATTCACCTTGATAATTTGCAATATCTCAAAATGTGGTTCAATCAAGACGAGGCATTGTAATTCAAATAGTCTCGATTTGCTTTATCCACTTAAATATTTGCAGTTAAATTTTTTAATTGTTTATTTCTCACTGTTTAGCAAGATTTATGAGATATTTAAAATCACATCAATATTTACAAGTGAGGATGCTTCACTCTCTCTCATTAGTAACTTAGAATGCATATTTGTTATATAATATAGTTTAATTCTATAAAGCTTTACTTTGAGTTAGTTATATTATTTCGTTTATTTAATATAAAGTGAATATATATTAAAAAAATGATGTTTTATTATCATTTATGATTATTTATTTTTGTAATATGTAGTATTCTAAATAACATCTAATAGAATTAAAAAAACAATTATTGGACTTATCTAAATCAACTATCATCAACTATTTATTCATTTCCATTTTGTAACTTACGAAAATTCTAAATTAGGATTGTTAGAGATGAATAAACATCATTTAGTTGATCTCAAAGAGCTCCATCAAATTAAAAATTTATTTTTTCATTTTTTTTAGTAATTTTATTTCTATTGCTTTTAACACACTTTACGAGATATTTCATTTCATACATAATTTAACAATCAAGTATATTACATTTGATTTATTTTGTATCATTGAATAGGACTATCTTGTATAATTTATTATATTTTCACAAATTGTTTGCTTTTAATTTGTTATACTTCTGTATAACTTTAAGTCTCCAGTCATCTGACCTTCACATTGCATTGATTTGAATACATTATATTGTTTAGTTTATCATATTTTAGTAATAAAATGTGTTAACTGATTATTTAAATAATAATTTCTTATTAATTTTCTTATTTAAGATGATAACTTGTAATAATCCAAATAAAAAAATTTTTAGAAGACCAAAAATGTCATTAGACTCTTCTAGGTAAGCTCTTTTCTTAACTATTCAACAAGCCAAAATTATAGATATAAGATGCAAAAAATTATAGAAATAAATATTGTTTTGCATAAAGCTTGATAAGACATGTCTACTGATTTTACTATAAATGATGAAAGAAAATATACATAAGTAGTAATAAATCATTATTTTAACATTATATATATATATATAAGCTAAAATCATAAAAATTGATGCAACATAAAGTAACCAAAGCAAAGTAATGTAAAGCTCATATGAGAAGATAATAAGATTTACATAGTAACTTAATCAAATAAAAGAAAAGACCTTTAAGAAATGGGATAAATTGTGTTAAAATTTTGAACTCTAGGATCCCATAGAGATTGAGCATAAAATCATTGACCATCAAGTGAGGTTCAAATAAAAATATCTGGTAATGAGTGCCATAAGATAGGAAATAAATTTTCAAAAATAAAAAATGTGTGAATAATTTGATAAAGCACAGTGATAAGTTCAACGACCTTTATGTAGTCTTAATACGACGACAGTTAGGGTTACTATGAATTAAAAAATAAAATAATCAATAATAATAATAAATTATTATTTAAATATTAATAAAATACAATTTTGAGGTTGAGGAAACATAAAATTAAGCATCGCAGCATTACTAAATTCCAGTAAAATTAAAGTCACGTAAGAGGAGAATTAGAATTGCATGAAAAAATAAAATATCAAAGTTGCGTCGCAATATATCAAGTTGGTTGTGTAACATCATCGATCATCAAATAAATTGCAATTTTATTTGTCTAATAAGACGTGAGAAAATGTTATAAAATCAAATATCAAAAAAAATATCAAAATATAGATATTTAATTTTACGTAGCACTTAACTATGACTACAATGATGTTTGATTCTTAGGGATTCACATTTCGAGTTTCACAAAATTATGTAAGAAGATAATTATAAATATTAACAAATTATTTTTTTAATATTAAAAAAATGAAATAAAACTAAAATTAGATAAATTTAATCGATGAAATATAATCAAATAAAAGCAATGTAAAAGTGAAACAAGAGGAGAATTAGAGTTTTACAGTAATTTGACCAAATCAAAGTTAAACATTTATAGAAATAATTTAAATTAAGTGGAATAGCTATAATATATTATACAAAGGAGATGGAGAGTAAATTCCTCAATTAACAGATCAGGCACGAATCAAAATTTACATAAAAGAATTAAAAGTCATTGAACAAAATTTCAAAGAAATGAATATTTAATTGAATATAATATTTTAAAATAAAAAAAATTAATTACTTAATTAAAATAAAAAAATGAATTACTTAATTACATAGAGCTGGCTAAAACGTGTCCCATAATTTTTTTTCTCAATTAGTCCTCAATTTAGATCACTATAAATGTCAAGAGTGCATGAGAATAAATATTAATAAATTTTTTTTAAAGTTTTAACAAATTCAACACAATTAAATCAAGGAGAAATATTTGAAAAATATGTTATACATTATACAATAATATTTCATTGAAAAGTACTATGAAAATTAAAAGTAACATCACTAATCATAAAATCAACTATGAAGGCAAATGTCCGAAAACCATGCGAAAATACTAGAAAAATAATATATATATATATATATATATTTATTTATTTATAGATATATATATACACACATAATTATTAAATTAGATTAAGCTTGTTAAGAAAAGTTGAATGATATTTTTTTCTTATGATGAGACCTTTTTTGAAACTTTTGCAAATTAACAAAGTAAATATGCATAAATAATTAAAATTATTATTTTCATATTAAGTAAAATTATAATAAAGTTGAAATTAGAGAAATATAAGTAATTTAATATAACCAAATAAAGACAATGTAAAGGTCATATAAGATGAGATTTATAGTTTCATTATAATATATCCTAATTAAATGTAAAAATTTTTAGAAATGACATAAATTGTATAGGTAAGGTGCATTGAAAGCTATTATGGAGATCAAGTCCTACATCATATCTCATGACATCAATTATGACTAAAATGACTCATTAAACAAAAAAATATAAGAAAATAAAATATTTGAGGAACATAAAAATTAAGTATTGAATAGGATATAGCTTGTCTTGGCACATCCAATGATTGTTTTTTTGGCTTATTTGGACTTGGATAAGAAATACTATAAATTAGAAAATTAAATAAGCTTAAGAAATATTTATTTATTACTTTAAAAATTAAGTAAGTACATAAAAAGAAGAAATGAGAGAAATTAAAGTGACATAATATAACAAAAAAAGTAATGTTAATGTCTTATGATGGGAGAATTAGAGTTTCATAATAATATAACAAAATAAAACTATGACATTTAATAAAAAAAGGATAAAGTATTTGGAAAAGTTCCATTTCAAGAAACTAAAGAGATCAAGTGAACATTCTCGTTGTAAAATGAGGTATGAATTAAAATTACTTATAAAGCATGTGACATCCTTTGAAAATAAAAAGTTTAAAATTATGAAAATAAGTTTTTAATTAGATAGAGCATCTAAAAAAATGTGCAATGACATTTTTTCATATTAGTCAAACTTTTTTTAGAACAACTATGGATTGTAAAACTAAATAGCATAAAAAATAATAAAGTATTATTTTAATATCACGTAAATATATATTAAAGTTGAAGTGAGATAAATTGAAGCTTTGTAATATAATGGAATCAAAGAAAGATGAGGATTACATGAGAGGAGAATTATAGTTACATAATAATATAACAAAACCTAAGATAAAATTTGAGAAAATCTCTGAAAAAATACTTTAACAATTATTAAAAATCAGTATTTAATTAGATATAGCTCAGGTAGATGAGTCCAATGATATTTATTTGATGTCAATAAGATCTTCATCATAATTACTATAAATTACAAAGTAAATAAAGATAAAAAATAATTATTTATTATTTTAATTTTAAGTAAAAATTTATTAAATTTAAAAAGAGAAAAATTGAAGTGGCACTATACCTATGTAGACATGGCATCGGCTTAAATCCTTGGTTGTAATTTACATTCAAAAAATCACTGGCTCATAGGATTCTATAATTCACAGCATGTATCACATTTCATTATGTTATTCATCAATGCAAAATACAATATATCCTTCATTGAGAATCATTTGATGATTGATTACAAAACCCAGTAGAACTTGTGACACAAATCAAACTCATTAGTATGTTAACATTTGCTCTCCCTTGGTGAATCCAGCTACACGCGCTAGGGAAAGAACACATGATTGAAGAATGAGACATCAAACATCGTTCGCTCCTCCATACGTTGAATATATCACTTATCATTCAATGATCTCATCCATGATCCTTTCATAAGTTCACGTATGAGAACTTTGTTATGACTTCTTCTTCCTCAAAGGTGAAGGCTCAATGGACTTTTCATCGTGTTGCAAGCAACAAAGTAGCCACGTCACAGCGATTCAAACACTTCATTGAACCATTTAATTGATCAAAGTGATGGGTTATGTGTGTAAAGGGTAGGGACATAGTCAATATGAGTTGATGTATTACACATCATAAGAATTCCTCTTTAAGTACTGACGATTACAATGATATATCCCCATCACAATGAAAGTTTCATAAGTTTACGCAGGTCTTTCAACCAATGCAGTCGAGTTGTTAAATACATCCGTGTAGTCCACGTATGACCAAGAACATCTAAGAGCATCATTCACTTGTTATTGCCTCAAACTATAATGGCCCAAGTGGCTATAGTTAGTTTAAGAAACTAGCCACAAGGCTTGCACAAACGTAGACAGTTGGAAAGCTAATGTCTCATTCATTAATGGAATTAACCAAAAGATCACTCAACCTGTTAAGAATAATCATGCATCACCACCCATATGTTTGAGAAAGTGAATCTATAAATCATTCCTATGTCTATAATGCTAAGCTTCTCTGTGTTGAGTCAAATTAACCTACAGGCTCCACTCCTTGTAGTGCCCTTCTATAAATTTCTTTAAGCATGAAAAAATGCTTTTTTTGGTAGTTGTCATCTCACAAGTGGGCATGTATGCGTGCCTTGTTGCTTCATTTTATTTCTAGAGAACTCCTAAATAGACCTAGAATCCACATCCCTCTCTAAACTTTTATGAGCAGTGATCAATATTGGGCATAAAATCTTAAAAGAGTGCAAAAATATAAGGGTACCTCCATGCAATAATCTTAAACCAGGATGGCTAGTGAAGATGTGTAGAATCAATTCGACAACAATGCTATGACAATTTATGATTTTGGGATTTTTCATGTTGTCCAAGCTCTACCAATTAATAAAGTAGCTTTGAGAAGTGCAACAAACATTATTATGAAACAAATGGAAACATCATGGTTAGATGATGCCTATAGTGATGATAATTTGTTTCAGGCTGATGACGATGAACTTTAGGGATGCAGGTTGCACATCCTAATGGTAAAAAAAAGTTTGTTGACCTTATGAAATTATTACTACGTCAAAGGAGAATGTTACACACCCTAATGGTACTGAATTAGCTAATTTATATAGTGCATGCAAAGTGTTGATGAGAATATCAAAATGGCGACGAAGGAAGACTCCTTGAATGCAAGTAATATGGCAAATAGCCCAATTATGGCGACCTTCAAGGAGGCTCTTCTAAGAAGGAGAATCAATAATGGCAATAACATTTCCATAGAATGTCCCTTTGTAAATTACAAAGATAGACTAGCAAATTTAGATGTGGAGATGCTAGCATTGAGAGATAGCTCTTTCGTAATTAACGATGAAATATACATTTCAAATGAGGCTTGTGATCAAAATGTTCATTGTCACTATAATGGTCATGATGTCATAATACATTGTAGCCATTTGTACTTTCAATGGATTACTAGAATACTTCAACATAGATAAGGTCATTTCAAAAGGCTTTTGGTTCTAGACTTTTTTATTGTGTTCTTGTTTTCACTTCTAGCCAATTATAGATGGAGATTTTGTGTTGTTGGAAGGACCTTCATAAGTTGTAGGCTTTGGTGACTCATGATACATTTTGTTGTCAATTATAGAAAAATTGGTAAAATTCTCTCGTAGTCTTATTCCATCCACTAAAGTTGCACTCCCTAGAGCTTTGGAAAAGTAGAATGAATATTGGGACGATAATGAAAATTGAAACAAATAATCAGGGGGCATTCTATTAACCAACTTTCAAAATTAAAAAAAACATAATGGTCGTATTCTAGAACACTAAGTTGATAGAGTATAGAGTAGTGTCTTATTATATCCTAGAATTTTTGAGAAAATATAGATGGTTATGTTATTATTGGGCTCACATGAAAAGTATTTCTAGTATTGCTCATGGCATTACCTTGTCATGAATTCAGGGTATTTTGACTGGGGTTGATAAGCATAGAAAAGGTGTTTATATTGTTGTACAATTATTGATCATGTGAAGTTCCGTTGCTATAAAATCTGGTGGTATTCACGTACCTTTATGGCGGTGTTCTTAATGTATAAGGTTTATGCTTGGCTTGAGCATGCCTACGTATTTGAGTTGGGGAGAAGTAACATTAGTTTTATTTTTGATATGGTGATTGACAAGTATTTAAATTTTAGTTTTTATAGTAGAGACTAGATTCAAAATGTGAATAGAGACGATGCACAATTCTTGGAGATGTATTCTATTCAAGAACATTAGAGATACTATGAGTACTGGATGCTTTCAAACTATCTATTCATTAGATTTATTAAAGACTAGTTGGCTACCTTATTTGAATGTTTTTATGCAAAACAACATATTCAGTTCAGCTACGTCAATAGCCTTACAACCTAAGGAGCTATAAAGAACTAGCCATTGGGTGACTTGTTGTGATCTAAGGAGCTTATGTATATTGTTTTACTACTTTATGGGCTAAATGGTAGAAGTAATGTGCAGGTTTTGAGGAACCCCATTAATTGGATGGTCTTGGAAGAATTCTGTTAGAATGCTTATAAGGGGAAAATTCTTTTCATTAGTCTAGAAGTGCGACTATATTTTTGAGATAAAGGTGGTCATATAAGCCCAAAGATACACCACTTATTGCTATAGAACTACATGAGAATTCCTTTAATATATATTGAGAAAGCTACTACTTCCCAACTTTCATTTTTAAGATGACACACAAGCACACACACACAAATAAACATACACACACACGCACACACACATACACACACAGATATATATATATATATATATATATATTCTTATGTACATAGAACTAGTTGATTTCTAAAAGTAATGAGTGTTCCACTTCTCTCTTATAACTATATTAAAGATTATATAGAGTGGTTCTAATTCTTGCCCAAAATATTATCTACCTCACAACTATTAAAGTTCTCCACCTAAGTTTCTAGCAAAGCAACTATGAAGGCCTTATTTTCCCTTATCAAATGTTGCAAGTAGCTATGGGAGTTTGCAATCTAATTCTTTGAATATTCTACACAACTATTATAACCTTAGTTTAGCTGTAAACCATGTCCCTGGGTAAATGACATGCCTCTATAGCACTCCCTACCATGAAAAATATGCATCTTAGAGGCACAAGACGTCCATAACAACACAAGGGACTAAAACACTTCATGTTATTCAATGCACTATTTGAAATTAACCTACTTTGCCAACCTAATTTCCTAAAGTTAATGGTCCATAAATCACTTACCCAGTAGAAATTGTAGCCTATGAAAGAAAGATGTATCTTTTACCAACTATTTGAAATTGAATAATGATTATAAGTCCATTAATGCTCCTACTCTTAAAGATGCTAACTTTGATAAACTACCCCATTAGAGTTTCTTAGCTTAACAAATAGAACTAATACTTAACCTATGATACTTTCTTTGTTGCAATGCATTGATCACTAACCTCATCAATGAACTCTAAAATTCTTAACTTGTTTAATATCAATTGTATGCTCTCTAACTATTGGAATCTATTATTCCAATGATTTAGCTAAACATGATGATGAGTGTTCCATTATCAATTTGGTGTCCATTGATTCCTAGAAGAATATTTAGCACTCTTTAATCATATTAAAAATCTACGATCAAGTAATTAGGGACTCTAGTCATAATAGTTTTCACTTTAATAGTTACCAAGGGTTGTTGATAAAAACGTACACTCGTTGATATTGTAGTGAAGAACATCTACTGCTTGTAAGATGTGTTCAGTAGGAATGCGGCTGTTGGCCACTTTGGGGGTATATAATCAAACAACTAGCAGTAGACAAACTAGGGAGTCCAATAATGTGAAATGCAACATCCCCTACATAGAATAAAAACTAAAACAATTTGTTACTTAGTTAAAATTCAAGAGTATATGATTATGAAACATGGTTCTCTATATTTAAATAGTATACTCATGTAGTGTGTTACCTCCATTATTAAAATAATTTCCAAACTAGAATCTACACATTTCTCTAATCTATAGCATAAAAAATGCTCGATCTGCATCATCGTAGCCTTGTGCTATATTCCTTTGAGTAAATAAAATAGTGTGTTAAGATTCTGTTATTATATTCTTCATACAAATGCTAGAGGAATACTATTATGTATGACAACCAATAATAATATAATGGGAACAATTATAAAAATACCTTAATAAACTATTTGAGGTATTCTTTATTTACTTAAACAATAAGTTTGTATCTCAATTCATGGCAAGATTTTTTGAAAACCCTACATGGTTATTTAGGTTTTGCCAACCACCCACATTTGACATGTATGACCTACCTTTTAGCCTTTTTTATTTTTGGATCATCACTATGACATTTTCTTCCTATTTAGTTTTCCTATAAATCTTTCATTAACACCATAAACTTGGCTTTAACCCTTAGGCAAAAGTTAAGGCCATAACCATTTCTTTCAAAACTTTGGTTTGCTACTCATGTCACTAAAATACCGTCAAGGTGTCTGATACATTCCTTTCGAGACCAATAGGGTCACACATGAATTTACCAAAAGCCAGAAATCTCTAAATATCTATTATTATAAATGCTTATAGTATCATTTACTTTCAAATGTTAATGTAATCACTCAACAAAAGCCATAAATTTCTTTTAATGCAATGGTAAATTTAATCAAACACATAAACTTAAACCTTAACGGTCTTTTTAATAAAATCTAAACCTCTCTGATCAACAATTATGCATAAGCATGGCTATTTTCCAACTTAGGTACCAAATTCTAATCTTGAGTCCAAACAACGTCTTGTGGCCAAACTCAATATTCACTTATTTGGCTTACCCAGCAGCTTCATACGTCCTTATCTTTCTTCTAAAGCAAAAATCTAAGAAATATTATGGTTAAATGACAAGAGAAATAGAGTTTCATAGCAACATAACCAAACATAAATAGAACATTTAAAGAAACGAGATAAATTGTAAATGCAAGTATTATTCCAAGTTACTTTGGAGATCTCTGGTCACATTATTTGTCATATAGTCAGGTATTAGTCGTATGTGTCCTAAAAATAACAAACTCTAAAAAAAACTAAAATTAAATGAGTAAATATTAAATTGCATAAAGCTAATCAAGATTAATCCAACGATGATTATTTCGACACGGTTGATCTCATTTAGAATTACTATAAATTACAAAAGTAAGCGTATTAATATTTTTCAAAGATATATCAATGTTAGAGTGAGATTATTGATGTAATTTAATATGACAAAATCAAGTAGATCTAGAGGTTACATGGTTAGGGATTTAGAGTTACATATTAATGTAATAAGTTTAAAAAAAGATGTTAATAGATGATAAAAATTCTATAAAAGAGTTCCAGTAGAAGATATTAAGAAGAACGAGTGTGACCTTTCTTATCATCATATAATGTATGAATAGAAATATTTCAAAAAAAAAAATAAAAGCCTTGAAAAATTATTAAAAAATGATAATTTAACTTAGTAGAGCTTATAGACTCTAGTCAATCAATATTTGTTGGCTCTAGATTAAACATCAATTGGAATTGTTAAGAATTACCAATGTAAAGTTGCATAAATAATAAAAATTATTATTGTAAATGAAAGGATTATTCAAATTAAAATGAGATAAATCGAAATATTATAATATAACAAAATAAAATTTGTAGATGTAAAAAGATTGGATATTTAGAATAATTTTGCAGCACAACAAAAAAGTGGGATAAATTGAAATGGTACGTTCAATTCAAGAGATTAAGGAGATAGAGCATGACACTCTTAATCAAGAATAAAACAAACAATTGAAATGTCTTATAAAGCGTGACAAAAAACTTAGAATATTAAATATTAAAAAATTATATAAAAAAGAATATTAATTGGATAAAGCTATTCGAGTCCATTCCAATGACATCTATTTTCTCTCGATCAAACATTGTTTTTAAATACTATGAATTAAAAAAATAATGAAAAGAATTAAAATATAAATTATTATTTTAATATTAATTAAAGATATAATAAAGATGATTTGAGATAAATTAGAGCAATATGAAATAACGAAACAACAGAAAACAATTCGAATATATGGCATGAATTATTTACGAAAGTTCCGTTACATGACATTATGTAGATGAACTATAAAATCCTTTGTCGTCAATTTGGTAGTGAATCAAATGTTAACATTAAAAGATATAAAAATATAGACAAAGAATATTTAATTTTATATAACTTGTTTAAATGAGACTTCTTTTTTAAATCTCCATTGTGGCAGGAATTACTACAAATTACCTATGTAAAAAAATATAAAAAATAATAAATTATTATTTGAAGATATACTAATGATAAAATGTAATAAATTAAAGCAACATAATATAAACAAATCAAAGAGAGAAATTCAAAAGTGATAAATTGTACACGAATATTTCATTTTATTATATAAACAATAAAAAGCGTAACAATCTCAATGGTCAAATTATCTACGAGGACTTTTAGTGCATTCTAATACCTTTGAAAAAAAATTTAAAATATTAAAAATAAGTATCTAAATTGATTAAGTCTATCACCTAGACTTTGAAAACATTTTTTTCATCTCTATGATACCTAATTTAGGATTTCTATGAATAAAAAAATGAAATAACCATAAATAATAAAAAAATTATCTTAATAATAAATAAATATATAAAAAATCTATAACAAGATTTTTGTAAGCAATATAATGTAAACAAGACAAACCAATATTAAAGTTTCAGTCGTGGAGTGTCAGAACATCATTGTTGATATAACCAAATCATACTAAAAAAACTTAAAGATACGCGATAATTTTAATGGGAAAGTACTTATCAAAAGTCTCATAACAGATGTCAAAACTTCAAAAAAATTTAACACCTTTTACTTAATTTTGATAGAACCTTATTTAGGATTATTGCGAATTAAAAAAATAATTAAGGTTGATAATTACATTTTTTTAAAATATTATTTGATTAAAAAATAAAAGTAAATGAAGATAAACTGAGCTAATGTAATATAAGAAATAAAAAAATATTTTGAAGAAATGCGATAAATTCTACAAGAAAGTTACATACCAAAATACTAGGGAGATCAAGTTTAATGTTCTTGATAATAAAATAAGGTAGAGTTAAAATGTGCTGTAAAGCATTCTAAAACTCCTAAAATGTTGACAATTATAAAAAAAAGAACATTTAGTTTAATATAACACATTGACATATGTCTAATGAAATTTTTTAAATTTCCAACATACTTCATTTGGATTATTATGAATTACCAATATAAAAACAACAGTACTAAATTATTAATTTTGTAATAGCTAAATATATATTAAAATTGTATTTAATTTGGTAGATCTCATTGCAATAAGTTTAAAGATGTTAGTTTCATGTCGATCAGAACTTGTTTGAAACAACTATCATTACAAATTAAAAAAATATAAGAATGATAATTATTATTTGCATAGTTAGTACATATATAATAAATCTAGAATGAGATAAAAATAATCAATTTAATGTGAACAAATGAACATGATGTTTGGGTTACGAGATAGTCAAAGTAGAGTTTCAAGGTAAATTTACCAAATCAAACAAAAAAGTTTGAAGAACTGGGTTAAATTATTCAAAAATGTTCCATTCTAGGATGCTAGTGAGATCGAGCATAATATGTTTGATAAAAAAATCAAATTTGCATTGGAATATCTCGTAAAGCATGCAAAAATCATAGAAAAACATAACTTAAAAGAAAACAAAAAAAAATTAATCTTTTAAAGCTTACTTTGATTAGCACGATGACATTGTTCTCTCGATTAGAGCTTATTTAGAATAAAGTGAATAACAAAAATTTAATTAAACAAAAATAATAATAAATTTTTTTAATAATTATTGAAATATAATTAAAAGACAAGTATCATGAATTTGTGCAATATAATATAACAAAATAAAGAGTTGATAAAGCCTTGCCAAAGCATATTACAAATTATATAATAATAAAATCAAATGACAAAAAACACTTTGAAGAAATGAGGTAGAACTATGGAGACGTCAACATAGATACAGATTAAATGTCACATAAAAGATGTGAAAATCTATAAAAAATAATGATAAAAATTAAAAAAAAAATGAATATTTTTTTAGATAAACCTTATCAAGGCAATTCCAACAACATTATTTTCGTTATGATGTATCATCATTTAAAAAAACAATAAATTTTAGAACTAAATAAGCATAAATAATGATAAATTGCGTTTTTTAATGTTAAATAAATATAAAATAAGCAAAAATTAGATAAATTAATGAAATATAACATGATGGAATCAAAAATAAATATTTTGAATGATTGATAAATTATATAGGAAACTTTCTTTCCATTATATGAAGGAGATCAATGTAAAAAGAACATTTAATTTGATATGGCTTATTGGGAGTAGCCAAAACATTATTTTTAAATCTTTATTGGGCATTTCTTGTAATTACTATAATTACAAATGTAAAAAATGATAAATAACAATAGTTTATTATTTTTTAAATATTATTAAAAAATAATTTTGAAACAAAAAATGATAAATGAAAGCAACCTAACATAAAAACCCTAAAGAAATATTTTTAAATAAATGAGATAAAGTGTATGGGAATGTTGCATTTCAAGATATTAAAATGATTGAACATAATTTTCTTGATTATGAAATCATGTGCAAGTTCTAATGCCCTTAAAGTGCGTAAGAACCATTAAACAACATATAAAATAACAAGTATGAATATGTAATTTGATAGAACACGATGTGGCAAGTTCGATAACATTTGATTCGTCACTATAATACCTAGTTCGTAGTTATTTCTAGTTACAAAATTAAATAAAAATAAATAATAATATATTATTATATTAATAAAAGGTAAATATATAAGAAATCAAGTATGAGATGATAATAAGAAATCAAATGCAAAAAAATCAAAGTTTTGTTAAGGTTACAATAGAGGGGAATTAAAGTTTCTTATTAGTATAAGCAAATGAGGCTAATGAATTTGAAGAAATGAGAAAAATTATATTAGGAAGTTACGTTCCAGGATAATATGGATTCAACTATATCACTCTTGATCGGTTAACAATGTATAAATTGAATATCATATAACACATGCCAAAAGATTAAAAAAACTTAAAAGTATAAAAACAAATCCATGGATAGAGGTTTTCTATTCCTATATAATTCGTACCACGAGTAGACCTCTATTCATAATTACCATGTTTTATCAAATTAAATAAGAATATTATTATTATGCGAATATATATATTAAATTTGAATTGAGATAATCTAAAACAATGTAATATAACCAAATAACGTCATTGTAATGATCATACCAGTGAATATAATAGTTACATACTAATATAACCAAATCAATGAAAAACTTTGACATAATGAAATCAAATAGATGTAAAGGTCATACAAGTGAAGATTAAGAGTTATACATTAGTATAACCAAATCGACTAAAAAAACTAAAGAAATGAGATAAATTATATGAAAAATCTCAATTTGAAAAACATTAGATGATTGATTGTAATAATTTTATATCATCAAATATGTTATAAATAGAAATGTCTTATAAAGCATGCTAATACTTTTGAATTTTTTTACCATTGAGAGGAGTTTAATGACATTTGTTAAATCTTCATCCAACTTTATTTGTAATTACAATGTATAACAAAATAAAACAACTTTAAATAATAAAAATTATTACATTAATATCAATTAAAATAACATTAAATCTAAAATGAGATTAATTGAAGTAATTTAATGTTACCCAAAAAAAATTTTGATTTTCACCCAAGAGGAGAATGATAGTATACAGAAATACAATGAAACTACAGCAAAACTTTTGAAGAAATGAGAAAATTAATGAGAAAGTTACTTTTCAAGATACAAAGAAGATAGAGTGCAACATTGTCAATCATTATTAACTGCATGAATCAAAATGATTGGTAAAGCATGCAAAAAATCGTATGAAATAAAATATTCCAAAGAACATTAAAAAATTATTGAGAATTATTAGAGTAAATAAGCAAACATAATCATACTGTATAATCTTAATATTAAGAAAAGATAAATTAATGCTAGAATGGGATAAATTATATGAAAATGATATCGAGAAATTTTATAAAATGAGAAAAATTGTATGAGAAATTTGTAATCCAAGATACTAAAGAGATAATGTAGCATTCTCGAAAGCCAAATCATATAAAACATTTCTCATTAAATATTTAAAAAACAATCAAAATATTTCAAAATGTAAAAATAAACATTTAAGTTTACAAATTGTATGAGACGAGCATAATGTTATTTATTTTCTCTCAATCATGACTTATTTAGAACTTTTATTGAGGGCCAAAGCAAAAATCTCCAAATAAAACAATTTATTATTAAAATGTGATGTAAATATATTTCAAAAAAAAGTAAAATGAACAACTATAAAGTAATCAAATGAGATCAATATAAACATGGCATGAGAAGAGAAATAATGTTACAAGTTAATATGACCAACTCAAAGCAAACAATTTGTAGAGATTAGATAAATTATGTTTGAAATTATTTTTTCAAAATACTAAGTAGATCGAGTATAACATCCTTGACATTAAGTCATATATAAATTCAAATGTCATGTAAAGCATGCAAAAATCTTAAAAGGTAAGTTTAAAATATAAATAAAAAATATTGAATTGGGTATTGCTTGTTAAGTTGAGTCTCTTGAAGATTGTTTCTTGTTGATTACTCCTAGCCTTGAATAATAATGAATTATAAAAATAAATATGCCTCAATAATATTAAATTTTTATTATAAATTTTTTTGCAAAATTTGCATTCTATGATACCAAGAAGATCAACCACAACCATCCTTATTCATCAAATTAGGTTTTAATTTAAATATCTCATAATACTAAAATGAGAAAAGTTGTAGGAATACTATGCGACATTATAAATATGATGTGAGGGTCACACAATTGGGGAATTATATTTTCTTAGCAATGCAATAAAATAAAAATAAAAACTTGGTCACACAATATGAGAATTATAGTTTCATAACAAACTACCCAAATTATAGTAAAAAATTAAAAAAACATGAGAAAAATTATGCGAGAAACTTGTAATCCAAGACGCTAAGGAAATAGAGTGTGATATCTTTAGCTATCAATTCTGTTGCAAATCAAACTTTCTCATAAAAAAAATTGAAAATAAATATTTTAAAATATAAAAAATGAATATTTAATTAGATGGAGCTCACATAAATAATTCTAGTGATGTTTGCTTCATCTCGATTTGACCCCATTTCGAATTTTTATGAATTATAAAATTAAAATACATAAATAATAGTAATTTTTGCATTGATAAGTAAATATATATTAATACTTAAAAGTGAAATAATGGAAAAATGTAATATAACCACATAAAGTATGTAAAAGTTATAATAGGGGACAATTATATCTTCAAAAAATATAAGTCGGAGAACAAGATAAAATTGAAGAAAAATGAGATAAATTTTCTAGTAAAAATTTTATTCTAAGAAATTAAGTAGTTCGAGTGTATGATCCTCGATTGTCAAATCATGTATAAATCAAAATATCTAAAAAGCATGCCAAAATCTTATAAAGTACAAAAGTACCAAAAAAAATTAATATAATTTAAATATTAAGTAAATATTAATTAAAATTTAGCTGAGCTAAATTGACAAAATATAATATGATCAAGTAAAAATAAAAATTTATTAGGAAAGAGATTAATAGTGGAATGAAGTTACATTCTAAGATATTAAAAACACGCTTCATAACATATTTTCAATTATCAAATTATGTACCAATCGAAGCGTCTCTTTAAGGGGGACAAAACCTTCAAATCATACAATTTAAAAACATAACAATGAATATTTAATATGATATATCTCGTCATAAGGAGTCTAACGACTTTTTCTCCTTGTTACTCAATCATCAAAATAAATATGAATCAAAATTCTAATTAAGCATGCGATAATGTAAAAAATTTATTTATGATTGTGAAAATAGATATTTAGCTGGATAACTAGTTAACATGAATCAAATGATATGTGTTTTATCTTGATCAAACCTTATTTTGAAATATATTCAATTACTCAATTAAATATAAATAAATTATAATAAATTATTTTTAATAATAACTAAATATATATTAGAATTTCTTTTACAAAATTTGAAGTAAAGTAATACAATCAATAAAAATTGATTTAAATATAAGATAAGAGGAGATTTAGGATTTTATTGTAATCTATTAAACTAAATTGAAAAAAACTTAAAAAAATGAAAGGTGACTCCAAAAATGTTTCTTTCACCTCCCTGGGATGTCATTTGGAATTGCTATAAATTACTAAATAAATTAAAGGAAACAATAACAAATTATTATATTAATATTAATTATATATATATATATATATATATATATATATATATATATATATATATATATATACACATATATATATATATGTTAAAGCTAAAAGTGCAAACATTTAAGCATGTTAATACAACCAAAAGAGAGAAGTATTAATGTTTTGTAATAATACAACTAAAGCAAAATGAAAATTTTCATGAAAATTGGATTAATTTTATTGGAAAGTTGCACTACATGATCCTTTAAGGATCATGTGTACTACTACAAATTTAAATATAATTTTATTTCTCATAAACCGTGCCAAAACCATATAAAATATCTACATTTTTTTTTTGAAAAAAATAGAAGACATTTATTTCTATCTCCATAAGACATTGTTTGGCATTATGTAAATCAGAATAAGTGATACAAAATAATAATTATATTTCAAATTTGAAAAAATATTTAAGTTATAAAAGATAAATTGAAATATTATAATTTATTCAAATTAAGAGGTATAAAGGTCGCACAATGAAAAATAGGAGTTCAAAAGTAATAAACTAAATCTTGCAAAAAGAGTTGAAAAAATGTTAACTTTTTAAAAAAGCTATGTTCCAGCTCATCGAAGAGATTGATCGTAACATTATCGATCATAAAACTTGGTAGAAATTGATGTATCTAGTAAATTATTAAAGACCCAAATGAATAAAATATTTAAAAAATATAATAATCAATTGCCAAATTAAATAAACATAAATAATAATAATTTCTTTTAACATTATGTTCATAAACATTTGACTTGAAATGACATAACTTTAAGTAATATAATTGAGCCAAACAAAAGATATGTAAAAGATATATGGGAAGAGATTTAGTGTTACATAACACAAAAATTAATAAGATAAGTTAAACAAGAATGTTACGTTGCAGGTTACTAAGAAAATCTAGTGTAAATTTCGAGATCATCAAATGATTTACATATCAAAATATCCCATAAAGTATGACAAAATTATTAAAAACAAATGCTTTTAAATAACATAAAAAAATTTTAATTAAAAAGAACTCATTGATAATGAATAAACGATGTTTTTATTTCGACGATCAAACCTTATATTGAATTTTTGTAAATTTCAAAATTAAATGATATTAATAAAAATGAAACTATTATTTCTATATTAAGTAAATATACAAAAAAAATAATGTCACATTAACTGAAGCAATTTAATACAAGCCAATAAAATTATTTTCAAGATAGCAAGAAAGGAGATTTAGTGTATATAGTAATATAAACAAATGAATACAACAATTGTCAACTAATTAGATAAATTTTCCTAGGAAAGTTTCATTCAAAGGTAATAAAGAGATTGACTATAACATTCTCATTTATCAAAATTAGGTATGATCAAAAGGACTCGCAAAGCCTGTGAAAATGCTAGAAAATAAAAATATTTTGAGTTATCAAAATGAATAATTAATTTGAAATGCTCATAGGGACAAGCACAACAATATTTGTTTTTTTTTCAAATCCATCTCTAGAATTATAAAAGCACTATAAAAATTAAAATTCATAAATAACCATAAATTATTGTTTTAAAATTAGTAAATATGCAATATAGTTCAATTAAGATAAATTAAAGAAATTTAACTTAATCAAACGAAACACAAGTAAATGTCTAGTTTGGGGAGATTACAAATACAAAGGAATATAACCAAATAAAAGAAAAAAATTTATTAAAACGAGATTAATTATATAGGAAAGGTGGATTCCAAGATGAAAAGGGCATCGAGAATGACAAATTAATTTCATAAAGCTCTTCAAGATTAGTTCATGGACCTTTATTTCCTACTAATTAGATCTTAATGTGAATTATTTTGCTTTACAAAAATACTTAAGCATAAATAATAATAAATTACTACTTTTAGTAGTAAGTAAACATATATTGTAGCTAAAATGATGTAAATTGAAGCCATATAATAAAACCAACTCTAGACATTGTAAATCAAAACAAATATTAATTGGATTGACTTGATTATAATGAGTCCAATGGTGTGTATTTCATCAGGGTCAAACTTCATTTAAAATTGTTACAAATTATAAATACAAATAAGCACAAATTATAATTAAAAAATATTTTTGTTATTAGGTAAACATACATTAAAGAAGAAATTAGATAATTAAAGTAATGCAATAAAATGATATAAAAATGAGGTAAGTGTCACATTAGAGGACATTTAAATTTGCATTGTAATATAGCCAAATCGAACAAAAACATCTGAAGTATTATGGGAAGTTGTATTGGAAAGTTACATTTCAAGATATTATAGAGATTAAGCAAAATATTCTTAATATTAAAACTAGTATCATAAATTATGCTAAAATTATGAAAATTAGATATTCTAAAAAATAAAAATTAATGTTTAGTTAATATAGCTTAATGAGACGAATCCAATGACTTTTGTTTCAACACAATTTAACTCATTTTGAATTATGTTGAATTGCTAAAATAAATAAGCATAAATAATAAGAAATTATTATTATAATATGTGATACATACATGTTAATGTTGAAATAAGTTTAATTGGATAAATATAATACCATTAAATCAAAGTAAGAAATTTGTAAAATGAGAGGACAATTACAGTGGCATGGTAATATAGACAAATCAAAGCAACAATTTTAAGGAAGTAAAATGGGATAAGTTGTACAAGAAAGTTGCATTACAAGATGTTCATGTGATCATATTTAATAACATCCACGACCAAATTAGGTATGAACTGAACTACCAAAAAAAAGTATGCAAAGTCTTAGGAAAAATATTTAAAAATGTAAAATTAATTTTTTGTTCATTGTAAATCATCATGAAGTGTTTAATTGCATATTTTTGAAGACCATCAAACCTTGTTAAGAATTAATATGAATTTCAAAAGTAAATCAAAACAAATATTAATAAATTATTATTTTGATCATAATTGAATATATGATAAAGATAAAAATTATTGTTCCATAGTTTTAGAAAAAAATGATTACAAAAGCATTAAACAAATTCAACAAATTTAAGTTAGGTTTTTTAATATTTATTTTTATAATACTAATCATGATGACTCTAACGATATATTTTTTTATGATTAGTGGAAAATGTATAGGATAACCTTTAATTAACAATGAAATTTGCATATATAATAGTAAATTATTTGTTTAAGATGTAGTAAATATATACTAAAGTTGTAGTAAGATAAATTTAATAAAGGTGTTGCAAAAATATCAAAATGATGCAAAGGTCACAAGTTAGGGGAAGAAGTGTTTAATGTTATTATAATTAAATTAAATGAAAAACATTAAAGAAATGAGATAAATAGTTTAGTGGTGCTTCATTAAAAGATACTAAGGAGATAAAGTGTATGATTTTCAACTTTGTGACCAAGTATGAATAAAAAATCGTGTAAGAAAATAAAAAAACTCTATGAAATACATAGAATTACAACTTTATATACTTAATTAGAGAGACCTGACCAAGATATGAGTCCAATGACATCTTTTGTCTCAAAGGATCTCATTCGGGATCTCAAAAAATTATGTAGTTAAATAAACATCATTTATTAAAAAAATTATTTTTTTCAAATAAAGTAAATATATAATAAATTTTTATTAACTTAAATTAAAGCAAAGTAATATCGCTAAAGAAAGATGATGTTATATTACCATGAGATGAGATTTAAGTAATGTAATATAATGAAATTTAAGTAATTTAAATGTCACATGAGAGGAGTTAAGTGTTATATAATAATACAATAAATGCAAAGCAAATTTCTTGTTAAGAATATCAAATACAAATGAAATATTTAAAAAATATAAAAACAAATTAATAATTAGATAAAACTAATTAAGACATGTCTAATGACCTTTATTTCATCTTGATTAAACACATTTAAATTTATTACAAATTGATAAATTAAATAATTATAGATAACCATAAAATAATTTTTAAAAATTTAAAAAATAATAATGTGAAATTTAAATGGCAAAAAATTAAACAATGTTTAGTACCAAATTATAATAATAATGGTCACATGACAGAAGATTTACAATTATAGACTATTTTAACAATTCTTATATGTATCATGTCTAAGCTTTAATATATATTTCAAACAAGAGAAACAAAGAACATTGGACTCAAGTTGGCAAACTCGATCAAGTTAAATGTTTATTTATAAATACTTAAATAACTTTTATTTTTTTAGGATTTTTTTATTCTTTTCTAGACCTTTTTATTCCTACTTCATTTCATCTCAGAGAAGTTACACTTGATCGCAATAGCATCTTGGATGCAACTTTCATCTAAACTTTTTCTTATTTCATGAAAAGTTTTGCTTTGACTTGGATATATCCCTACATAACTTTTTGACTTTTATTTTATGACATTTTGATTTCTGTAATCTATATCTATTGCATTGATTGAAATTAATATTATTTGTTTATGTACTTTGGTGATCATTAAAATTTTAGCCATGGTTCGATGAAGTATAAAAAATAATAAATTTTTATTTTAATTTTAAATAAAAGATTAAAGGTATATAGAGATATATTTATGTTTTAAGGTATAACAAATTAAAAGTCAAATGATGGTCACACATGAGGGGAATTAGAGTGTCATAGTCAAACAAACAAATTTATGCAAATTTGTTTAAGAAATTAGATAAATTGTACATCACATGTAATATTCTTGATCATCTAATCATGTATGAATCAAACTCACTTGGAAGTGATGCCAAAACAATAAAATAAGATATTAAATATATAAAAACGTTTTTAATTTTTATGGACCTTTTTAATATTAGTCCATCGACATTTGCATTATTTTGATTAGATGTTATTTAGAAGTAGTGTGATTTTATCAAATTAAATAATCATAAATAATTATAAATTATTGTTTTAATATTAGGTAAAAATAAATCAAAGTTGAAATAATATAAATTGAAGCAATATAATAATACTTATTCAAATTGATGTAAAAGTCATCGAAGAAAAAATTTAGAGTTGTATAATAATATAACTAAATCTAAGTGAATTTTTTAACATATGAGTTAAATTAAAAGGAAAATTTGCAATGCATGATATGAAAGTGGTATGTATAATGTCCTCAGTAGCCAAATCTGGTATCAAAAAAATATCTTAAAAAAATATAAAAATATCATGAAAATAAAAAATTTAAAAATATAAAAATAAGTATTTATTTAAATAGGCTTCACCGAGTTGAGCATAATGAATTTGTTTCAACTTCATCATGTTATTTGATTGGCACTAAGGCACAATACTTTTTTTCGGTGACAACAAATCTGAAGTATTTGAAATGAATATGTGAGAAAAGTTTTACATTTCAAATAGTTGATACTCTTCTTCGTGAGAGACCATAAAAAAGAAGATGAGTAAATCAAAAATATTATAACAATTATATTTGTTTGAGTGGAAAAGCATGAAGAGATAATTTAAGTTCAATTTTAGATATTTTAGTTTTACATTAATTAGAATGTTAACCTTGATATAATTATTTTTAACAAGACACATAAATTAATTTTTTTTTAAATTAATTATCTTAAAAAAATATTTAGTTCCTACAAAGTTAATCCATCCTACTTAATAGTCTTCAAAATCATTTTATTCCTATCACATCTTTGTATTGTCTTAATAATCGTTATAAAAAATAAGTTATGACTGAAATAAATAATTAGAAGAAACTATAATAATTAAAACAAAAGTAATAGAAGAGTTAAATTTTTTGGAATAGTAACTAAATGTTTCATCAGTGTGTTAGAAAAACTAGCTACAATTAATAAATCATGAATGTTATTCCCCAAACATGTTGATCATGGTAGAAACTCCGAACGTACTTTATTAACTTGTTAGACCGGTATTGCTCCTATTTCTACATATTTAGAATTAAAAGTTATAACACAATTGAACATAAAATTAGGAAGGAATAAGAACATTTCCTAAGGTAAGCCAAAACCTTAGAAAGTAAAAACTTTAAAGATTTAGAAGTCAATATTTAAGATGTTTAAATTTTTTAAAATGAGTCAAACAACATTTGTTTCTTCTTGTTCGAACCTCATTTGAAATTCCTACAAATTACTACTGTAAATAAGCGCAAATAATATAAAATTATTATACAAATATCAAGTAAATATTATTAAAGCTTAAATGACATAAATAGATTGAACATAATATTGCTAAACTAAAGAGATGTAAACATCACTTGAGAAGAGAATAAGAGTTCCATGGTAATTTATACAAGTCAAATTAAACATTAAAAGAATTGAGGTAAGTTATACAACAAAGCTAAATTTCAGGATAATAACGAGATTTAGTGTAACATCACTAATTTTTAAAACATGTACAAATTGAAATATCTCTTCATGCATCCAAAAACCTTAGCAAATAAAACATTTTAAAAAATAAAATTATTATTTAATTATAAATAGCACATGGAAATGAGGCCAACAACTTTTGTTTTATCTCAATCAACTTAGTTCAAGTTATAGTGAATTACCAATGTAAGAAGTCATAAATAATATCAAAGAAATGTTTTTAATATTAAATAAATATATAATGAAGCTAAAATGTGATAAATTTAATAAATGTGATATAAAAATATAAAAATGATAACAAAATTCCCATGGGAAGAGATTTTTTGACATAGTAATCACACAAAAACAATGAAAAAAAATTAAGGAGATTAGACAAATTACACTAAAATATTACTTTCCATGATACTAACAAATTGAGCAAAACATACTCGATCATCAAACCATGCGATTATTTTAAATGTCTCGCAAAGTGTTTCAATTTATTAATTTTTTAGATTTAATATATATTTACTTAATGTAGATTTTTTATTAGTTTTTGTGAATTACAAATGTAAATAATCATGAATAAAAAATAAATTATTTTTAATATTAAGAAAATATATACTAAATTTAAAACATGAACAAAAGGAATATATTATAGCCAAACCAAAACAAATAATCTGAATACTTAATATAAATTTTATAAGAAGTTGTATTTTTAATATAATGTGGAGGTGGAGTGTAACAACCATGATTATCAAATAAAGTACAAATCAATATTCCTCAAACATGGTGCAAACTTTCTAAGAAAATAAAATAATATAAATATAAAAAATTTTATTGGATAGAGCTCAAAGAAGTAGAATGACATCTGTTTTTTCATGATCAAAACCTACATGGAATTCTACCCAATTACAAAAGCAAAAAAACATAACTAATAAAAAATTATTATCTAATTTTTAAGTAATTACATACTAAAGATGAAATGAGATAAATTGATTAATTATAGTATTTTTAAATTAAAGTGACGTTAAGTTTGCACAAGAGGAGATTTAGTGTTACTGAGCAGTACAACAAATTAAAAATAAAAACTTCAAAAAACTAAAATAAATTTTAATAGAAAGGTACATTTTAACACACAAGGGAGACAAAAGTGTCCTTGATTGTGAAATCAAGTATGAATTAAAATGTCACATAAAATAAGTAAAAACATATAAATAGTAAAATAATTAAAAATATATAAAAACTAATATGTTAATTGAATAGTGCTCATCAAGTTTAGTCCAAGATTCTTTATTTCTCTAAAGTAAACCTCGTTTTGAATTACTTTGAAATATCAAATTAATTAAGTAGAAATAATAATATATTATTATATTAGTTTAAAGTAAATACATATTATATCTAAAATGAGATAAATTTAGGTTATATAATATGACCAACTCAAATCTATGTAAGGGTGACATAGTTGATGATTTGGAGTTACGAAGTGATATAATCAAATAAAACTAAAACTTCTGAAAATTTAATATAAAATTTATGAAAGAGTTGCATTACTAGATTCCAAGGAGTTTGAGTGTGATATTCCTAATTTTCAACAAATATACAAATTAAAATTCTTATAAATTATACAAAAATAATAAATAATAATTTTAAAATATTTAAATGAATTTTTATTATAATAGAGTTAAGACATATAAATGAAATTACATTTGTTTTATAATAATTAAATTTCATTTGGAATTATAATAAATTTTCAAATTAATAATCATAAATAAAAACAAAAGTTTGCTTTATTATCAAGTAAATAAATAATAAAGCTCAAATAAGTTAAATTGAAGCAATGTAATAAAATCCTATGAAAACGTTGTAAACATGACCAGGAGAATTATAGTTACATAATAATTTAAATAAATTTAAATGATAAACTAGAATGAAGAGATTGGGTGAAACGTTCTCGATCATCAGATCAGGGATGGTTCAAAATGATTCTTAAAGCATCCTAGAACTCTAATGAACATACTTAGAAAAATAAAAATAAAAATTTAAATATATAAAGATTGTTAAGAAGAGTCTAATGACTTTTGTTTAATCTTGATAAGACTTTATTTTTATTTAATACTAATTATAGAAGTAAATTTCATAAATAATAATAAATTATTACTTTAATATAAAGTAAATATTTATTAAAGCTAGATTAAAATAACTTAAGGTAACATAATATGACCAAATCAATTTGACATAAAAGTTTCACAAGACAAGAAATAGAATTCCATAGTAATAGAGGTGAATAAAAAAGAATCATTAAATGTAAAGAGAGAAATTATAATAGAATATTCTATTCGAAGACATTATTAAGTTTGAGTGAGGCATCCTTGATGATCAATATAAAAAATAAATAAAAATGCCTCATCAAACAAGACAAAACATTAGAAAATAAAATATTTAAAAAAATAAATGTGAATATTTAATTTGATAGAGCTCATTTGAATGATTTGAACATTAATTGTTTTGTTTTAATCAAGCCTGGATTTGAATTACTAAAATTAATAAAATAAATAAATATAAATAAAATATTTTTATAGTTATATTAAGTAAATATTTATTAAAGTTAAATAGAGTTAAAATGAATTAAATTAAGGTATTATAATATAACTAAATATTAGATATATAAAGATCACATGAGAGAAAATTTAAATTTATTTAGTAATATATCAAAATGAAAGTAAACTATTTGAAGAAATGAGATGGCTTGTAAAGAAAGGTTGCATTCCAAAATCAATAGAGGATCAGGGTAACATCCTCGATCATCAAGTTATATATGAATAAAAAGGTCTCATGAAACAAAACAAAATCTTAAAAAATATAACACTTAAAAATATGAAAATAAATGTTTTTTTGATAAGCTTTTCAAAAAAAGACCAATGACTTTTGTTTCATGTCAATTAGACCTCTTTTGATTTTATGATGAGCTACAAAAATAAATTAACATAAATAATAATAAATTATTGCTTCATTATTAATAAAATAAATAATAGTGCTAAATTGAGAAAAATTCAATTAATGTAATATAACCAAATTGAAGTGATGTACAGTTTACATGAGAGAAGTTAGAGTTTGATAGGAATATAACAAAATCAAAGCAAGAAAATTTGAACCAATTAGATAAGTTGTACATGAAAGTTGCACTCATACATAGTAAAAATATTGAGTGTAACATCTTTTTTAGAAAAGGTTTGACTCTTTATTTGTCATTAAATTTTCAAAAAAAGATAAAATATACATTTAAAAATATATAAAATAATATTTAATTATATATACCACATTGAATGGTGTCATCAAAATTTTTTTGAGCTTGATTATAGCTCATTTGGATTTACTAAGAATTGTTAGAATAAATATTCATAAATAATAATAATTTGTTGTCTAAATAATAGTTAAATATATATGAAAACTAAAATATTGCAAATTAAAGTAGTACAATATAAAACTGTCCAAGACGTTTCAATATCACATGACAAAATTTTAATGGTCATATAATAATATAATGAAATCAAAGTGAAAGCTATGATAAATTTAGATAAATTATACTTGAATGGTTCGTTCTGAGATAGTGAAGGGATTGAATATAAAATCCTCTAGCATCAAATCTGATATGAATCAAAATGACTTATAAAATATGCCAAAATCTTGAAATTAAAAAATTTTAAAACATAAACTTAACTTGTAATTAGAGAATTCTTGTCGTGATGAGTGCATTGATCTTTATTTCATCAATATGAGACGTCGTTTGGACCAAATAAGAATTAATAATAAGTAAATTTTTAATGTTATGTAAATGTATATTAAAGCTAAACTAAGGAAAAATATAGCATTCTAATATAAGCAAATCAAAGTGACATCAAGGTAACACTAGAGGAGAACAAAAGTTTCATAAGAATATAGCAAAATAAAAAAAATTGAAAAAATTAGATAAATTATATAAGAAATTTGCTCTAAAAGATACTAAGAATATGAAGTACAAGCTCCCATCTCTTCAAATTATACAAGAATAAAAATATCTCTTATCGCATACAAAAACTAGTAAAAAATATTTAAAAATATTAAAATAATTTTTTAATCTAATAGAGCTCTTCAAGATTAGTTTATTAACATTTGTTTGATCATGAATGAACCATGTTGGCAGTTCTTACGAATTTCTAAAGTATATAAGCATAATATAAAGTAAATTAAATACCTAATATTAAATAAATATATTATAAACCTAAAATTAGATAATTAAAATAACGTAATATAACAAAATAAAATTGAATTGAAAGCCACATAAGAAGCCATTAAGTTTTTCATAGTATTACAACCAAAAAGAAAAGTTCAAATAACTAATATAATTTTTTATAAAGGAATATGAATTCTAATATACTTATGAGATTGATTGTAATATTCTTGATTGACAAATTAGGTAGGAATTAAAAGGCCTCTTAAATTGTGTCAAAACATTCGTTAAATAGGATATTTGCAAAAACTATAATTGAATTTTTAATTATATGGGGCTCGTTGAGGAGACTTCAATGAAAATTCTTTTATCTTAATGACACCATTTTCCATAATTGCTTGGAATTTGAAATGTTAATAATCATAAATATTTAAAAAAGTTATTATTTTTGCACTAAGTAGTTATGTAGTTAACCAAAAATAAGATCACTTGACACAATGTAATACGACAAAGCAAACATGATGTAAAGTTCACAAGAGAATGGATTTAGAATTAAATAGCAATTATATATCCAAATGAAAGTACAAAAGTTCTGATAATGAGAAAGTTGTATGCTAAGTTTCAAAAGTGATTTGAGTACAACAATCTCAATTTTTAAATCATGTATGAATCAAGATATATTTAAAAATATGAACAAACTCTTGAAAAAAATAGTTCGAAATATATAAAAATATATGTATTGGGAAAGTGCTCGTCAAGATATGTTTAAGGACATTTGTTTCATCATGATTGGACCTTATTAGTAGTTACTACAAATTACCAAGTAAGTTAACATAAATATTTAAAAATTATTACTTTAACATAATTTAAATATATAATAATAGTGAAATAAAATAAACTGAAGTAATACAGTATAACTAAATGAAATTGATGTGAAGAGCACATTATTTAGATAACAAGAAAGCCAAATCAAAATGAAAATCATGAACAAATGAAACAAATTATTTGGTAAAGTTGCATTCCATTATAGTGAGGAGATTGAGTATAGCAACATCGATTATCAAATTAACTAAAAATTAAAATGCCCCATAAAACTTGTCAAAACATAACAAAATATTGCATTAAAAATATAAAACTATTATTTATTGAACAGAGCTTATCAAGAATAGTGTATTGATGTTTATTTTTTCGTTATAGGACTTCAATTTTAATTATAACAAATTATAAAAAATAATAACAATGAATACTAACAAGTTTTTATTTAATATTTTGTAAATCGATTGTAAAGCTAAATTGTAAAATACTGAAGCATGATAATGTAATAAAGTCAAAGTGACATAAGGGTTACAAAAAATGAGAAATTTTTTTCATTGTAATATAACCAAATCAAAGAGAAAAAATTGATGAAATGAGAAAACTTCTGTGAGAAAATTACATTCAAAGAAACAAAGAAGATCGAGTGAGATATCTTCAATTTTAAAAATTAGGTACTAATAAAAAAATTTCATAAAACCTTAGTAAAATATCTAAATGTATGAAAATAAATATTTTATTAAATAGCCATCATCAAGTTAACTTTGATGACATTTGTTCCAACTCCATTGGAACTCATTTTGAGTTACTAAAAAGTAACAATGTAAATAACCATAAATAATAAAAAACAATATTTTAATCTTAAATTAACAAATATTTAAAAACATGAAATAAATTTAAGTTTTTTAGTATAACAAAACAAAAGCTATGAAGAGATCTCTGGGTAGAAATTTAGAGTTCTATAGTGAAATAGCATATTAAAAATGAACAACTTTTAGAAATAAAAAAATCTTAAGGAAATTTTCATTTCAAACTTAAAAGTATAATATCTTAGGTAAAATCTTCATTCATCAAATTAGATATAAATTGAAAAGTTTCTAAAGGCCTGCTAAAATTTAAAAATTAAAAAATTTAAAAAGATTGAAATGTCTTTTTAATCTTATATAGCGAATCTATATGGGTCCAATGATGTTTATTTCTTATCAATTAGACATCATTCAGAGTTACTATGACTTTTCAAAATAATAATCATACATAATAATAAATTATTACATCTATATTAGGTAAATTAAAAATATTATTCATATAAGATAAACTAAAATAATATAGTTCAATTAAATCAATGAAATAAAAAAGGGCAAAAGAAAGTAGAGTTCAAAATCATCAATTATTAAGATCGGTGCAAATAAAAATTTCACATGAAATGTGCCAAAGAATACAAAATTTTTACAAATATTAAAAAAATAGTTAATTTGGTAGAGTTAATTGTGATGAGTTCAATGACAATTATTTCATCCTGATTGCTCCTTTGTTAGAATTACTAAGAATTATCAAAGAAAATAAACATATAAAATGGTAAATTACTTTTTTTATTGTTAAGTAGATATATATATAAAAATGAGATAAAAAGATGAATATAGTAGTACTATATCAGGCTTATATCACATGAGAGGAGTTTTAATTTTATGTAGTTGGACTACAAACTAAAATTGAAACTTTTGACAAAACCAATTAAATTTTAAGGAAAAGCTACTCAATGGAAATCAAGGTTAACATTATCAACCCCTAAAATAAGTTGTAATTTAAGTGACTAATAAAATATAATAAAACTTAGAAAATAAAAATACTTTAAGATATAAATTTTTTTACTGAACAAGAAAGACGCCATCAAAATGAGTCAAACATGCTTATTTCATGATTTGATGTTGTTTCATGTGACTATAAATTATCATATTAAATAGGCCAAAAATAATTTTTTTTTTAATATTTAATAAATATATATTATGGTAAAATAAATTAAATTAAAGAATTATTATACTACCAAATTGAAATAATGTAAAGGTAACATTAGAGGAGAATTTTAGTTTGTGATAATATATTCAAATCAAAGTAAAACTTTTTAAAAAATGAGATACATTTTATGGGGACATTATATTACAAGATATTGAGGAGATCGAGTGAAATATTCTTAATCACCAAATCATGTATGTGTTAAAATGACTTTTTAAACATCTAAAGCCCTGAAAAAAATATATTTCAAATTTTATAAAAATAAATATTTAATTACAAAGGGCTCTTCATGAAGAGTATGATGACTTTTGCTTGATCTTGATTGGGCTTCATTTTGAATTATTACCATTCACAAAAATAAATAATCATAGAAAATAATAGATTTTTATTCTAACATTGAGTAATTATATGTTAAAACTAAATTGCGATAAAATGAAGTAATACAAAATAGCAAAATCAATGAAATATAAATGTCACAAGAGACCCAAAAAAGAGTTTCGTAGCAATATAAATAAATAAAACAAAAATATTTAAAAAATGAGAAAAATGGCACTATAAATTTCCATTCCAATATGCTAATGAGATTGAGTGTGACATCCTCGAACATCACAACATTGAACAAATTGAAATGCCATATCAAACATCGAAAATCAATAGAAAATAAAACATATTGAAAAATATAATTTAATATTTAATTAGATAGAGCTTATCCTGTTGAATAAAATGATATTTATTTCATCTTAGTGAAACCTAGTTTGAGATTAATACAAATTGAAAAAATAAAAAAATATAAATAGTAAAAATTTGTTATTCTAACATTAAATAAACATGTGTTAAAGATGAAATAACATAAATTGATGATTTCTAATATAACTAAATAAAGGACTTGTAAAGGTGATATGAGAGGAGATTTAAAATTTTTAGTAACATATCAATATAAAAATAAAAAAATTTGAAAAACTTAACTGAATAAAAATGCATCTTAAAATCATTTATGAATAAAAATGCATCTTAAAATATACAAAAATCTTCGAAAATATTAGATTATAGATAGAGCTTGTCGAGAACAGACAAATGACATTGGTTAAATGTCAATCAGACTTGGATTGAAGTTATTGTGAGTTACAAAAGCAAAATAATAATAAATTATTACATCATTATTAAGCAAATATATAATATAATAAAATAAAATATACTAAAGTAATATATAGTTCTATTAAATCAAGCAATATATAGGCAAAAAGAAATTGTAATGCAACATCCTTTTTCGTTAACACTTGTATCAATAAGAATATCCCAAATAATATACCAAACTAGTAAAAAGTATTTAAAAATATGAAAAACAATATTTAATTAGATAGAATCCATCCAGGTTAGTCTAATAACATTTATTTCATGTCTTTTGCACATTAGTTGGATCAACAAAAAAATTTTGAAATAAAAAATTGTATAAAATAACAAATTATTATTTTAATATTAAGAAAATATATATCTAAATTGAAATGACTAATAAATCATGACATAATGGTGGAAAACAAAACATTTATTGATAAAATTTTATCATTTAATTAAATATAAGGCATTAGGATGGGTCCAACATCCCTTATTTCATCATGATTGATCCTCATTTAGATTTCCTAAAAATTATGAAAGTAAAAATCCTTAAATAAAAATAAATTATTATTAAGTATTAAATAAATATCTAATAAATATGTAATTTTTTAAGTTTAAGCATTGCAATACAAGTAAATCATATAAACATATAGGTAACACGAGAGGGGAATTTGAATTTCATAGCAATATATCTTTATTAAAGCGAACATTTTGAACCAATGACATAAATTTAATGGGAACATTCCATTACAAGGTAATAAGGCGATTGAGTGCAGCTTTCTTAGTTTTTTTGTCAACAAATTAAGTTTGAATTATATATTAAGTCTTAAAATACCTTAAAACTAACAAAAAAAATATTTTCAAATATAATATCAAATATTTAATTATATAGAGATCATCGAGAGGAGTCCAATAACTTTTCTTTACCTTAATCAAACTTCATTTAAAATTATTACGAACTACTAAATTAATTAATAACAAGTAACCATAAATAAATATAAATTATTATTTTATTATAAAATAAATATTCAATAAAATAGAATTGGGATAAATTGAAGCAACATGAAGTTACACAAGATGAGGAATATTTCATTAGATAAAATGCATTATAATAGAAACTTCCATTTCATGGCTCTAATGTGATCGAGTGATACATCCTTGATTGTGAAAATTGTTAACTCATTTAAATGCCTTGTCGAACATGCTAAAACACTAAAAAAATAAAACTTTATAAATAAAATTTATAAATAAATATTTTATTTGATAGAGCTTATCAATATGAGTCTAATGATATTTGTTTAATATGAATTACAAAAATAAATAAATAATAATAATAAATTATTATTTTAGCATTAAGTAAATATTTATTAAAGATGAAATGAGTTAAATTTAAGCTATGTAGTATACCAAATTAAAAGAAATTTGTGGGTGACTTCAAAGGATATTTAAGTTATTTAGTAATATATCAAAATGGAAAAAATTGGAAAAATGGCATAAAATGGTCAGTAAAATTGCATTCCAAGATGCGAAGGAGGTGGAGCATAAATCCTCAATCATGAAATCATATATGAATAAAAATGTCTCTTGGAAGACATCAAATCCTTAGAAAATATTGCATTTAAAAATATGATTAATTTTATAGAGCTATTCAACACAAGTTAAATGACATTTGTTTCACGTTAATTAAACTTCTGTTGAATTCATTGTGAGTACAAAACAAAAAAATCATAAATAATAAAAAATTATTGTAAAACTTTAATGCAAATATATAATATTGGGAAAATGATAAAAATTGAATTAATGAAATATAACCAAATTAAAGCTACATGAATTTCACAAGATAGAAATTTAGAGTTACATAAAAATATAACAAAATCATAGAAGAAAATTTAATAAAATGAGAAATGTTGTATGGGAAAGTTGTATTAATTGATACAAAGAAGATTGGGCAAAACATCATCTATCATCAAAATTTGTGCAAATCTCTATATCTCACAAAATGTGCAAAAATCATAGAAGAACAATTTTAAAAAATATTGTAATATTTATTTGATTGGTCAAATATATTTTAGTCCATCGAAGTCTATTTCATATGAATTGCATCTAAATTAAATTTTCTAAGAATTATAAAATTAGCAACCATCATTAATAAATAATTATTATTTTCAAATTATATAAATATATATCAAATATAAAATTGTGTAAATTGACAAAATGTAATATAACTAAATCAAAGACATGTTTATGTTAAATGAGAGAAGATTTAGGATTCATAGGAATATAGGAAAATCAAAATGAAAATTTTGTTAAATTAAGACAAATTGTTGTTGAAAGCTGCATTCTAAGATACTTATAAGATTGAGTGTAACATTTTTTACCATCAAATCTATTATAAATGAAAATAATGATAAAATATGTTAAAACAAAGAAAATAATAAATTTAAAAATATAAAATCAATACATAATAAAAAAGAGGTCACAATGACCAGTCCAATGATGGTTATTATGTTATGATGAGACCTTGTTTGGATCTACTAACAATTACCAAATAAATTTTTTTTAAATAATAATAAATTTTTTATTAATATTAAGTAAATATATATCCAATTTTTAATAATATTAATAATTAGAATAATGTAATATAACCCAATCTAAATAACATAAAAGTTACACAAGAGCAGAACTAAAGTTTTATCATTGTACAATAATGCCAAGAAACAAATTGAACAAATAAGAAAAATTATATAATAAATTAGAATTAAAAGATACAAAGGAGAGAAAGTGAAAAACCCCACATTATCAAATTTGGTATGAATCAAAATGATTCTTAAATTATGCCAAAGAAATCGAAATAATATTTAAAAATTTGAAAAGAAAACTTGTATTCTAATAAACTTAAGAGATCAACTTTAGTATTCTCCATTAAAAATTTTTGTTGGAATTGAAATGTCCCATAAAATAGGTAAGAAATTTTATCTGAGAGATTATTTTAAAAAAATATAAAATAAATTTTAAATGGATAGAGTTCAATGGGAACAAATTGAATAACCTTTTATTTGTCATAATCAAACCTTTTGGGAATACTATGGATAAGGAAAGTTAATAAATATAACTTTTAAAAAATTATTATTTTTGTACCAAATGAGTTTATAGTACCCTAAAATAAATAAATTTAAAGGAATGTAATAAAATTAATCAAAAGTGGTGTAAATGTCACAAGAGAGTAGATTTAGAATTACAATGTAATATATCCAAATAATATTGTAAAAGTCTTTAAGATTGTATAAATTATATGGGAATGTTATATTCCAAGTTTCTATGGAGATTAAACACAAACACCCTTGATCTTAAGATCACATGCCACTCATAATTATTGTTAGGTGTTTAAAATCCTAATAAAAGTTCCAAAATATGAAAATGAATATTTATTTGGATAAATCTCATTGAGATATGCAAAATGACATTTGTTTCATCATTATTGCATCTCATTTGGAATTACTACTATTTGGTAAATAAATAAGCATGACAAATAAAAAATTATTAGTTTAATATAAGGTAAATATATTGTAGCATTTCAACAAAATAAAAAAGGTAATATAACACAACTAAATTATAGCGATGTAAAGGTGACATGAGAAGGGAATTAGAGTTATGTAGTAATAAAGCCAAATCAAAGTGAAAAACTTGAATAGATGATAGAAATTGTTTGGTAATGTTGCATTCCATGTTACTAAGGGGATTTTGTGTGACATTATTAATCCTCAAATTAAGTAAAAATTAAAACAACTCACAAAACATGTTAACAGTTAATAAAATAAATATTTAAAAATATGAATAATATTTTATTAAATAGAGCACATAAAAAAGAGTCGAACTATATTTGCTTTATCTAGATTAGATCTTGATTAGAATTATTAGTATTTACAAAAATAAATGAGAATAAATTATAATGAATTTTTTAATATTAGTAAAATATATAACATAGTTGAAATTTAATTAACTAAATCAATGTAATGTAATCAAATTAATGTGAAGTAAAGGTTACATAAGAGGAGAATAATGAGACAAATTGTATGTAAAAGTTGCATTCTAAGATACTAGCAAGATAGTATGTGACATACCTAATCTTCAAAATTGTGTACTAATAATCATTTCTATTAAAATTTGGAGAAACTCTTCAAAACAAAATAAGTAAAATTATGAAGATTAAAATTTAATTACATAGAATTCATCGAGACAACACTGATGATGTTTCTTTCATCTCGATTGGAGCTCATTTTGAATTACTACAAATTATCAAGACAACGAAATCACAAATAATAAAAAAGAGATGTACGTCTTATCTAAATAAATATAAGATACAAATTTAAGAATTGTAATATAACTAAATAGAAGACATGAAAAAGTCAGTAGATAAGAGATTTACACGTATATAGCAATATAGACATAAAAAAATTAAACAAATAGCATAAGTTGTTTAAGAAACACCAATTCTAAAATTCAAAGTAGATCATGTGTAACATCCATACCAAATAAGGTATGAATTAAAATTGCATTTTAAAGCATACTAAAACTTAGAAAATAACACATTTAAAATGTGAAAAAGATTATTTATTCTAATAGAGCACCAATGTTTCTTTGTAAATATGAGTCTAATAATCTTTGCTCCATTTTTATTACACAACATTTGGAGTTACTATGAATTACTAAGTTCAATAAATATAAATAAATAAATGTTTTCTTTAATATTAAAAAAATATATATAAAAGAAAAAATGAGATGAACTGAAGCAATGTGATAAAATTAAATGAATGTGAGACAAAGGTTAAATCAAAATATCTCTTAAAGCTGCATAATACATAAGAAAAAATAAATTAAAAAATATAACAACGAATATCTAACTAAAAGTGTCATTAAGAGAAGTCATCGTTGTTTGTTCTAATTTTATTAGGCCTCATTTGGAGTTGTAAAATAAAAAATAAATAAGCATAACTTATAGTTTATTATAATTAAAATATCCTGTAAATATATAATAAAGTAGAATGAGATAAATTTAAGCAATGTAATAGCATTAAAATCAAGGCAATATGAAGTCACACAAGATGAGAATTAAAGTTCAATAGTAATATAATAAAATAAAATAAAATATTTAAATAAATGTGCTTTATTATTAGGGAAATTTTCTTTCTTAGATACCAAAAAGAAAAGTATAATAAAGAGAAACATAAAAATAGTTCACAAATGAAAAGGTCTCATAAAGCATGCAAAAAAAATTAAACATTTAAAAATATAAAAAGAATATTTATTAGATAATTTACATTATGATGAGTTCAATGACTATAGTTTTATCTTGGTCATAGCTCGTTTGGAATTACAAGGAGTTAAAAAATTAAATGATCATAAATTATAACAAACTATTACTTCAACATTTTGTAAATATATATAAAAAATTAAATTATTTAAATTAATTTAAAATAATATAAGATAATCAAAATGATGTAAGGGCTACACCACCTAATGGTTTATAGAGTTACAAAGTAATGTAATTAAATGAAAGCACAAAAATTGAAGACAAAAGATCAACTTTGAGATAAAAGCTACAATTTAAGATATTGGAGAGTTTGAGTGTGGCATCCTCCAATATCAAATGATGTATAAATCGAGATGCTAGGTAAAGAACACAAAATTCTTAGAAAATAATAAAATTAAAAATACGATCATTAATTTTTAATTAGATAGTGGAGGCAAGTTAAACCACATGTGTTTTGCCTTAAGTGGACCTTGATTTGAATTAATACACATTATCAAAGTAAATTAAAATAAATACCAGCAAATAATTATTTTTTATCAATTGAAAACATAGAAAAGCTCATTTGAAATAAATTGAAGTAGCACAATATACTTAAGAAGTGGGATGTAAATGTCACATGAGTAGAGTACTATAGTTTCGAAGTAACATACCAATAAAAAGCCAAACATTTGCATGGATGATATAAATTATATAAGAAAGCTTAATTCCAGGATATTAAACATATCGTGTGTAACATCCTAAATCACCCAATTAAGTACAATTGATATAGCTCTTAAAATAGGCTAAGGCCCTACAAAAGATACAAATTGATATAATGCTCTATAAGAAAATTAGTGAAATTTAAACATCACTAATATATGTCGAGTTACAAAATATATAAGAAATGATACAAAATAAAGAAATGATACAAATATATAAAAATGTTGCATTCAAAGATACTATAGAGAGGAAATTTAAAATCTTCAATTGCATAATTTGATCAAGATAAAAATGCCTCCTAAAGGAAATTAAAATATAAGAAAATAAAATAAATGAAAACATAAAAATTAATATTAAATTAGAAAAACCTCATTAAGTTGAATAAAAAGATGTTTGCTCCAACTCCATCTAACCTTGTTGAGAATTATTATGAACTAGCAGTGCAAATAAGCTTAGATAATAAGAAGTTACTAAAACAATAATATGAAATAATTTATTAAAGCTTAATTGAATTAATTTGAAACGATATAATTCATAAAAATCAAGGTGACTCAACGGTCGCACGAGAGGTGATTCAAAGTTACATAATATATATGCAAATCAAAAAAAAAATTAAATTAAGATAAATTATATGGCTCATTAACAAAGTTAATAAATATAAATGATGAAACTATAATATTACGTAAATATATATTGAACTAAAAATGTCATAAGTTGAAGTAATATAATACAACAATATTAAAAGAATCCAATTGTCAATAGAGAGGAGAACCAGAATTACATATTAATATAAAAGTCAAAGTGACACATTTTAACAAAAGCGCTAAGTTGTACTAGAAAGGAGAATTAAAAACTTCGAAGGAGATAGAGCATAACAAATGCTTGATTGTCAAATCCAGTATGAATGGAATGTCTTATAAGGAGTATTAAAACCATAGAAAATAAAATATTTAAGATTTTAAAAAAATAAACATTTAATTGGATAGAGCTCAATGACACAAGTCTAACAACATTCGTTCCTCTTGATTAAACCTGATCATAAATTACTAGAAATTGCCAAAAGCAAATATGAATAATTAATAATAAAATATTTTTGTAGTCTTAATCAATTAAATATACTAAAGCTAAAATGAGATGTATTTAAAAATATAATATTGGCACATCAGAACGATGTAAAGTTTAAAAGAAACGAGAATTAGAGTTTGAAAGTAATATAGCCAAAAAGAGAAAAATTTCGAAGAAACAGGACAAATTATATGGAATATTAGAAAACTAAGATACTTAAGAGATTAAGTATAATATCTCTGATTTCCAAATCGTATATGTTTTCAAATGTCTCATAAAATATGTAAAAATAAAAAAAAATTTAAATCTTTTTTAAAAAAATGATTTTTTAAATTTCATAGAGCTCATCGAGATGTGTTGAATGACTGTAGCTTTAGCTCGATCACACCTCATTTTGAAATCACTTCAATTATCAAGGGGTTCCAATGGGGATAAAAATTGTCCTTGGATTTAACTCAAGGATCTTTATCTAATTGAAAATTCATGTTTTAGTTTTTTACTTTCTAATATTTAAGCATATCTTAAAAGGTATTTTCATTTGTAGCTTATTTAAGGATTGATGCAGTTTTGCTCCATCACATTAGTACCATTCTTCAAATATTTTTGTTTAATTTGGTTTTTTCATGAAGAAATGATTCTTTTCTCATTTAACATATATATTACTTTTATTTAGTTGTTTTGCACTGGTTCAATTTTTGTTTTTTAAATTTATTAAATATTTACTTTAAATTGAAATAATTATAAATTTTTATTTGCGTTTAATAATTTATTAAATATTTACATGAGGTCTCATAGAGATGACACAAAATGTCATTTGGCTCATCTCGATAAGCTCTACTTAAGTCAAAATTCATTTCTATATTTTTAGATTATTTACTTTAATGGTTGCATATTTAATGAGATATTTTTATTTGTAGCCCATTTGATGATCGAGTATGTTACACTTATTCTCTAAATAATTTTTAATACAACTTTTTCAAATAATTTATCTTATTTCTACAAATATTTCTATTTGATTATGTTTAATTATTTTTATAACTCTTAGCAATTCCAAACGAGATTTGATGGAGATGAAGCAAACATAGTTGAACTCGTCTTAATGAGTAATATTTAATTAAGTATTGTTTTTATCTTACTAAAATTTTTTTTTATGGCATAGACAAGCATTACATGACATTTCAGAACACCCCTGACTCAATGGTCGATGACGTTATGCTCGACCTCCTTAGTATCATAAATGCAAATTTTGATTAAAATTTTACACAAGACTTAAATTTTTTTTCATTTGTTGTTATGCTTCTATGTAACTCTAAAATTCCTCTGATATGACCTTTGCCTATCTTTCATTTTGTTAAGTTATATTTTTTTAATTTATCTCATTTCATATTTGGTTTTATTTACTAAATATTAAAATTATAATTTCTTATTCTAAATTCTTATTTAATTTTATAATTAAATTATTTCTAAATGTGGTCATATGCTAATGAAACAAATAACATTAAACTTATCTCATGGAGCTCTATTACATTAAATATTCATTTTCATATTTTTAAATATTTTATCTTTTGTAATTTTGGCATGTTTTATAAAACAATACTATTCATATCATTTTTGATGATTGAGAATAGTACACATGATTTGAAGGATAACATGTAATAAAACTTTCACATCATATTCATCTCATTAATTGAATTTTTTCTTTGATTTGGTTAAATTTCTATGAAACTCTTAATCTCTTATTGTGTGACCTTTACTTTGCCTAGATGTTGTTATATTACAAAGTTTCAATTTAACTAAATTTAAAATCAATATATACTTCTTTAAATTTAAGAAAATATTTTTTTATTTTTTTATTGTTATTTGCTTTTGTGTTTCATAAAAATTCAAAACAACTCCTAGTTGACAAGAAGTAAACATCATTGCATTCATCATGATGAGCTCTATCAAATTAATATATATTTCTTTAACTTTACGATAATAATTTTTTATTTTTTTATTCTTATTTTCTTTTATTTTCTAGGTTTTATAGTCTATTTATGAGATTTTTTTGTTTGAACCTATTTGATGACTGAGAATGTTACATTTCAACATGTAAGTGTCATGGAATGAACCATTCCCTCACACATTGTCCAATTTTCTCAAAGGTTTTTCTTTGATTTGGGTATATTATTATGAAACTCTAATTAAGTTCTCATGTCACATTTATGTCACTTAGATTAGATTGTATTGCATTGCTTCAACTAGTGTCATCTCAACTTTAATATACCTCCACATAACATTAAAACAATAAATTATTATTATTTATGCTTAATCAATTTGATATTTGGAAAAGTTCTAAAAAAGATTTGATGTGGATAAAACAAATATTTGTATGCATATCTTAATGAGCTCCATAAAATTAAATATTTTTTTATTTTACACTTGTTTTTGTTTTTTAAGCTTTACAAGAGGTTTCTATTTAACTAAATCTGACGATTGAGGTTGTTATGCTAATTCTGCTTATTATCTTTGCCAAAAATATTTTTTTTTAAAATTTTTATCATTTATTCTATTTTTCTCTTTTATTTTATTATATTACTATGCTACTCTAAAACTTTGCTTAGATGAGTTTTACAAGCTTTTACATTTTTTTCATTACATTACATCCATTTTTTTGTTTCTACTTTAATAAATATTTGCTTAACATTAAAATAGTAATTTATTTTTATTTATGCTTATTCAAATTGGTAATTTACAGTAATACTTAATGTGGTTCGATCTAAATTAAATAAATGCTATTGGTGTGGACTCGACAAGTTCCATCCAAATAAACATTAAATTTGTGATTTTTAAATATTTTGCTATCTATGTTTTTTGCACATTTTACAAGATCTTTCTTTCTTTAAATTATTTAATGATTGAGGATGCTACAGCTAATCTCATTAGTATTTTGGAAGCAAATTTCTTATATGATTTTTGAAGCTTTTGCTTAGAATTGTATATTCTACAATTAAAATATAATTGTCGTATGATGTTGACGTTGGTTTGTGTTAAGGAGCTTTATTCAATTACGTGTTATTTTTTATTTTTTAAATATCTAATAATTTAGCATTACAGCATGTTTTGTGAGAAATGTTGTTCTACACATGATTTGATGATAAAGGGTGTTTGCTCTCAGTATCCTTTGTATCTTACAATGTATCTATCCCATAAAATACATATTATTTTTTAATTTTTTAATTTTATTATATTATTATAAAAATATAATTTACCTCTCATGTAACCTTTAAAACCCTTTAATTTTGTTAATTTGTGTTGTTTTTATTTATCTTACTTAATATTAAATATATATTTTATTTTTTTATTAAAACAATAATTTATTATTATTTATGCTTATTAACTTTCATAATTCAAATAATTGTAAAAGATGTATGAGTACATCAAAAGAAATATCATTGGACTCTCTTGATTAGCTTTGACAAATGAAGTATTTATTTTGTTATTTTAAAGTATTTATTTTGATTAGTTTTTTATGATTTATAAGTATTTGTATTTGTATTTGATTGGATAATATAAAGCTTTAAACTTGATTTCTTAGTAAAATGACATGATTTTCCGACATAATTTATCGCATGCCTTCAAATGTTTTTTTCGTTATTTGAATATATTATAAAGAAATTCTAATTCTTCCATCATGTGACCACTATATTGATTTGATTTAGCTATATTATATTCCTTTTGTTTATCTTATTTTATATTTAATATATATTTTTAATAATAAAATTATTATCTATCATTACTTATGCTTGTTCACTTTTGTAATTTGCATTTATTCCAAACGATGATAGATTACGGTGAAGGAAATGTCTTACGACTCATCTCGATAAGCTCTATACTTTTATTTATGCATGTTTTATGAGACATTTTTATTCATATAAAATTTAATGATAAAGCATGTCACATTCAAACTTCTTAGTATCTCTGAATACAACTTTTCCTCCTAATTGATCACATTTCTTCAAAGTATTTTCTTTTATTTGTTTATCGTATATGTCTTCATTTTATGACATTTATGTTGTAATATAAGTTTTGTTAATATTAAAAAATATTTATTATTATTTGTGTTTATTTACATTAGTAATTCATAGTAATTCTAAATGCTCTCTGATGCCATGAAATAAATATTGTTGGACTCTTCAAAACAAACTGTATCTAATCATATATTGATTTTTATATTTTAAAATATTTAATTTTAATTTATTTGGGATATTTTACTAGACATTTTCATTTGTATCATATTTAATTATAGGAAATGTTACACTCGATCTCCTATGTATTATAAAATACAACTTTTCTTCATAGATTATTTATTTTCTTCAAATTCATCACTTTGATGGGGATGTATTATTGTGAGACTCTAATTCTCCTTTCATATCACTTTTAGATTGCTTTAATTTATTCAAATTGCCATGCAAATATTGAAGTCACTTTTGCTTTATTATTTATTCACTTAAGATTAAAAATATAATTTATTAATGTTTACGTTTAACATATTTGGTAATTTGTAGTAACTGAAAATGAGATCCATTGTAGAGGAAAGAACCATTATTTGACTCATCTCAGTGTGTTCTATCAAAATAAATATTCATATTGATATTTTAAAATATTTTATTTTTATGATTTATGTGAGTTTTATGAAAAAGTTTAATTCACTCCACATTTGATGATCACAAAAACATTTCTTATTTCTTTAAAGTTTCTACTTTGATTTTGTAGTTTTATTATTTTGCTCTAAATATTCATCTCTGTGACCATTAATTTATCTTGTTTTAGCTTTAATATTATATTTTTACATAGTATTAAAATAATAATTTATTTAGGTTTGTGCATATTTATATTAAGAATTCATAATAATTCCTAAAGGTGACCCATTAGAAAACATAATTGTCATTGCAAATAAATGGATGAGCTTAATCCATTTAAAATTTTAGTTTTATAGTTTCAAACTTTTTGATTGCTTTAATTTCATTTTTTTACTATATAGCTCAAATCTCCTCCTTTGCGACCTTTGTATTATATTGATTTGGATGTCATAGTAATTATTTTTATTTCACATTTAGGCTTTAATATATATTTTCGTAATATTAAAATAATAATTCATTATTGTTATTCTTTTTACATTTGTAATTTGTAGTTATTCAAAAACAAGGTCCAATCGAAATGAAATATTATAGAACTGGTCTCAATGAGCTTTCCTTAATTGAATTGTCATTTTAAAAAAAAAAAAAATTTTTTCAAAATTTTTTTTTCAGTTTATGTGATATTTATATTGATATCATATTTGATAATCAAGAATACTCTAAGACAACTTGTTCATATTTAGGTAATGTAACTTTTTTGTTAAAACTATCTAATATTTATTCCCTTATGAACTTTACATTACAATGTTTTGGTAGCATAACATTGCATTATGTCATCTAATTTTAACTTAGTTGCTTATTTGTTTAGTGATAAAATATTAATTTTTTATTGTTTATGATTATTTTTTTTAGTAATTAGTAGTTATTCCAAACAAAGTTTGATTAAGATGAAACAAATATTATAGGGAACCTCTTTAAGAGTTCATCTCAATTAGAAGTCATCATTATAATTGTTGGTATTATATTTTCTATCGGGTGTGCAAAAGGTTTGAGATGTTTTTAGTTATAGTTCATTTAATGATAAAATAAGTTACCCTTGATCTGTTTATTATCTTATAATTCTAATTTTGTAAACAATTTATAAAATTATTTTAATTTACATTATTTGCATATAACATATTGGCTTAATTTGTATCATTTTTCTATATTATCTATTTATTAAATATTAAAATACTATTTTTTTATTACTAATGCATAGTTTATTTGGTGATTTGTATTAATTCCAAATGAGGTTCAATGGACGAAAAGCATTTGTCATTTGACTCATCTCCATTAATTCTACCAAATTATATGTATTTTTTATATTATTAAATATTTATTTTCTCTAGGTTTGGGATTTTTAGTAAGAAATTTAGAGTTGTACATGATTTTATCATCAAAAAGTTTGCCCTCGATCCCCTTATAATCATGCAATGATTGTCTACCTATATTTGCTTGTATCATTATCAAACTATAATTCTCTACTCTTGTGATCCTTACCTCAATTTGATTTTGTAGCTATATATTGCTTTAATTGATCTTATTTTGCTTTAATATATATTTATTTTTTATTATAAAATAATTTATTATTACCTAAAAATAAAATAAGTTTAAAATAATTTTAAAATAAGTTTTAAAAAAGGAATTAAATTTCTTAACATAAATAACAAGCTCTATATATTAAATATTATTTTTTATATTTAAAAATTTCATTTTCTATAGTTTTTACTTTCTTCATGTTATTTTCCTATTCGTTTTTAATTGGTGATCGAGAATGTCACACTTGATTTATTTTTTATATTGTAATGCAACTTTCTAGTAAAATTAATCTTCTTTCAATAATGCTTTTAATTTTATTTGGGAATGTCACTGTGATATTTTAGTTCTTCTCTGATATGACCTTTATATCGCAATGATTTGGTTTTATTATATTGCTTCAATTAGTCTTGTTTAAACTTATATATATATGCTTAACATTAAAATAAAATATACTATTTTTTGTAATTATTTTTTGTATATTTTAGTAATTTTTAACATGGTCTAATGCAAAAGAAATGAATATCATTGAACTGTTATTGACCAGCTCTATCAATTAGTTATTTATTTTTATATTTTTTATTTGTATTAGGTTTTGGACATGCTTTAAAAGATATTTTGCTTTATACCTTATTTTACAAATTAGAACATCGCACTCAATCTCCTTAGTATCATGCAATAAAAACTTTTCATACCATTTTCCTAATTAATTAAATTTTTTAGCTATGATTTGCTCATATTACTACGTAATTTTGAACCTCCTCTCAGGTGATGTTATTTTAAAATGATATTGTTACATAGTATTACTTCAATTTATCTTATTTTTCTTTAATATATATATACTTATTTTTATAATGATAATTAATTAGTTTTTTTTTATTTTTACATTTGTAAGTTATAAAAACTTTAATCAAAGTTTGATCAAGTTAAAAAAAAGGTGGTTGGACTTAGTGTTATGATCTCTAACTAGTTTATGAGATATTTAGATTCCTAAGCAATTTCATGATTGATGAGCTTGCACTTGATCTTCTTCACAACTTGGATGTTTTTTTTCCAATACATTTTATCACATTTTTTTTAAATGTTTTGCTTTGATTTAGATATTCTACTATCAAAATCTAACTCTCAACTCATGTGATATTTACATCACTTTATTTTGGTTACATTTCATTGTTTCAATTTATCTCATTTCAACTATAATATAAATTTAACTAATATTCCATTAATAATTTGTTATTTTTTTAAATACTTTTGTAACTCAAGTAATTTAAAACATGGTCTTATAGAGTGAAAACAAATGGCATTCACATTGTGTGAATATGATTTATTCAATTAAAAATTTTGCACTTGATTTGATAATAAATTATATTATAGTCAATCACCGTAGTGTTATAATATTTAACTTTTTCATGTCATTTATCTCATTACTTAAAATGTGTTATTATTTTTGTCATACTATTTAAAAAATGTAATTCAACTCTCATATAACACTTGTAGGATTTTGATTTTGTTGCATATCTTTCTTTCATTTATCTCATTCATGTTTTAATAATATATTTTCTTTGCATTAAAGTAATATCTCACAATAAAAGATTATTAATTTCATCAATTTTTTCATTTCTTTTATTTCTACTAAACTCTAAATCTTCATTATTGTGACCTTGACCTCTCTTAATTTTTATTGTATTATGTCACTCCAATTTATCTTATTCTTACTTTAATATATATTTAAGATTAAAATAATTATTTATTTTTATTTATTTTATTCTTAATTGGTATTTTATAGGAATTTTGAACCAAGTCCAATCGAGAAGTATTAAACACGTTGGACTAACCAACAATCAATATATAATTAAATATTCATTTGTATATTTTGAAATTCTATTTTTGATTGTTTTACTTGCTTTAAAAAATGTTTCTTTTCATATTATGCTTGATGGTTGCATAAGTTACAATTGGGCTCCTTCGTATTTTGGAATAAAACGTTATTATATAATTGAACTTTTCCTTTCAAATTTCTTGCTCTAACTTGGTTGTTTTATAATGAAGCTATAATCCCTATATCTTATGAGCTTTAAATCACTTTTATTTGGTTATATTTTATTTCAATAATTTACTTTATTAAATCTTTACTATATTTGATTTATATTAAAATAATATTTTTTATTATTTAATAATTTTTAAACTAGAAATTCATATTTATTCTAAGCAAAGTCAGATCAAGATGAAACAAATGTTGTTAAACTCAACTCATTGGACTCTGTTTGTTAAATATTTAATTTTTATAACTTTCAATATTTTATTTTATTGGAGTTTTGCATAAGTTTTTACATATTTTTATTTGTATCATATTTGATGACTGAGGATGCTACACTTGACCATGTTAGGACCTTAGCATGTAATATTTTAATCCAAGTTATCACATTTCTTGAAAGAGTTTTCTTTGATTTGGATTTATTACTTTGAAATACTAATCCTCCTTTCATGTGACCATTACTTCACCTTCACTTGGTTACATTATATTTTGTTAGTTTATCTTATTTTTACTTTAAAAAAAATTTATTTAATATTGAAATAATTATTTATTATAGTTATATTTAATTACCTTTAAAATTGATAGTAATTTGAGACAAGGGCTAATGGATGAGATCAGCTTCGTTGGACTTATATCAATGAGCACTATCAAATTTAGTAATCATTTCAATATTTTTTTTACTATTTAATATTCTTGTATTTTTGTTTCATGATAGTTCCATTCACAAATAATTTTATGACTGAGAACTTTACACTTGACCTCAACACTACCTCGAAAAGTGACATTCCCTTACAATTTTTTTCATTTCATTAAAGTTTTGCCATTTCTTGCTTATAATTATTTTTAACTCCAAACTCTAATCATGTATGTTACACATTATTCTGATTTGGTTCAATTACATTGCCTTAATTAACCTCAACTTAACTTCGATAACTTTTTATTAGTATTATATAGTAATTTACTATTTTTATGCTTATTTATTTTTTGTAATTATAGATAATTCCAAAGAAGATCCAACCAAGGCAAAAAATGTTATTGGACTATTCTCGATGAGCTTTATCCAATTAAATATTAATTATAATATTTTTTTAATTTTTGTTCTGTAATCTACAAATGATTTGAAAGTAATTTTGATTTTTATTTACCTAATTCCAATGTTTATATAAATATCCTTAATGTTAAGATAATAATTTAATATTATTCATTCTTATTTAAAATAAATATTTAAAATGATAGTGGTCGTTGAGAAGTGTTCAATGATGGCTATTCATTCTCGAGCATACCTTGTTTTAAATTACCATGAATTACACAACTATATACGTAAAAGTAATAATAATTTATTATTTCATTATTAAGATAATAAGTATTAAAATTAAAATGAGATAAATTGCAAAAATATAGTATAGAGTAAACATAGTGATGTAAAATTCTCACAAGATTAGATTTAGAGCCACACATTTATATAACAAAATCAAATTAAAACTTTTGGAAAAATAGATAAATTATATAAGTTTCAATAAAAGAAATAAAGGAGGACAAGAGTAGCATCCTTGATCAGCAAAAACATTACAAACAGAAATGACCAAATAAAATAAAAAAATTTCAAGTAATAAAATAAGCTTTGCCATTAACTTCCAATATAAGAAAGAAAAGAGGGTGAGTAAAATAACCTCGAGAAAAATTACGTAAAAAATCAAATGGGTCATAAAGCATTCCAAAATAATTTAAAAAAATTATTTAAAAATATAAAATAGTTCATTTAATTCTATTTTTAATTAAGACAAACTTGCTTTGTTTGATTCATCTTTATTGCAACTTGCTCAAAATTATTGAGAATTATCAAATGAAACAAGAAAAAAGTAATAAAATATTGTTTCTAAATTTTGCAAAAATAAATCAAAGCTATAATAAGTCAAATTGAAGAAATATCATACGACCCATTAAAATGATGTAAATGTCGTGAGGGTCAAGATTTAGAATTAAATTATAATATGATCAAAATAATGGAAAAGATTTAAAGAAATATGATAAAGTTTGTAAAAAAGCTACAGCAGAAGACTCTATACTGATCTAATGTAATGTTGTCAACATCACATCATGTGAAAACCCAAGTCCTATTATAAAAAATGATAAAAAAAAATTATTGAGAAAGTGCTCTTTGAGATGACTCAAAGACCTTTGTTTTGTCTCATCATACCAAGGATGGAATTTTTAAAATTTACCAAACGGAAATTAAAAATTAATAATGATAAGTTATAATTTTAATTATGAGTTAAGATATGATAAAGATAAAATGTGATAAATTTAAATAATATTATATAACAAAATCATATCGTAAAAGTTGTAGAAATGAGATAAATTAAAAAAGAAAGTTCTACTCAATGACACTAATGAGATGGAGTGTAGCATGATCAATAGTCAAATCAATTACAAATTAGAAAGAAATGTAAAGTTTGCAAAAAGAATAATAAAAAAAATATAAAGATTAATATTTGATAATAAGCATAAATTTCAATTATAATATTTAGTAAATTTATATTAAAGCTATAATGATATTAGTTAAGGCAATGTAATATAGAAAACATTAAGTGAGGTAAGAATAATAAAAAACGATAATTATAGTTAAATAATAATATAATGAAATAAAAAAAAATTTACAAAAAGAGTTAAACTATGTCACAAAGTTACATTCCAAGGTAATAAAAATATGAAGTGTAATATCCTCTATCATAAGATAAGATACAAATGGAACTACATCATACGACCTTCAAAAGATATGGGAAAACATTTAAAAATAACAAAATAAAATGTTAATTGGATAGAGCTCATTGATACATGTTTGACAATGTTTTCTTTTGGATCATTCATTATTTGAAATTATTTTGAATTATGATAGAAAATAAGCATAAATAATACAAAATTAATACTTAAACATTTATAACTATATACTAAAGTAGAAATGCGATAAATTGAAGTACTCTAATGTAACAAAATCAAAGTAGTAAAAATGTAACATGTCAAAAGATTTAGAATACAAATGTTGTATTCTAAGACACTAAGGAGATTGAGTGTAACATTATTGATATCTAAAAATATTGTGAACCAAACTTTTTCATAAATATTCTAACATCTTAAAAAACTTAAAATTATAAAAACAATTGTTTAAATGATAGAGCTCATCGAGACGACACTAATGTCTTTAGTTTCCTAAAATAAAGAAGCTTAAATGGTAATAAATTATTTGTTTAGGATACATAAATGTATATTAAAGGTAAAAATAAGATAAGTTGAAATAATGTAACATAACCAAATCAAAATGGTAAGTAGGTCACACGACACGAGAATTGAAATTTCATAACAATATAACAATATCATAGGAACAATTTTTATGAATCAAATTATCTATCAAAGCTTTTTAAAAAAATAAATATTTTAAAAAATGAAAATGAATATCTAATTAGTTAGAGCTCATTGACATGAGTGTTATGATATTTTTTCATCTCAATTTGATTTTGTTTTGAATTTTTATAATTTTTAAAAATTTATAATGTTCTTAAACTAAAACAAATAATATAATATAATATAATATAATATGATATGATAAATCAATGTAAAGCACACATGGGATGTAATTTAGAGTTACATTGCAATATAAACAAAGAAAAGTGAAAACATTTAGAAAAATGTTAAATTGTAGAAGAATGTTTAATTTAAAGCCATTATGGATATCTTGTGCAACATCCTCGATCATCAAATCAAATGTAAATTGAAATGTCTAATAGATCATGACAAAAGTTTAGAAAATAAAACATTTTAAAAAAACTAAATTGAATATTTAGTTGGGTATAGCCCATCATGATGAGTCTAATGACATTTGTCTCACCTCAATTGCATCATATTTTGATTTACTTTGAATTACAAAATTAAATACTCACAAATAAAAATAAATTATTATTTTAATATTATTTAAATAGATGTCTACATTGGAATGAGAGAAATTGAAGCCATGTAATGTAATAAAAGAAATGTGATGTAAACCTTAAACGAGACAAGAATAAGGGTTTCATAGTAATGTAACTGAGCACTTGTAAAACATTTTAAGAAATTAGGTAAAGTTTTTGGATAAGTTGGACTTCAAGATGCTGAGTAAATCGATTGTAACATTCTTGATCATCAAATTTTTTACAAATCAAAATGACTTATAAAATATATGAAAGCCTTAGAATATAAAATACTCTGAAATAAAGAAATAAATATTTGACCATATAGAGCTATTTTGTACATGTATAGTGACATTTATTTTGTCTTCATCACAATTGGCTTAGAAATCTTGCAAATTACAAACATTAATGAACATAAGAGTAATAAATTATAAATTTAATAGTAAGAAAATATATACTGAAGCTAACATAAGATAATTTAAAAGAGTGCATCATAACAAAACCAAAGCAAGAATTTTGAAGAAATAAGTCCAAGTGTTTTCCAAAATTTCATTCCAAGAGAGTAAATTAACTTTATCACGAATAATCATCAAATTAAGAACAAAACAATATCAAACATAAAATGTCCCAACACTTTTAAAAATTATTTTGTTCAATAAAGATATAAAAATAAAAATTTAATTAACTAAAAGTAATCGATGCAAATCTAATGATCATTTATTTGCCCTTATTGTATGAGTAGTACTAAAATAATTACAATAATAAAGAAGTGCTAACTTTCTTTTATATTTAATATTTATATTAAAGCTTATAAAGATAAAATTAAGTAATGTAAATCAACAAAATAGGGGCAATGTAAATAGCATATGAAAGGAGATTTAGAGTAGCATAATATATAAATAAGCCAAAGAAAAAATTTGAAGAAATAAGGGAAATTATAGTCAAAAGTTGCATTCAAAGATACTAAAGGTTTTGTGTGTAACATAATCTTTAAATTAAGTGTGAACCTGAATCCATCATAAATATTGCAAAATAATTAAAAATAAATAAATGATTGCACAAATCGATAAAGCTCATCGAGATATGTCCAATGACAATTGTTTGACTTAGTGAGACCTCATTATCTATTATTACTAGCAACAAATTTAAATTTGCATAAATAATAAAAAACCATTTTTTAAAATTTTATGTAAATCTATATTAAAATTTAAATGATATAAATTAGAGTAATGTAATATTACCATTTGAAGGTGATTTAAAGGTTATAGGGGGAGTCTTTTTTAGTTACATAAAAATGTGATCAAATTAAATTAAAAATTCACAAAATGAATCATTTTTTACAAAAACATTTCTCTACAAGGTAGTAAAGAGTTCTACTACAGTACTCTCAGTAATCAAATAGAACAAAATAAAAAGTCCTCTTAAGCCAAGGAAAAAAATTTAAAAAAATATTTTTAAAGAATAATATTTAATTTTATATTACTCTAGGAAATAAATAAACAACATTTATTTCTTCTAAATTTGTTGTTATTTTGAATTACTATAAATTACTCAAATAAATAAAGATACTTTATACTAGATTATTTCTTTGAAATTAAGTAAATAAATAATAAAGTTGAGATGGAATTATTTCAGGCAAAGTCATATAAGCAAAAAAAAAAATGTAATGGAAAGATGATATGAGAAATAATGCATAAAAAAATTTTAAAAAATGATATAAATTGTAATGAAAAGTTGCATTCCTAGTTACAATAGTGACCGAGTGCAGCATCCTCGGTAGTTAAATCTGGCAAGAATCAAAATACCTCATAAAAAATTCCAAACATCTAAAAAATATTTAGAATATAAAAATATATAGTTAATTTATTATAACCTCATCATGCTGAGTTTAATGAAGTTTTTTTTATCTTAATCTATCTTCATCTATAATTATGTTTAATTATTAAAAAAAGTAAAACTAAATAAATATAATTTTTTATTTTTATAAAAACTAAATAAATATTATTACCAAAAGTGATAAATTTAAGCAATATATTACAACAAAATAAAGATCATACAAATGTATAACGTGATGTGATTTATAGTTAAATAATAACATTGCCAAATAAAAGTGAATTAATTGAAAAAAATGTGGAAAATTGTTTAAGAAACTTGAATTCCTAGATACTATGGAGATCAAGTGCTGCATCTTCCATCAATATGGCAGAAATCAAAATAACAGATACAAAAGAAAGAAAAAATATCACAAAAAATAAATGAACGTTTAGTTGGATAAAGCTCCTTCAGATAAGTCCAATATTCATTGTTTTGTTTTGATGAGATCTTGTTTGGAATAACTATTAATTAAAAATTTTTAATGAGAATTAAAAAAATAAATAATTTTTTTATTATTAAGTTAATATATATTAAAGTTGAAATGTGATAAACTGAAGTGAAATGATACAACCAAATAAAAAAACTTTTAAGGCCACATAAGAAATGAATTAGAGTTATTTTATAATATAACCAAACAAAAAGAAAACATTTCCCAAAATGTGATTTTTACCATAAAAAAATTGCATTCCAATATAATAAGGAGATATAGTGAAGCATATTTAAAAATCAAAACAAGTACATATCAAAATCTCTATTAAGGCTTGAGAAAAACTTACCAAAAAATGTTTAGAAATATTAAAAACCCTAGTTAGATGTAGCTTATTGATCTCACCACTTTTAGAAGCTTTATGAATTATAGATGTAAATGTGTGTAAATAAAAAATATATTTTTTTAAATATTTACTAAATAAATGTGAAGGAATAATAAGATAAATTTAAGCAAGAAAATATAACCAATTCAAATCGATATAAAGGTCACACTAGAGGATATTTTGAGTTACATAGTAATATAACCAAATTAAAGTATAAAACTTGAAAAATTGACTTAAATTATAAAGTTGCAATATGAGATACTAAGGAGATCAATTGTAGCATCTTCAACTATTAAATCTTAAGGAAGTTGAGATTTGCCAAAAAGTGTGCAAAAACCATGTATAGTAAAATATTTAAAAATAAAAAATAGAACATTTAATTTGAGTGATTATGTTAAAATGAATCCAATAACATCTATTTCATCTCGATCGAATCTTTTGTGCATCATCCACAATTAAAAAATAAGTTATTAATTAAAATTTATTATAAAGTGTTCAAAGGCCACAAAAACTAAAATATTTAAAATTAAAAAAATAATATTTTATTAGTTAGAGTTTATTAAGGAGTGTTTAACATCGTTAGTTTCATCTTGATTTGACATGTTTTAAAGATTATTCGAATTACAAAAATAAATTAGCATAAAGAAAAAATTAAGTTATATTTTTATAAAAAGTTATATATGTTGAGTTTGAAATAAAATGAATTCAAAGAAACAAATATTATTCCATGAAAGCGATGCAATGGTCACACAAAGAAGATTTAAAGTTTCATAGTGATGCAGCTTAATAGAAAAGAAAATTTTGAGTAATTAAGATAAGTTATTTAGGGCAATCGAAGATACAAAGGAGATTAAATGCAAAATTTTTAATATCAAACTAGTTAAAAGATAAAATGCCAAATAAAATATTCCAAAATCATAAATATTTTTTAAAATTTGATATGATAGTTTAAATTTATAGATCTCTTTGAGACTAATTGAACAACATTTGTTTCCTGTTGATTAGACAAGGTTTCAAATTATTATAAATTTACAATGTAAATAAGCACAAATAATAAATAATTTTTAGTTTAATATTAGTGAGTGTTGATTAAAGCAGAAAAGCACGAAATTAAACCAATGTTGTACAATAAAATAAAGGCAATATAAATTTCACAGGAACAGAGATTTGGAGTGACATAAACATATTATTAAATCAAAGAAAATAATTTGATGAAATGAGGTAAATTGTACAAAAATATGCATCCCAAAAGAAAAAAAAATATTTAAAAATAAAAAATAATTTTTTAAATAAATTTAACACAAAGGGAAGGGTCAGATCATACTTCTCAATTTGGTCTCGGCTAGAAATAAACATAACTATCAAAGTAAATTTATATAAATAATAAAAATCTAGTATTTTAATATTACAAAAGTATTTATTAAAGACAAAAGAGGTAAAATGCATCGAAGCAATAGAACCAACTCAAGGTGATGTAAGGGACAAATGAGATGATAATTATACTAATGAAGAAATATAAGCAAATAAAAATAAACTTTTGAATAAAAAGAATAAATTGTATGTAAAACTTGGAATCCAAGTTGCAAAGTGATCGATTGCTTGATTGTCAATTCAAGTGCGAACCAAAATACTGCCAAAAGCATTCTAACATAAGAATAGTTGAAAATTTTAAAAATATTAAAAAAATATTTAACTAGATATAGCTTGCTAGATAGGTCCAATAATATTTGTTTAACCTACATTGAACCTCATTTAGAATTACTTTAAATGAACAAAATAAATACGATTAAAAAATAATAAATTATTTTTTTAGTGTTATGAAAAAATATATATATATCCAAAAGTAAAAATGAGATTGATTGAAATATTCTAATACATGAAAATAAAATTTTTTGGAAGTTTGCACAAGAAGAAAATTAGCATTTCCTATTAATATAACTAAATCAAATTGCAAAATCTTAAGAAATAAGATAAATTGTACTCAAACATTGCATTCTATGACACTAACGAGAACAAGTGTATCATCTTCGTTTGTCAAACATAGCATGAATTGAAATATCTGGTAAAACATGTAAAATCTTACAAATAAAAAATTTAAATATAAAAAATTAATATTTAGTAATGCAGTGCTCTCTGAGGCGAAAAGACATTTTCCTTAACTTGGTGGAACCTCATTTATTAATTATTACAAATTATAAAAATTAATAAAGATAAAAAACATTTCATTTTTATTATAATATCAACTAAACTATAATAAATTTAAAATGAGGTTATTTCAAACATTGTATTATATCAAAATTAAATAGTTTTAAAGGTAATATGGACTAAGAATTAGAGTTTCTTAGTAATATAACTAAATAAAAATAAAAGATTTGAAAAAAATAAATTTTTGTCAAAAGTTGTATTTTAAGACACCAATGAGTTCAACTGTTCCATCCTTAGCTGTTAAAACATGAATTAATCTTTCTTGAAAAATGTCACAAACTCTTGAAAATAAAAAATTTAAAAAGAGTTGAAATGAGCATTTAATTGCATAGAGATCATTAAGATGACACCAATGATGTTCTTTTAAAATATTGTGCATTTAAAACAAATTGCTTTAAATTTTATTTTTTTTGTTTTAATAAACAATTGCATATTATCAATGGTGATATAAAATAAACTAAAAGACACAAATTTACCAATTCAAAACAAAAACTTTTAAAAAGCGAGATTTGTTATTTGTGGAAGTTGCATTACATGAAACTAAGGAGATCGAGTGTATCACCTACATTTGCCAAATTTGGTATGGATTAAAAGGACTCATAAACTGGGTTAACTCCATTAAAAAATATTGAAAAAATTGAAATGGTTGTTTAATTAGATTGAACTTGTCGATTTCAGTCCAATGTCATTTGTCGCATCTTGATCAAACCTTGACTAGAATAATTTCGAATTATAGAAGTAAATAAGCACAAATAGAGTAAATTATTTTTTTTATATTGAATAAATAAATATTAAGGCATAATAAGACAAATTAAAGTAGTGTAATACAACCAAATAAAAGTGATATATTTGTCAAAGAATAGGAGATTTGAAGTTACAATACAATATAAGCATATCAAACTAAACAATTTGAAGAAATTAGAAAAATAAAGAAACAATAATTAAATTTGATAGTGCTTATTTAAACAAGTAGAATGACATTTATTTTGTCTCGTTGATGTCTTATTTGTAATTAATCAAAATTATAAAAGTAAATAATAATAAATAATAAAAAATATTATTTTAATATTACATAAGGATCAATTAAAGCTCAAAAGATAAAAAATAAGCAATTCAATGTAACTAAACGAAAGAAAGCAATGGTAAGATGAGAAGACATTTATAGCTATATAGAAATATAACAAATTCAAGAATATAAAGATAAAGAAATAATGCAGATTATATGAGAAATTGTAATTCTAAGATAATAAGTACAATCAATGCAACAACCATTATCATTAAATTAAGAATTACTCAAAATATGTCATAAGCATTCAAAAAATATTAAAAGAAAATTTAAAAATTATGAATTTAATATTTTTTTTGGTATATCTAATTTAGATCAGTCCATTGATATCTATTTTATCTTGATAGAAATTCGTTTGAAATTATTACAACTTACAAAAATAAATATGCATGAATAGTACAAAATTATTATTTTAGAATTAATTAAAACTATATTAAAATTTATGTTAGATTGACTAAAGATATCAAATATAAGGAAATGAAAAGACAAAATGGAAACACAAGGAATTATAGTGTCCTAGCAGTATAATAAAATAAAAATGAAAAATTTATAAAAAAGATAACATAGACTATACTCCAATATTACAATTCATGATGCTAAAAAAATTGTTTATAACATCCATGATTATCAAAAAATTGTGAATTAAAAAGTGTTATGATTTACTCCAAAATCATAGAAAATAATAGAACATAGCAATAAAAAATATTTAATTTGATATAATTTATCAAGATAAATCCAATGATGATTGTTTCGTCTATATTAGCCCCCATTTGGGGTTATTATGAATTACCAAAAAATCATCATAAAAAATAGTAACTAATTATTTTAGAACTAAGTAAATATAAGTTAATATTAAAATGTTCATAATTCAAGCAAAGTGAAGTTTCAAAATAAAAAAGATGCAAAGATAACCTGAGAGAAGAATAAGAACTCTCAAGTAATATAATAAATTAATGCAAAACATTTTAAAAAATGAAATAAACTACACTGAAATGTCGCATTCCTCAACTCTAAAGGGTTCAAACGTGACTTAATCATGAAATAAATTATGAGTTGAAATGTCTCATAAAACATGCCAAAATCCTTAAAATTAAAATATTTAAAAATTTTGAGATGAATGTTAATTGGATAGGGCTCATTAGGTAGAGTCAAAATAATTTTCTTATCTCAAGCTGACATTATTCTGAATTAATATAAGTTACCAAATTAAATAAATAAAATTAATAAAAAACTAATAGAATTATATTAAATAATTATATATTATAGAACTGTTAAATAAATTGTTGCAATATTAAATAACTATATAAAAATATTGTATCACACACAAGAAATCATAGCAAAAAGTTCGTACAAATGTGATATGTTCTCACAGAATGATTTTCTATGTGATACTATATAGAGTGAGTAACATTCATGATTGTAAAACTAGACCAAGAAAATTTTCATATAATGCTTGTAAAATATTAAAACATTAATATACTTAGATAAATATTCTTGAGAAAAGTCAATTGTTTGTTTAGTCTAGATCTGATAAAATTTTTGGAAATTTTTAAATTATTAAATAAATAAATAAAATATTAACTTTTTAATATTAAATAAATACATATTAAGATAACACATAATAAATTGGAGCAATATAAAATAAAAAAAGTAGAGTTAATTTAATCGTCACACTATAGAAATTTTAAAGTATTAAAACAATACGAAGAAATCAAAGTAACACATTTAAAGAAAAAAGACAAACTATATTATAAAGTTGCATTTCAATATATTATGGAGCACTAGTGTGACATCCTTGACTATAAAACTTGATATGAATCAAAATATCTTATAAAGTATATCGATACCATAGAAAATAAAATCTTTAAAGATATAAAAGTAAAAAAATTAATTTGATGGAATTGATAAAGTTGAGACCAATGAATGTTATTCCTTCTCATTCAAACCATATGTTAAATTACTACAAATTAATTAAAATAAGAAAGTGTAAATAAAATAATATTTTTTTTTAATATAACATAAATATGCCTTAATGCTCAAATAAGATTAATTGTAGCTTTATAAAAAAATAAAAATGACAAAAATATAACACGAGAGGACAATTAGAGTTTTACTGTAATATGAGTAAATCAAAGAAAAATATTCCAACTAATGAGATAAATTACACTCAAAAGGTGCATTCTAATATACTATGGACATCGAGTATGACATCCTTAACCATTAAATTGGGTTCAAATAAAAATACTAGAAAACTACTCTAAAATCATGGAAAATAAAAATATTTTAAAATGTAAAAATGAATTTTTAATTTTATATAGCTCATCCATATAAATCAATGGAGGTTCATTTCTTCATGGTCACAACCTTTGTGGAATACAATGATTTACTAATGTATAATAATAACAAACTTTGTTATTATGTTAAGTAAAAACATATATTAAAATTAAGTGAGATAAATTGAAATAATGTAATATAACGAAGTAAAAACAATTCAAAAGTCCTATTAGAAGATATCGAGAGTTTAAATGTAATAATGCAAAATAAAAAACCTTGAGGAAATGATATATATCGTATATGTAAATTGCATTGAAAGATAATAAAGAGATTGAGCATAACATCATTGGTCATCAAAAAGGTATGAACCAAAATTTCTCATAAAAAATGTAAAATATAAATTTAAAAATATTTGAATAGATATTAAATTTGATAATGGACTTCAGGATAAAAGCAATCATATCTGTTTGAACTCGATCAAACCTCAATTTGAATTAATAAATATTATAAAAATAAATAAGAATAACTGATAAAAAGTTATTTTTATTTTTAATTAAATACATATTATAATTGAATTGACATATTAAAACATTTTTTATAACAAAATTAAGTAGATTCAAGCGTCATATAAGAGGAGATTTATAGCTACCTCATGATATAACTTAATTAAAGGCAAGAAGTTTACCAACATGAGATCAAATGTTTAAGAAAGTTGCATTCCAATAAACTAATATGATGAAATATGACATTATCAATAAAAAAACTACCTACAAAGAAAGTTGGGTCGTAAGCATACCAAAAAATTAGAAATAAAATATTTAAAAATGTAAAAATCAATGCCTAGATTGGTATGTTAATTAAAATGTGTCTGACAATTTCTCTTTTTTCTTGATCAAACTTCATTTGAAACTACTATGAATTGACAAAGTAAATAATCATAAATAATAACAAAATATTATTTTAATATTCCATACCAACATATATGTTGAAATAAGTGAAATTGAACCAATAAAATAAAACCATATCGAAGTGATCAAAAAGCCAAAAGAGAAGAGACAAACTACATAGAAAAGTTGCATTCAATGATATTAAGATGATCTAATGTAATATCTATGATAGTCAAATTTTCTAGGAATAAAAATGACTCATTGAATTAAAAAACCAAAGAAAATCAATTATTTAATATTCAAAAAAATATTTGAGTGAATAGAACTCCTTCAAATGAGTGGAACAACCTTTCTTTCATTTCAATCAGACGCCCTTTAGAGTAACCACAAATTTCCAAAGTAAATATAGATAAGTAATATAAAATTATTCTTTTAATAATATATGATTAAATATTAAAGGAGAAAATATATAAATTGAAGCAATTTAGTTTGAACAAAACAAATGTGATGTAATGATCATAAAGGAGGAATGCTATTATTACATAGTAAAATGCCAAAATTAAAAAAATTGAAAAAAGGATAAATTATTCATGAAAAAATATTTCAAAGTACTAAGGAGATAAAGTATAACATTTTTTATAATCAAATTATGAAAAAATAAAAACATCTCATAAATCATGCCAATACATAAGAGAATAAAATATTTAAAAATATAAAAAGCAATATCTAGTTTGATTGAACTCGCTGAGTTGAGTCCACCGATGTTTATTTCATTTAAAGTCCAACACATTGCAAATTACCATTAATTACAAAATAAATAAGGAATAATAATAATATTGTAATTTAATAATATTAAGAAATTTTTTATTAAAGCTAAAAATTATATAAATTAAATTAGTGTAATATAACATAATCAAGGAAATATAATTGTCACATAAGATGAGATTTAGCACTACATAGTAATAAAACCAAATTAATGCAAAACTTTTATAGAAATGAGAAAATGGTATGAGAAACGTAAAACCAAAGATACCAGGGAGGTCATGCATAAGATACACTATGATCAAATCACGTAATAATAAAATGCTTTACAAAATGTGCTAAAATAGTTAAAATGTTGAAATGGATATTTAATAAAATGAAGCTCATTAAGATGAATACAACAACATTCTTTTTATCTCGATCAAACTATGTTTGGAATTAGTAGAAATTACTAAATTAAATAAGTATAAATAATTAAAATTTTTTATGTTTATATTAAGTAAACATATAGTAAATTTGAAATGTGTTAAATTGAATAAATTAAAATAATAGGATGAAGCCAATGAAAACCTAACATATGGGAGATTTAGAGTTAGACAGCAAAACAACCAATTCAAGTAAAATAATTTGAAGAAATAGGATAGTGAGAATGTTGCATTCCTAGATAATGAGAAGATTGAGCATAATATATTTTATCATTAAGAGAGATCGGAATAAAAAGTTCTCATATGATAAACAAAATGAATAGAAAATAAAATTTTTTAAAAGATAGAAATGAATGTTGAACTACATAGTACACTTTGTGACAAGTCCAACGATGTTTATTTCATTAATGTTATACCTCGTTTAGAAAAGTTTCAAATTATCAAAATAAATATATATATATATATATAATTAAATTATTATTTTATTTTTAAAAAAGTATATATTGAAGCTAAAAGGGGAAGTAAAGATTTAGATATCAAAGAAATATATCCAAATCAAACTAAAAAAAATTGAAGAAGTTACATGAATTATAAAGGAAAGTTCAATTCAAAGACTATAAGATTTAGTGCATTGTCCATGATCAACAAATCAAGTAAGAATATAAATTTCTTTTAAAGCATGTCCAAATCCTTGAAAAACAAATGTTAAAAAATTTAAAAATTAATCTTTAATTAGATAGAGCTTTTCCTGATGAGTCTATTAATGTTTTTTTGTGACAATCAATCCTCATTTCATATAAATAAGTATAATTATTTATAAATTATTATTTTAATATTAACTAAATATTAAATTAAACTAAATCAAGTTATTTAGTTGCAACATAATTCAACTAAATAAAAGCGATATAAAGGTAACATGATTAGGAATTTAGTGTTACACTAATGTAATAAAATGTAATAAAATCATAAAAAAAATTAGAAGATATAAGAGAATTTTTGCAAGAAAAAATTATTCTATATGATATGGAGATCAAGTGTAACTTCATAGTTTTACAAATGAAGTACAAATAAAAATGTCTCATAGAAAATGTTATTATCATAAAAAATAAAAATTTAACAATTATATAACTAAATATTTAATAGGACTAGGGTAGTCAAGATGTGTCTTATTATGTTTGTTTCATATTCATCTAATCAATTGGAATACCTATGAATTACCATATTTAATTTGCAAAAAATAAATTTATCATTATTTTAATGATAAATAATATATATATATATGAAAGCACAAATGTTAAAAATTTAAAAAATGAAATATAATTAGATATAGATTATTAAGAGAATTCAAATGGCATTTATTTTGTAGTCATCTGGCCTTGTTTATAATTTCTATGGAGCACAAAATTAAAAAGGAATAAATAATCAAAAATTATTTTTATTAACTCAATATATATTAAATCTAGAATAAGTCCAATTAATGTAATGTAATTAGATCCACATAATGTATGCATCACACAAGACATATCTAGAGTTAACAACTAATATGACAAAATGAAAACGAAAAGTTTAAAGGACAAATTATATAAGAAAGCTGCCCTCTAATATACTATAGAAATTGTGTGGAACATCCTCAATCATTGAATCTAATATGCATAAAAAAATTTTCTAATGCCTATATATATAATAGAAAAAAATATTTAAATGAATGTAACTCATCAAGATGTGTCAAAATTACTTACGTATGATCTCTAATGTAACACATTTAAAATTTTAGTAATTCACAAAAGTAGACACGCATAAATAAAAAAAGAAATTGTTTTATTATTAATTAAATAGATATTTATGTAAAAATAACATATATTTAAGAAGTGTAATATGTTTGATTCATAGTGATGGAAAGATCACACAAGGTGAGATATTGAGTTACACAAAACTATAACCAAATTAAAGCAAAACATATAAAGAAATGGGACAAATTCTAAAGGAAATCTGCTTTACAAGATAGTAAGGAGATCTATAGTGACATCCTTGATCATTAAATTATGAAAAAAAAAAATATCACATTTGACATGATAAAACTTTAAAAATAAAATATTTTGGAAATATTCAAAATACTTGGAATTGGATAAGGTGTTTTGGGATGATTCTAGTTATAATAGATTTATCTCTATCATATCTTATTTAGAATTATTACAAAGCACCAAAAGTTAGAAAAACATAAATAATTAAAAATAATATAATGATATAAACTAAAACTATATTATAGAAAAAGTTAAATAAAGTGATTAACATATAACATAACAAATTCAAAGTGATGTAAATGTCACATGAAAGGAGATGTAGATTTATATAATAATATAAATAAATAAAATAAAAAATTACTTAGAAGAGAAAATGTATATGGCAGAGTTGCATTCTATGATGCCAAAGAGATCAAGTGGAGTATCGTTGAATGTCAAATCAAGTATAAATAAAAACTTCTCATAAATCATGACAAAAGTATTAAAAATGACTTATGTGAAACTATAGATTTGGTTATTTAACTAGATAAAGCTTACCTCATGGACCCTTGTCTAAAATTACTGCAAATTATAGGAGTAAATAAGTGCAAGTAATAATAAAGTATTATTTTAATATCTAAAAAATGCATATTAAACTTAGAATGCAATTAATTGTATAAATGTAATTTAATTAAATCCAAATGCTGATGCAAGTGCTGCAAATTAATTGGAATTACTACAAATTACATAAGTAATAGGGCCAAATAACAATAACTTATTCCATTTATTTTAAATATATATATATATATATATGAAAACTTGAAAAAAAAAATTGATGTAATATAATACAACAAAACAAATATGTTCAAAATTCACACAAGAGTTTATCAAGTAAAAGAATTTGAAGAAATGAGTTAAATTATGTGAGAAAGTTATATTTTACGATAACAAGTAGATCAAGTGTAACATCTTTAATCGTCAATCACTTAAAAATAAAAATATCACATAAAGCTTGCAAAAATCATATAGAAATTGTTAACATAGAAATGATTAATTAATTGGATGAGCAAATTAAGAGTTGTCTAACAATATTTGTTTCATCATGAATACACTTTATTTTGAATTGTTAGGAATTGTACATATAAATGAGCATAAATAATGATATAGCATTATTTATATTATATGTAAAAAGGTTTTAAAGTTGAAATAAGATTAATTGATTAATTCTAATAAAACTAAATGAAAGTAATGTAAAACTCATATTAAAAGAGATTTGGTTTTACAAAGTAATATAAACATTATAAAGTGAAAACCTTTAAAAAAATGATAAATTATACAAGAAAATTGCATCATCACATACTAAGTAGATCGACTGTAACATCCTTGATTTTGAAAATATTTACAAATTAAGTGTCTCATAAAGCATTCCAATACATTAGAAGAGAAAAAATTGAAAATAAAGAGATGATTATTTAACTACGTAAAACTCATTGAGACTAGTCAAATTACATTTCATTCCTCTTGATTAGAACTTTTTTGTAATTATTATGAGCTGACAATGTAAAAAAGCATAAATAATAAAAAAAATTTCTTTTAACATTAGGTAAATTTATTTTTAGGAAAGATTCACTCAAACATTATAAGGATATTAAATGTAACATCATTGATTATAAAATTAGGTACAAGTCAAAAGGTCACATAAATTCAGCTTAAACTTCAAAAAAAGGTTTATAAATATAGAAAAATATTTCACAAGAGATAGCTCATCTAGGAGAGTCAATAATATTTTTTTCATCTCAATTAGAGCACACTAGGATTTATTGAAACATACTGAAGTAAATGAGGATAATAGTAAATAGTTATTTAAATATTAAATAAATATATAATCAATTTGAAATAAAAAAATTGAAGTAATGTAATACAACAAAATAAAAGAAGTTGAAAAGTCAGAAGAGAGATGTAAATTTATATAGTTCTATGACCAAACAAAAAAAATTAAGAAATAAGGCAAGTTATCCAATAACATTTTACTATAAGATTTTAAGGATATTGACAACAATATACTCACTCATCAAATTAAATACAAATTAAAAAACCTTGATTAATGTGAAAAAGTTGTAAGAAATTAAATAATTCAAAAATATTGATATAAATTTTTAATTAGATAGAGCTCATCAAAGTTAGTGTTATAATATTTGTCATGTCAAATCAAACATCATTTACAAACACTACAAAATAACAAATTAAAATAGCATAAATAACAATAAATTATTATTTCAATTTTATGGAAACACACATTAAAAATGAAATACGACAAACTAAAGCACTAAAATCAAACTTAATAAACTTGATGTAGAAGCCACACGAAAAGAAATTTTGAGTTAAATAATGACATAAGGAAATAATTGAAAAGATTTAAATAAATTAGATAAATCTTAAAAAAAAGTTACATTTTGTGATCCTATTGATATTAAGAGTAATGTTATTAATCATTAAAGCATTCTAAAGTTCTAGAGAAAAATTTAATTTATACAAATAAATATTTATTGGGCTAGAGCTTGTTGGGGTAGCCCAATAACGTTTCTTTTGTTTCGATTTAATCTTGTCTAAAGTTATTGAAAATTATGAAAAAAGAGCATTAATAATGACAAGTTGACATTCTAATATTATGTAAATATATCCTAAAGCTAAAATACATTAAATTTAGAAAATGAAATTTTACAAACTAAAAGTGATGTAATTCTCATATGGGAGGAGGTTTGGAAATACAAATTAAAACAACAAAATTAAAGTGAAACATTTCAGGAAATTAGATTATTACACTAAAACAATGCTTTTAAAGATACTAAAGATATCAACTGTAACACCATTGACAACTAAATTATGTATGAATAGAAATGTCTCAAAAAATATGTCTAAAATATAAAAACAAAACATTAAAAAATAAAGAATTGATTATTTAAATACATAAACCTTGTCAAGGCTTGTTCAATGTCATTTATTTTGACTTGATAAAACCATGTTTTGAAATACTATGAATTATAAAATTAAAAAAGCATAATAAAGAAAAAATAACTTTTTGATATGAAGAAGATGGTGTTAAAGTTGAGATGAAATAAAAAGAAGCAATATAACTTAACTAAATCCAAGCGATGTAAAGGTCATACAAGAAGAGATCTATAGTCACATAGTGATAAAAAAACCAAACATTTCAAAGAAATTAAAAAAATTGAGTAGTAATATCTCTTTCTAAGATACTAAGAAATTGAGTATATCATTCTCGATATTGAAGTGATGTGAAAAATGAAATTTCTCATAACAAGCATAAAACATCCTAGAAATAAAATATTTAAAAATAATAAAATTAATTTTTAGTTTGGAAAATCTCATCGAGGGTCATTTAATTGCTTTTGTTTTAGTTTTGTTGGATCTCAAATAGAATTTCTAAAGTTGCAAAATAATATAGGAATAAATAATAAATAATTATTATTTTAATATTATATATATTAAAGCTGAAAAAAGACACCTTAAAGTAATGTAATGTAACAAATTAATCTCAATGTAACCATATCAAAGGAAATATTTTGCAAAAATATAATAAATTATACAAAAGAAGTTGTATTCTATGATACAAATATGATCAATCATAAATTTCTCAATCATTAATCATGTAGAAATCAAAATGTATTATAAAATATGAAAAAATCCTAAAAATAAAATTATTTAAAAAATTAAAACAAGTATTTAATTTGATAGAGCTCATTGAGAATTTATAAAAAATAACAAACTATTATTTTAATATTAAGTTATACATATGTTAAAGTTAAAATAATCTAAATTGAATCAATATTATATAAAAAAATCAAAGTGAACTAAAAAGGTCACAATAGAGGAGAATTGTTGTTCCAATATTAGTTTTGATGTAATAATATATATTATAAAAAAAGGCTCATTCAAAAATACTAAAGAGATTAAGCGTAACATCCTCGATCGCTAAATCAGGCATGAATAAGAAAGTCTCATAATTATTACCAAATCATAAAAATAAAAAAGTATTAAATTATAAAAAGTATTAAATTATATTACTTTGTAACTATAAATCTCGCTTATTTGACATTTGCAATGCTTTTATTTAGTTATGCTAAATTGCTTAAATTTATTTTATTTCAAGCTTAAGACTATTTTTCTTAAAATAAAAATTTTAATTTTTTATTTATTTTTCTTTAATTTTGTTATTCAAAATAATGCATTTCAATTCTTTAAATGGTTTTCTCTGAATTGGTTATATTACTACTTCACTCCAAATCTTTGCTTATATGACGATCACATAACTTTTATACTATTATATATCCAAACTTAAACATATTTTATTTCATGATTACTTCATATGAACTTTGTGTCAAAAAAATAATTAATTTTTATTTGTATTTATTTACTTTGATAGTTCATAATAATTCAAAAGGATTTCTAATTTAGAAGAAGTAATTTATGTTACACTCTTTTTGACTTGCTTTATTAAATTAATAATTTTTTTTATTTAAGCATATTTAATTTTATGATTCACATTAATTCCAAATGATATCGAATTAAAAAAACAAAGTATCACAACACTCTTCTCGATGATGTCTCTATATAAAAATATTAATTTCTCTTCTTCTAAATGGTTTTTCTTGGGCTTTGATGATCAAGGACCTTACACTCAAAAACCTAAATCTCTTAAAGTACAACATTCTTGTGCACTTTATCTCATTTCAACCATTTTATTCTTTTGATTAGGAAATATTATTATTTAACATGATTTCTCCTCTTATTGAACCTTTACATTGCTTTTCTTTTGTAATAAAATGTTAGTTCAATTTTTCTCTTTTCAACTTTATTCTTGTCAATTCTCTAATCTCAATGAACTCTTTGTTCTTAAATATTTATTTTTTTGGTTGAAACAAGTTATTTTGTATGATTTTTGTGCACTTTTTGATGTTTTTATTCATACCTTTTTGACGATCAAGATGTTACCATCAATCTGCTTACTATATCGGAAAGCAATATTGTCATATAATTTATAAAATTATTAAAGAGTTTTTGCATTAATTTTGTTATATTAATATGTACACATTATCCTTCTTGTATTAATTTTACATTTCCTTTATTAAATTTTATTTACTTACTTTAATTTTTCATATTTCAATTTTGTTATTATTTTTTCTTATTTTCTTTAGTAATTCATAAAAATTATAAATGAGTTTCTACCAAGATGAAAAAAAACATTGTTAAACTAGTCTTGAAGAGCCCTTTCCAATTAAAAATTCAATCTTATATTTTTAGAGATTTTATTTCCTTAAGTTTTTGTATGCTTCAAAAGTCATTTTAATTTGTGTTTGTTTTGAATATCACACACATTACACTGCATCCCTTTATATTACTCCTTGACTCTAAATCTCTTCCTATGCTACATATACATAAATTTTATTTAGTTATGCTACATTTCTTCAATTTTGGAAATTTAATATTTAATGTATATTTACTTAGTGTTAAAAAAAATAATTTGTAATTATCTATGCTCATTAACTTTGGAAATTCATAGTAATTTTGAATGGGTTGGTATTGAGATGAACTAAATGCTATTTGGCAAGAATAAATAATACTATGGAATTCTAATTCTTATTGAAGATAAAAGCTTGAGTTAGTGCATAGCACATTACACACAATTTGTACATGATTGGATAACAGAGGTCTTTCCAAGCAATCTCCTTTGAATCTTGAAATGCTACATTCTTATAAACTTTTTCTTATTTAATAAGTTTTTTTTCTTTTGATTTGGTTATATTCTTTTAAAACTATAATTAATCACTCAAGATACCTTTGCTTTTCTTTCTTTTGGATACATTAAATTATTTCAATTTACCTTATTTATAACTTTATTAAATTTCATGTTAATATTAAAAGCATTATATTAATGCTTATTAAGAAAGTTATAGATTTTCAAAATTTGGTCTAATTGTGGTAAAAAGTATCATTTAACTAATCTTATTGAGCTATATCTTATAAATATTTATTTTTATATTTTTATAATTTGTTTCACTTTACTATTTTATTAAATTTTTTGGAAATTCTTTGTAAGAATTTCAATTTGTAACTTATTTGACAATGAGTATATTACACCCAATCTCGTTGGCATCTTGGATTGTGCCTTTTCCTACTAATTTATCTAATTTCTTCAAATGTTTTGTCAAGGTTTGGTTATATTTCTTTGTAACTCTAAATTATGTCTTTAAAATAGTATATGTTATTTTTTTGTAAATTATCTCATTTTGCCTCTCATATATATAAATCTATATAATATTAAAATTTTAATTTTTTATTACTTATTCTTATTTAATTTTAATTTGGAGTAACACAAGAAAATTTGATCAAGATGAAAATAATATCGTTGGAATCATGCACACAAGCTCTATCCAATTAAATTTTCATTTTTAAATTGTTAAATTTTTTATTTTCTATACCTTTATAAAATTTTTTATAGTAATTGTGTTCTTATCTAGTTTGATGGATACGAAACATATTCCAGATCTCCTTAAAACATTGAAATATAATTTCTAATACAATTTATTTTTTTTATTTGAAGTTTTCAATTTAATTAATTTATTTTACACTATAACTCTAAATCTCACATCATGTGGCACTTATATCACTATTATTTGTTTTAATTTTATTGCTTTAATTAACTTTATTTACACATTATTATATATTTATAAAAATTTGAAATAAAATATATAATTTAATTTTTCCTTACTCTAGTAATTTGTTGCAATTTAAAATGAGGACTGATAAAGAATTAACTAATATTGTTGGACTCATGTGAATGAGCTCTATTTAATAAAACATTCATTAACAAATTTTTAATTTTTGTAAGGCTTTGGAATTCCCAACATCATTTTGATATCTGGTTTGTTGATTAATGATGTTGCACTTAATCTTCCTACTGCCTTGGAAGGTCGCTTTCTAGTGTAATTTATCCCATTTCTTCACTTTGTTTACTTTGATGTAGTTATATTTCATTATTAGTTAAGCTTATTCACATTAGTAATTCACAATATTTACATATCGAGCTCTATTTAATGCAAAATAAATGTCAGACTCATCGTAACAAGATATATCTAATTAAATATACATTTTTTAAATTTTCAAATTTTTTATGTTTTATAGTTTTTGCACAATTTATAAGTCATTTAGAGTCATACCCGATTTTACAATCGATGTTTTCGTATGTTTTGTACACTTTGCACTAATTTATTTTTAGAATTTGAAAAAAAATTCTAATGACATCCAATTGGTTAGAAAGAAATGTTGTTATTTCACTTTTGCATCCTTTAACAAGTTAAATATTACTTCTATAATTTTTAAAAAAAATTTCTAATATTTTGGCAAGTTCTTGGAGACATTTTGATATACACCTTATTTTATGAATGGGGTTGTTACACATGATCTCCTCAATAGCATAGAATATAACTTTTGTGTACAGTATACCTTATCTCTTCAAATATTTTGCTTTTGTTTTCCTACATTATTACAAAACCCTAATTAAACTACTATGTGAACTTTATATCACTTTAAATTTTTTATATTGCATTGCCTCAACTTATCACATTTTAGCTTTATTATTTCTTTAATTTGTATTAATATCTTAATTTATTATTATTTATTTTCACATACTTTAATAATTAATAGTACTTCTAAACTAAGTCTTATAAAGATGAAGCAAACATATTTCAATTTATCTGGATGAGCTCTACCCAATTAAATATTCACTTTTTATATTTTTTTAATCTTTACTTTATAATAGTTTTATATTTTTTATGAGACATTTAAATTCATACCTAAGATTTTGACAAATAGTGCTACTCATAATCATCTTATTAGCTCGGAATTAAAATTTTTCAAACCATTTATCTCAATTCTTCAAATGCTTTCATTTTTAATTCATAATAATACTATGTAACAACAAATCTCATGTCATGTCACCTTTACATCAGTTTTATTTATTTATGTTGGTTTAATTTAATTCATTATAACTTTAAAATATATATATTTACTTAATATTAAAGTAAGAATATGCTATTATTTATTCTTATATACTTTGGTAATTCATGGTATTTCCTAATGTGGCCTGATCAAGATGAAATAATTGTTTTTCTTCAATTTTTTTATTTGGATATATCAAAATGGAACTATAGTTACCCAATTATGTAGCGTTATATCAATTTGATTTGGTTATGTTGCATTCCTAGAATTTATTGTATTTTAGATTTATAATATTTTTTCTTAATATTAAAACATTAATTTTCTATCTATTAATCTTTTTTATTTTTGTAATTCATAATAATTCAAAAATTTATTCAATCTTGGCAAACAAAAGTCGTTCATCTTGTTTGGAAGTGCTCTATACAATCAAATTATTATTTTTAAATTTGTCAATATTTTATTTTCAATATCTCCATTACATTTTAATGGACAATTTCATTTTCACCAAATTTGATGATTGACTAAAGATCTCTTTGAAACCTTAGAATGCAACTTTCTTACACCATTTATCACTTTTTTTGAAATTTTTTGGCTTTTATTTTCATATATTAATATGTAACTCAAATTATACTATGGTGGGTATTTACATTTCTTAAATTAATCTTTTTTTAATTTTTTTTTAAATTTTATTTTTTAAATGTCTTTGTGTGCTTTATAAGTCTTTTAGATGTAATCCTTATTTTACGACTAAGGATCTCACACTCAATCTTTTGGTCCTCTTAAAATTAAAATTTAGCAAATAATTTATAAAATGTTTTCAAATGTTTGCATCAATTTGCCAATATTTTTATAAAACTATCATTCTCCTTACATTTGACTTTCACATCAGTTTCTACATATTGTATCATATTGCCTCAATTTATCTTACTTAAATTTCAATATATATTCATGTCGTATTCAAGTAATAATTTATTTTTGTTTATGCATTTTTACTTAGGTAATTCACAGTAATATGAAATGAAGTTCGGTCGAGAAGAAATGAACATCTTTGCACTCATTTCATAGGCTCGATCTAATTAAAAATTTATTTTATTTTTTTAAAAATTCAATTTTTGATGGCTTTAACAAGTGTTCTTGGTTAATTTGATTCGTTCATAATTTGACAATTAAGGATGTTGATCGAGATCTCATTAATACATTGGAATGCTACTTTATTATGAAATGTTTCTTATTTTTTCAAACCATTTTTCACTCACTCAACTATATTACTATGCACTCCAAATCTCTTATTTTATGGTCTTTAGCTTGCTTCTATTTTTCATACATTACATTGCTTCAATTTATCTCTATAATGTATTTTTATTTATGCGTATTTTTGTTCGTAATTTGTAGTAATTGGAATCGATGTGTGATCAAAATGAAACAAACAACGTTCGACTCAACCTAATAACTTCTAACAAACAAATTATTTTTTTTTTTTTTTAAATATTTTTTTGTATCATTATAGTATGTATTAATATATATTTCTGCTCATACTTGATATGATGATCAATGTTTTTGCATCGTACTCCTTAATTTGTCAGAGTGCCACTTTCTCATACAATTTACCTCATTTTGCCAAAATTTTCCCATTCATTTCGTCATATTACAAAGAAATTCTAAATTTTCACTAATGCTACCTTTAGATGGCATTGCTTTGGGTTCTTATAATAGATCTCATCGTTTCTTTAATATATGTTCAATTAAAAAGAAAAGAATTTTTCGTTTTTGCATATGTAACTTGGTAATTTATTGCAACTACAAACAAAGTTTTTATTATTTGCGTTTTATTTTCAATACTTTTAGCAAATTTTAAAAGAAATGATATTCATACCTCTTTTGATAATTGAGAACATTATGATCGAGCTCATTAGCACTATTGTATGCGATTATCTCTTACAATTTCTATAATTACTTCAAATGTTTTGACTTGATTTGGTAATTTTACAAAAAATAATAATTTTCATCTTGTGTTACCTTTACATTGGTTTGATTTGGTTGTGCTGTATTGCTTTAATTTATCACTTTTTAGCTTTAATATACATTTAACTAAGATTAAAATAGTTATTTATTATTATTTATACTTATTTACCTTCATAATATGTAGAATTTCAAAATGAGGTTAGATTGTTGTGACTCATAAAATGTGGTTGAACTTGTCTCAACGAGCTCTATCTAATTAAATATTTGTTTTTTATTGTATTTTACACATTATTCCATTTGGATTTTATTTTTTTAACGACATTATAATTAATAACAAATTTTATGATCTTAGATACTATAGTGGATCTCCTTAGTATCATATAATGTAACATTCATATGAAATTTATCTCATTTCATTAAAATTTTTTTGTGAATTTTGTTTTATTATATTACATTAGTTTATTTCACCTAGATTTCATATACATGAAAAAAAAATTTAAATATTTCAAAATTGTAATTCATGTACATTTGAATTTGTAGTTGATAATAATTGTAAATGTGGTATGATCAACATGAAATAATCATCACTGGAGTTGACTCAACAAGTTTTATCTTACTAATTATTCATTTTAATATTTTTAAATAATTTATTTTCTATTGATTTATTTTGATTTTATAACTAATTTATGATAGAGGATGACACACATGACATGTATCTGAAATTGTAACTTTATCGTTCAATTTACTATATTTCTTAAAACTTTTAGTTTTTATTAGGTTGCAACAATACGAAATTCAAATTGTACTCTTGTGTAATCTTTGCATTTATTAAAATAGTTTATGTAACATTAATTTAATTACTATATTTATAACATTATCACATATTTAATCAATATTAAAAAAAACAATTTTTATTTTTTTATACTTGTTTATTTTTGTAATTTGTAGTAATTCCAAATGATGACGTAAAAAGATGAAACAAACTTTGTTATGTTCAAGTCTATGAGTATATTAAATTAAATTATCATTTTTATATTTTTGAATATTTTATTTTCCAGGTTTTCAAGTGTTTTATGAGAAATTTCAATTTGTTCATTATTTGAAAAGTAAGGATGTCACACTCAACCTTAGTAAATACAAATTTCTTATGCAATTTATCTCGTTTTTTTAAAAAATTATTTTTATTTGGTTATAATACTATATAACACAAAATCTCATCTCATGTAACCTGTACATCACTTTCACTTGGTTATAGTACTTTGAAAATCAAATTCATTTTAGCTCTAATGTAATATTTACTTTATATTAAAAATGAAATTTATTATTATTTATCCTTATATACTCTACTAAATCATAATAATTCCTAGTTAGGTTTGATAGAGAGGTAGCAAATGTAATTAAATTTATCTCGACAAGCTCTATTCAATTAAGTATTCGTTTTTTAATTTTTAAATTTTTTTATCTTCTTTATATTTAGGGTTCCTTATGAGCCATTTTAATTTTATTTAACTATTATGTAACTCTAAATATATCTTGCGTGACCTGTACATCATAGTAAGTTGGTTACATTACATTGCTTTAATTTATTTCATTTTCATTTTAATATATATTTAATTAATATTAACATAATAATTTCTATTTATTTATATTTAATTACTTTTGTTATTCATAGTAAATGTGAATGAGGTTCGCTAAAGTTGTGTTTTTAAATTACATATTGTTTTTCGTGTTTTTAAATTTTTTTCATTGGTTTTTGCAAGCTTTATAAGATTTTTTGACGGATAATGATATGATGATCAAAGATATTATACCTAATCTCCTTAGTATCTTGGAATGCATCTTGCATATATAATTTTTTTCATTTCTTTTAAAATTTCCTCATTGATTTGGCAATATTTTAATGAAATTCAAATTCTACTCTTGCGTGAACATTACTTCATTTTTATTTGGAAATATTACTTTAATATACCTTATCTCAATTCTATTTTAATATATATTTTTTTATGTTCACATAATAATTTAATATTATTTACGTTTCATTACTTTCATAAAGAAAAGTAATTGCAAATTTAGTTCCAACAAGCAAAAAAATTTTGTTAAATTCTCATTGTATGTTCCTACTATATAAATAACTATTTTATATTTTAAATTATTATATTTTTGTTGTTATGCAAAATTTTATGATTCCTTCAATTTTTTATTTAATTTAACAATCAAATATGTTACACTTGCTTACTTTAGTATCTTCAATGTAACTTCTTTTAATAATTTTTTAAATTTCTTGAGGCTGTGTGTCGATATTTACCTCTATTACTCTCTAAAGCCAAATTTCCTCTCTTTCAACAATTACCTCACATAAACTTTGTCATATTATTTTGCTTAAGTTAATCATATCTATGCTTTAATATACTTTTATTTAATATTATAATAACAATTTATTTTTATTAATGCTTAATTATATTGGTAGTTTATATTAATTCTAAATTAGGGCCATTAGAATATTGATGTCATTTGACACATCTTGATGGCTTTTGTCCAATTAAATATTGAAATTTTACATTTTTAATTAAATTTTTTGAGTTTCTCGTTATTTTAGGAGAATTTATTATTGGTTCTTGATTTTATGGTCTAGGATATTACACTAGATCTTCTTAATAACTTGTGCTATAGCATTTCATTTCTTTTTAAATTTCTTTAAAATTATTCACATTCATGTGGTTGTAGTGCACCACTTCAATTTTTTTTCATTTATGTTTTAAAAGGTAATTACTCAATATTAAAAGAATAATTTAATGGTTTTTATGTTTAATTATTTTTTTAATAGGTAGTGATTTAGAATTGGTCAAAGGAAAAAAGAAAAAAATATCACTGGGTTCAACTCAACGAACTCCAACATAATAAATATTCACTTTTATACTTTTAAAGGTTTTATTTTCTAGGACTATAGCAAAATTTATCAGACATTTTGAAGCACGCCATATTTGGAGATCAAGGATATAATACTTGATGCCGTTAGCATCCTTCAATGAAAATTTCTATAAAATTGATCCAAATTTTCAAATTTCGTGTTTTGACTTTGTTATGTTCTTATCGAACTCTAGGTCTCCACTTATTTTAGCAAAACATCAAGTTAATTTGGTTATATTATATTACTTAAATTTATCTTATTTAAGCTTTAAAATATATATATTTTATATTAAAATAATATTTTATTATTTTTTATTTGTTTTACTTTAGAAATAAGCAGCAATTGTGAACATTGTTTTGTGAGCACGAAACCAATGTCATTGCTGTCAACGTCATTCCCTTCATCTAATAAAATATTTATCTTTATAACTTTAACTATTTTGATTTCCTAAAACTTTTGTGAGACATTTAGGTTCATAATGGACTACCCTATGAAATAACTTGCACTCGATCTCCATCGTGTCTTGGTCATAGTTTTCTCATACATTTTATTTTTTTTTCCAAATTTTTCTTTGTGATTTTTCTATATATACACACTATTACATTAATTTATTTTATTTAATATTTAACATATATCTACTTAATATTTAAATAATATTTTTTTTATTATTTATGATTGCTTAGATTAAAGATTCCCAGTATCTCCAAATGAAGTCAGATAGAGACCAAACAAGTGTTATTAGGCATGCCTCAAAGAATTTTAGCCTATTAAATATTTTTTAGGTACCTAAATATTTATTTTTACTTGTTTCAAAAGACTTTACAAGACATTTTAATTGATACGTGATTTGACTATGAAGGTTGTTGCACTCAATCTTCATGTTATACACTTTTTTTTGCTTCAATGACATTATCATACTATACAATAGTAAATGTAAAATTATTAAACATTTAATTGACTATAACTTCCTTATTTTTCTTTTTTTAATTTTATTATATTATATCATAAATATGGATTTGTTAAAAATAAAAATAAAAGCTTAATGATATTTATACTTAATTGATAATTTGCAACAATTCTAACAATTGCTTTGTCATGTTGAAGCAAATGATTTTAGAGTAATCTCAACGAAATTTATCGTTAAATATTTATTTTCAAATTTTTACTTTTTTAATCTTCTATTATTCTTTCATGTTTTATTAAATATTTTTATTCATACCTTACTTGATTATTGATAATGCTACACTCGATCTCCTTAGTATCATGGAGTGGAATCTTCTCATTCAAGTTTTAACATTTCTTGAAACATTTTTCATTGATTTTATTATATTATTATGTAACTCTAGATTTCTCTCATGTGAAAGTTCAATTGCTTTGATTTTGTTGTATCACAAAGATTCAATTGATGTTTTTTCATTTTTAGTGCACGGATACATAATATTATTTATTAATTTAATCATTATCCATATTTTTGGCAACACCTTGCAACTTGAATCAAGGTTCAATAGCTATGAAACAGTAGTCGTCAGACTCAACACTATGAAATTTATGCATTTTAAAAAAATTAGATCTTTCAATTTTTTATTTTTTGGGGTTTTGCCTTCCTTAATAAACATTTTGATTCGTAGAAAATTTTGAGATTTAGGATATTGTGTTTATCATGTTAATGTCTTTGAATACAAGTTTTCTCTATAATTTGTCTCCTAATTTAAAATTTTTTTAACTTGGCTATATTACTATATAACTTCAAATCATCTATTATCTCACATTTATGTTGCATTGAATTTTTAATATTACTTTTGTTCAGTTTCTCTCATGTTAGCTTATATATATATATTCACAAGATATTAAAAGCATAGTTTAATATTACTTATGCTTATTTATGTTAACAATTTGAGGTAACTTAGTATGATGTCGGATTAAGTTAAACAAAAATTGGATGAACTCGAATTCATTAACTTTACTCAATTAAATTCTCTTTTTTATATTTATTTTTCTTAATACTTTATTTCTTATTATTTTTGCAAACTTTATGAGACATTTTGATTCATATCTTGTGTTATGTATTCTATTTTAAAATTAATTATGATCAAAATGTAACAAACATCATTGTATAAGTCTCAACAAGCTTTGTCCAATTAAATATTTATTTTTAATTTTTTTACAAATATTTTTATTAATGGGCTTTGACAAGTTTTATAGGTCTTTTAAATTCAAATCAAATTTGGTGATTAAGATTGTTGCACTTGATTTTTTTAGCACATTGCAATGCAAATTTTGCAAACAATCATTTTTAAAATTTTTCAATTTGATTTAGTTATATTACTATGTAAGTCCTAATCTATTGTCATGTGACATTTGCATCATTTTTATTTATTACTTCTTTTCTTCTCATTTTAGCTTTAACAAAAGTCAACTTAATTTCAAATATTATAATATATAATTATTTATATTTACTTATAATTGAAATTGATAAAAATTATAAACATTGCATGATACAGATGAAAACATATCATTTGACTTCTTTCAATAAGCTCTACATAATTAAAACTTTTAAGTTTCTATTGATTTTGTAATTTTTTTACACATTTTGCTTCATGATAGATTTGATCATGAGGGATGTGATGCTTGATGTTCTTAGTATCTAAGAATGCAACTGTTTGAGGTAATTTATCTCATATTTTAGACTTTTTTCTTACTTTGGTTATATTGTATTTCTTTAATTTCTCCTATTTTAGATTTAAAAATTATTTACACCATCTAAAAAATTATATTTTTTAATATTAATGTTTTTTTTATATTGTAAATCACTATATATCCAACTGAGATCTAATGGGATCAAACAAAATAAGTTGGATTAATTAAGACAAGTATTACTTAGTAAAACATTCATTTTTATAATTTTTTGAAGATTTTCTTTTCTATGTTTTCACTAGCATTATGAAAATGTTTGACTCATATCTTATTTTATTATTAAGGATGTTATGCTCAGTTTTATTATTATTTAGGAATATAAAGTTTCTTAATAATTTAACTCAGTTCTTTAATTATATTTTGCTTTTTTAAAATTATGATGCAAATGTAAAGATCATCTTCTATGATCATTACATCATTTTAATAAAGTTATATTGTATTATTTCCATTTTTTTATTTTAGAATTCATATATATTTACAGATATTAAAGTAATAATTAATCCTTTTCTATGTTTATTTCATTTGATCTGATAAAAATGAAAGGAATGTTCTATTCTTTTCTTGACTTGCATTGTTGAATTAATTTTTTTTAATATTTTTTTAAAAAAAATTATTTTCTAAGTTTTTTTCAAACTTTTTATGACGCATTTTGATTCATGCTTGATTTGATTATTTGTAATATTACACTTAATCTTCTTAATATCTTTGAATGAAACATTCCTACAAAATAAATCTTTTTCTTAAAATGCTTTGTTTTGGTTCAATTACATAATCATGTAGGTCAAAATGTATCTAGCACGACCTTAAAATAATTTTTATTTTATGTTATTGTATTACTTCAATTTATCTAATTTATATTTATTTTATTACTTAATATTAAAAACATAATATTTTTTTATTTATGTTTATTTACTTTTGTAGTTCATAGCAGTTCAATCATTTATATTTTGTCATTAAACATCTCATGACGTGCTTTATATAATTAAATAGTTTTTTATGTTCTGGAATAATTTTTCTCTGCGATTTCTATGTTATGGACAAGAAATTTTGCTTCAATCCATATTTGGTGATCAAATATGTCGCACTTAATCTTCTAAGCATCATTGAAATGAACTTTCTAACACATTTTACTCCATTTCTTAAACCTTTTGATTTTGATTTTTTTATATTACTATCTAATTCTAATTCTCCTCTTTTGTAACCATTACATCCTCTTGATCTAGATATATTACATTGCTTCAATTTATCTCATCTTAGGTTTATTATATGTTTACCTAATATTAATATAATTATTTATTTTAGTTATATATTTTTTTCTTTTCACCATAGTATTTTTAAATATTTCTTTTAGCATTTGGCATGCTTTAAGAGATATATAGATTCATACCTAATTTGATGGCCATGAATGTTACTCTCATTTTGTAAATATCACGTAATACCACTTTCCAATACAATTTATTTCATTTCCACAAATTATGATCTTTCATTTTTTTTTATTTACCTTTGTAATAGGTAGTATTTCCAAATAAAGTTAAATGGAGATCAAAAAACTTATTTTTTATTGTTTTCATACACATTACTAGATAAATTTATTTGTATCTTTAAAAGTAGGTTTCTCAGAAAATTTCACAAATTTTCAAATTTTTCTTAATTTTCTTATATTACTGCATTACTATAAATCTCTTTCAATGTGGCCATTATATCACATATACTTTGTTATAATATATTGTTTCAATATATCTCTTTTAAACTTAATGTATTTTTACTTAATAAAAAAATAATATTTTATTGTTACTTAGACTTATTAACTTCTGCAATTCATAGTAATTTCAAACATGGTTTGATGTTGACAAAACAAATGTCATTAGATTAGTGTTTAAGTGCCCTATCTTATTAAATATTCGTTATTCTTTTCCAAAATATTTTGCTTTATAAGGCCTGGCATGCTCAAAAAGGCCTTTATTTTGTAATTGATTTGATTATTGAAGTAGTTATAATTTATTTCCTTTGTGTCTTAGAGTGCAAATTTTTACTATAATTTTCCATTTTTCAAAGCTTTTCTTATATTTTACTATATGATTAACACTAAATCTTTTATCATGTGACCCAAGGATCACTTTTATTTTGTTAGCCTATCTCATTCCAATAATAATAATATAAATTTACTTAATTTTAAAGGAATAATTTATAAGAATTAATCTTATTAAATTTTGTGAGTTTTTCTTTAGAAATTCCAAATAAAATTTAATAGACATAAAATAGTAATCTCATTGGAATGTTATCATAGAGCTCAAGTTAATGAAGTATTTTTTACTATGTTTTGTTTTGTTTTCTAGGGTTTTGTTATATTTGATTTGTAATTTTTATTAGTATTCGATATGATGATAGAGGATCTTATTCTTAATCTCTATACTATCTTAGAATGCAAATTTTCTATGTAATGTGCAAGATTTCCTCAAATCTTTCTCTATGATTTTGTTTTATTACCTTACATCAATCTATTTGATTTCAATTTTGCATAAATTTACTTAATATTAAAATAATAATTTGTTATCATTTATGCTTATTGAATTCTAAAAGTCATAGTCATATTGGAAGAGGTATAATAGAAATAAACAAAAATTATTAAACACTTCTAGATAAGATCTGTCAAATTAAATTTTTTTAATTTTTAAAAATTTTTTTGAAGCTTTTTTCAAATATTTATGAGATATTTTAAATCTTACATAATTTGACAATTGAGAATACTACGCTCGAATTCCATAGTGACATGGCATGTAACCTTTAAGTACAATTTATCTAATTTCTTATATTTTATGCTTTGTTTTGGTAAAATTACAATATAACTATAATTCCCTTTGCGAGTGACCTTTAGATTTTTTAAAATATTGTTATATAAATTGTTTCTTCATATTATTTTATTTTAATATATATATATTTTGTATGAAAATAATAATTTATTATTACTTATGTCTTATTAGTAGTGTAATTCACAGTAATTCCAAATTTTGTCCCATCAAGACGAAGCAAACGTCGTTGGACTAGGTTCTATGAGCTCTATCTACTTAAATATTTGTTTTTTGAACTTTAAATATTTTATTTTCAATGATGTTGGAATGTTTTATAGATTTACTCGAAACTTTTTAACGATCAAATATGTCATACTTACCCTTCTTAATATCTCGTAATACAATTTTAACAAATAATTTATCTATTTATTTCAACGTTATTTTAATTTTGCTATGTTACAAAGAAACTCTTTTTTGGTTATATTTCAAAATATGAAAATTAATTTAATTTTTTAAATCTAATCAAGATTACTCCAAGAGATTATCTTTTATCTTGAGCAAAGATAATGATGTTTCTTTCATTTTAATTAGATCCCAGTTAGCATTAACTTAAATTACCAATATAAAATAAGCTTTAATAGTTAAAATATATTATTTTAATAGTAAGTAAATATATATTAAACTTGAAATAAGATAAAAAACAGCATTGTCATACAACTTAGGAATAGTTAAAACTTTAAAGAACATAAGATAAAGCAAACGAGAAAGCTGCATTCCAAGATGCTAATGAAAACATGTGTTACATCGTCCATCATTAGATTAGGTGCAAATCAAAATGTCTCACAAATTGTACATAAATCTTACAAAATAAAATATTTAAAAGTATATAATCAAATATTTACTTAGGCAAAGCCTTTTATGACAAGCCCAAAATTGTTTGTGTCATCTCAATAAAACTTCAATTGGAATTAATTAGAATTACATGAATAAATAATAATAAAATATAGCAATTTATTACTTTAACAATAAGCAAATATATGTTAAAGCTGAATTAAGATATTTCAAGCTATATAACATAACAAAATGAGGGACATGTAACTTCAATTGGAATTAATTAGAATTACACGAATAAATAATAATAAAATATAGCAATTTATTACTTTAACACTAAGCAAATATATGTTAAAGCTGAATTAAGATATTTCAAGCTATATAACATAACAAAATGAGGGACATGTAAAGTTTACATGTGATGATATCTATGATTACAAAACAATATAGTCAAATGATAACAATTCAAGGAATATGTCAAAAAACAAATGAAAGTTGTATTCTAAGACACAAGCATGTTGAGCATAGCATCCTTGATCATCAAATGAAGTATGAATAAAACTCAATCATTTAATATGAGAAAACATTAAAGAATAATTATTTAAAAAATAAAATGAATAATAACTGGATGATGTTCTTCAACATAGGTCTAGTGACATTACGGTCACCTATCTAAAACATTACCTGAAAACACTATTAATTATGAAGATAAATAATCATAAATAACAATATATTTTTTAAAGTAATGAAGTATATATTAAAATTTAAAATAGAAAAATTAAACCAATGTAATATAAATTAATAAAAGCCATGCAAAAGTCACATGAGAAATTGAATAGAATGTGATAATTATTTGATTAAAATCAGACCTCATTTAGAATTGCTAAAAATAATTAAAGAAATTATGAAATAATTTTAATGAAGTTTCATTTTAATTTTTAACTAAATATGTAATAAACTTGAAAATTAGGTGAATTGAAACAACTCGACTTTATTAAATTAAGCAAAATATTTGAAGAAACGAGTTAAATTGTAACAAAGAGTTACATCTCATGATACTAAGAAGATTGCATGCAAAACTTAAAATGACACAAAAACCCTACAAAAGCCCTTGAAAAAAATATTAAAAATTATAAAAATAAATACTAAATAAGATTAAGCAAATAAGTATTTGAAGACATCTAATATACGTAGAGGTTATTTAGGAAATAAGTATTTGAAGCAATGTGTTATAACAAAATAAAAGAAATGTAATGGTCACAACAGAGTAGATTTGTAGTTATTTGCAAATATATCCAAATATAAGAAAACATTGAGGAAATTAAGAAAAATATGATTAGAAAGTTGAACTAAAAGATACTAATGAGTTCAATTACAACACAGTTAAATATTAAATAAAGTAAAATTATATTTTTCTCAACATGTACCTAAATCGTTAAAAAACATATCTAAAATATTTTAAAATAACTATTTAATTCATAAGCTCTTGTCTAGTAGAGTCCAAAAAAATTTGTTTCTAAGAGATGATGGATTATTTGAAATTACTACAAATTGCCAAAATAAAAAAAGATACATAACAATATGATTTTTTATTATTAATTAAACAAATTGGAATGTTTAAATGAGATAAGTTATGAAAATATATGATAACAAAATAAAAGTAATATAAATTTCACAGGAAAGAAGATTTTGTGTTACATTGCAATATAACTAAATCATAGTACAACATCTCAAGAAGTGACATAAATTTTTGGGAAAGCTACTTTCGATGTAGTTAAGAAGATCGAGTATAACAACGTCAACTCTCAAAACATTCATGATCCAAAATGTTTCATAAAACATACCAAAAACGATGAAAACAATTACTTTAAAAAAAATAAATAAATTCTTAATTACATAAAGCTCATTAAAATAAGACCAAGGATTTTTGTTTCGCCTTGGTCCAATCCCATTTATAGTTACCATGAAAGACAAATTAAATAAGCAAAAAAATAAAAAATATCATTTTAATTTAAATATATAATAAAGCTAAAATTAGATAAATTCAAGAAAAGTAACTTATCCAAATCAAAATGCTGCAAAGTTAGAATATAAGGAGAATTATAGTAGCAAAGTAGCAAAACAAAAATAAAGTAAAAAATTTAAAGAAATAAGCTTTTTGTAGAAACTTCATTTTAATATGCTATGAAGATCTACTGTGACATTTTGGATCATGAAATTATGTTTTAGTCAAAACCACTCATAAAGTGTGCAATAACCTTAGAAACTAAAAATATTTAAAAATAAAAAAGTTAATTTTTAATTGGACATGGAACATCAAGATGAATCTAATAAGATAAAATAAATTAACACAATTCAACCAACTCAAAGACACGTGAAAGTCAAATGAATAGTCCTTTAGAGTTTAATAATAAAATAACAATATTAAAGTAAAACTTTTTAAAATGACATAAATTTTGTTGAAAACTTTCATTTCAAGAAAGAAATGAGTTTGAGTAAAAAATCATTAAGTGAAAAAAATGTCATGAAAAAAGTTCTAATTAAGCAGGAAAAGTCTTAGGGAAAATATTCAAAAATTGAAAATTTATATTATGTTGGATAGTGCTCATTAAGGAAAGTCAAATAATAGTTGTTTCGTCTCAATCAGATATCATTTTGTGTTATTACAAATTGAAAAAGTAAATAAGCATAAACAACAATAAATTATTATTTTAATATTAAGTAAATACTAGTTAACGTTCAAATGAGATAAATCAATTAGATAAAGGTTGTATAGACAAGTCTACTGACAATTGTTTTATCTCAATTTAACCTCCTTTAGAATTATTAATAATTTTCAAAAAAAGTAATTATACATAAAAATAAATTAATACTATAGAGAAGATAATACATATAAAAGAAGAAATTAGATAAATTAAAGTAACATAATATAATCAAATAAAAGACAAGCAAAGTTCACATGAGAGGATATTTATAGTTACCTAATAATATAAAAGATTAAAGAAAAAAATTTAAGAAATGAGATAAATTGTGTGGGAAACTTACATTTAAAGTTTATAAAGAAAAAGAGTACAATATAATAGATCATCAAATAAGCTACAAAATGTAATTACTCATAAAACATGATAAAACAAAACAAAATAAAATATTTAAAAATTTAAAATGAATAATAATATGGATAGAACACGAAGAGGCATTTCTTATGACATTTGTTTCATCTTGATGAGACCTCATTTTGAATTACTATGAATTACAAAATTAATTAATCAAAGATAATAAAAAATATTATTTGGATCTTAAGTAAATATATGAAAAAATGAAGTAAATAGAAGTAATTTAGCATAATAAAATAAAAGTGATAGAAAGGTCACAAAACAGAAGAATTAGACTATTAGAGTAATATAAAAAAATGAAAGAAAAACAATTGAATAACTTGAGAAGAGGTTCTCACTATAATATTAAAATGACAAAATAAAAGCGAAAAATCAGAAAAAAAATGTGATAAAGTTTACGGTAAAGTTGCATTCCAAGACAATAATGAGATGGAATGTGACATCTTTGATCATAAAATCATTATAAATCATAATATCGTATAAAACATGACGAAACACAAGAACGTAAAATATTGAAAATTTTAAAGTAAATAATTTTCTACATAAAGCTCTTTAGGATGAGTATAAGATGTTTATTTCATTTATTTCAAACCTTCTATGGAATTATTCTAAATTATAAGATAAAAATAAGTAGTAATAATAATAAATTATTTATTTAATGTTAAATAAATATATTCTAAAGCTAAAATTATGATAAATTGAAACAATACGATATTACACATTCAAGCGTTATAAATTTTTCACATTAAAGGATATTTAAAATTTCAAAGTAATATTACCAAATCTAAGAAAAATATTTAAAGAAATGTGATAAATTATACTATGAAGCAAAATATGAAAGGAATTTAGTGCAACATCTACAATCTTAAAGTAAGGCATGAATTAAAATATCTCATTTAAAAGCCATAACCATAGTACAAAATATTTATAATATATTAATAAATGTTAAATTTCATAGAGCTAGTCAAAATGAGCCCAACAACATTTCATTCATCTTGATTGTATCTTTTTCAGAATTAATGTAAGTTATGAAAAGGAATAAGTAAAAATAAAAATAAATTACTGCTATAATCACAGGTGAACATATTTTAAATTTGAAATAAGATAAACAAAAGAAATAAAATATAACCAAATGAAAGATATGCAAAAGTCACATAAGAAGAAATTTCAAGTTTGCTAGTCTTAAAACCAAATCAAACAAAAATTTATATAAAAAAGGATTATTTAACTCTACAGAGCTCATCCTAAATAGTCAAACAGCATTTGATTCATTATGACCAAATCAAACCTTTCTATGAATGACAATGAATTACAAATGAAAATAACCAATAATAATAAAAAATTATTGTTTTAATATTAAGTAAATATATATTAAAATTGAAATGAAACAATTCTAAGATATGCAATAAAACAAAATCAAAGCAGTGCAAAAGCTACACCAAAGGAGATTTAGAGTACCATAGTAATATAACCCAATCTACGAGTGAAATTTTAAAAAAAATAAATTGCATGTGAAGATTACATTCCAAGTTAATAATAAGATGAAGTAGTACAGCCTTTATTGTCAAATTTAGTATGACCTAAAATTTTTGAAAAAGGAAAAATAAAACATAAAAAATAAAATATTTAGAATTATTAAAATAAATATATAATTCAATAGAGCTTGTCTATTAAGGCTTATGACGTTTGTTTCTTGATCATACCTCATTTCAAACTTCTGCGATTAGCAAAAAAAATAATAAAAAATAACATTTAATTATTATTTTAACACTAAATAGATACACATTATAACACAAATGGGATAAATTGAAGCAATGTAATCTAACTAAACTAAAGACATTTAAAGATCTCATGAGAGGATAATTATGTTACATAATGATATGGCCAAATTAAAAAAAAGTTACGTTTCATTATAATTACGAGATCATGTCTAACATCCATAGTCATCAAATCAACTTCAAATAAAAACACCCTTGAACTCAAGCCAAAACCCTAGAAAGTTGAATATTTAAATATGTAAAAGTGAATATTTAAATGAATTAAGCTAATAGACACAAGTCTTATAAAGTTTTTTTTTGTTTCAATCAGACCTTATCTGACGTTACTTTTAATTAAAAAAATTAAACAAGCATAAAAAAATAAATAATTTTTTAAAGATAAGAAAAAATAAATATTACTCATAATAACATAAATTTAAATATTATAGTTAAAATAATTTAAGTGATCTAAAGGTCAAATTATTGAAGAGTTAGAGTTACATAATTATATTACGAAATCTAAGCTAAAATTTGTTGAAAGGAGAAATATTGTTCCTCAGTTATTAAATCTTGTGTAATTCAAAATGTCTTAGAACATGCTAACATCCTACAAAAACTACATTTAAAAAAAGTAAATATTTAAGAACACAAAGGTAATCAACACCATTCCATCGACATTTGTTTTGTATGAATCAGAGCTCATTTGGAATTATTGCAATTTGCAAAAAAAAATTTACATAAGAAAAATGAATCATTATTTCAAGGTTAAGGAAATAAAAATTATATAGATAAAAGCAACAAAATATAACACAATCAAGGAAATTTAAAGGTAACAAAAGCAGGATTTGCAGTTTTATACATATATAACAAAATCAATAAATAAAATTTAAGAAATGAGATAAGTTGTATAGGAAGTTTCCATCTGAAACAACTCAGAAATCAAGTGTAATATCCTCAACAATCAAATCAAGTAAATATCTAAATAATCATAAGGAATTTAAAATTCCTGTACAATAGAATATTTAAAAATATAAGTTATCTATTTAAGTATAAAGAACTCATTGAGACAGTCCAACAACATTTCTTTTGCCTCAATTAGATCACATATGGAATTACATTGAATTACAAAAGTAAATTAAAAAAATGATAATAAATAATAGATTTAGTATTAGTAAATACGTAATATTGCTCAAATTATGGTAAATTGATGTAATATAATATCACAAAGAGGGATGTAAATATCATATAGAAGAAGATTTATTGTTACATCATAATAAAAAAATATATGTGAAATATAAAAAAAAAAAAGAGACAAATTGTTTAAGAAATTTACATTCCAAGATATTAGAAGTTTGAGTTTAACATTCTCGGTCATCAAATCATTATATACGATATGAATCAAAATATCTTGTATAAAATGCTAATACCTTAAAAAATATTTGAATAAAAATTTAACTTGATAGAGGTCATAGACGCAAGTCCAATGTCATTTGTTTTATCTTAAGTAGGCCACATTTTGGAATTATCATAAATTAGAAAAAAAAATTAGAAAAATGTAATATGTCATTATTACATATTAATATATGTAAAAGCTAAAATCAGGTACCAATCAATATTTTTCTTAAAACAAGTGAAAACATAAGAAAAAAATATAGTGAAAAATAAATATTTAGTTGTAGAGCTTGTCGAGTTGAGCCTAATGTATTTATCTTGCATCAAAGGGACTTCGTTTGAAATTACTACAAATTAAAAAAAGAAGAAAAGAAAACTTTATTATTTTCTAATACTTTATTATTTAACTAGTATATAATAAAGCTTAAAATACGACAAATTTAAAAAATATTGTATCTATAAATTAAGTAATGCAAAGGTCATATATCAAAAAATTTAGGCTTCTAAACTAATATCACCAAATATAAATAGAACACTTGAAAAAATGAGATACATTTGTCTAAAAACTTACATTATAAGATACTAAAGAGATTAAGCGCAACATCTTTTATCATAAAAAAGTTAAAAATCTGGAAGCTTCATACGGAAAGATAAAATGATGAAAAAATTTTAAACAAAAAAACATTAATATTATGTCATATAAAGCTCATTGAAAAAATTTAACAATGTTTGTTTTAGGTTGATCAAACCTCATAAAAAATCACTAAAAGTTAATAAAATAATTAATAAATAATAATAATTATATACTATCATTTTTAATTTCAAGTAAACAAATGCGAAAGTTTAAATAAGATAAATTAAAGAAATGAAATGTAACCAAATGAAAGACTTGTAATAGTCAAATGCTAAAAGATTTAGAGTTAGCCATCACTATAGTAACTTTAAAAAGAATTATATACAAAAAAATTTTTAATTTTATTTTCCTATCAAAACAAGTGCAACAATGCTTTGTGTTACCTTAATTCGACCTGATTTGTTATTACTATAAATTTTTAATGCAGACAAACATAACAATAACAAAATATTATTTCAATATTAAGTAAATATATTAAAAATATGAAAATGAAACCAATTAAAGTAATATAATTTATGAGCAAATCAAAATGATTTAAGGTCATCCTAGATGAAATTTATGGTGACATAGTTATATAACTAAATTATTGTGAAACATTTGAAACAAAAAAGAAAAAACTTTGTAAGAAAGTTGCATTACTATTTTTTAGGATAAAGTGTCCAAAAATTATCAAAACTATCAAAAAAATTTCTAATATAAAATCTAAATACTCGATTTGATAATGCTCATTGATAAAACCCAACTACTATTGAATTGTTTCGATTGAACCTCATTTTTAGATATTGAATATTAAAAAGTAATTAGAACAAATAATAATGAATTATTGTTCTAATATCATGTAAATATATAGCAAACCCAAAACGAGATTAAATTTATATCCAAATAAAAGCAATATAAATGTAATACAAGAGGAAACCTAGAATTTCATAATAACATAACAAAATTAACCTAAAAATTTGAAAAAATGAGATAAATTATACAAAAAAGCTAAAATCGAAGTTACTAATGAGATAAACTATAACATCCTTTATTGCAAATTAGGTAAGAGTGATACTGGCTTTTAAAGCGTACAAAAAACCAAATAAATTATTCAAAAGTACAGAAAGACTATGTAATTGGATAATGCTTATTGAGATAAGAAAAAAAACATTTGTTTCCTAACAAGTAAAGAGAAAATGAGATAAATTGAAACAATATAATATATACAAATTGAAGTCATGGAAGGCTTTGTGATTGGAGATAAAAATTTAATTAGTAATATTAAAAAATATAGCAAAACATTTACAAAAATAAAATCAACTGTAAAGGAAAGCTACATTCAAAGATACTAAGCAAATGAAGTCTAACATCCTCGATCATTTATTCACGAGAAAATAACAATGCCTTGCCAAATTGCTAAATAACTAAAAAATATTTAAGATGAATAAAAATTACATTTAAATGGAATAAGATTATTGAGACAAGTCCAATAATATTTGTTTATCTTAGTTGGACATTATTTTTAGTCCCTACAAATTAACAATGTTATTAAGCAAAATCACTAATAAATTATTATTTTAATATTATTAAATTACATATTAAAATTAAAATGGGAAAATTTGAATCAATGTAAAATAATAAAATCAAAACAATGCATAAGCCACACCATAATAGATTTTTAGTTACATTATATTATAAAAAAATCCTTGACAAGCTTTTTAAGAAATAACAAAAATTTTATATGAGAGTTGCATTCCAAGATACTAAAAAGATCATGTGCGATATTCTTGATCATCAAATTAGGTAAGAATAAAAATTTCATATAAAGCATGCACGAAATCTAAAAAAAATTTAAAAATAAAAAAATAAAAATTTTATTGGGTATAAGTCATTGAGAAAAGTTGAAAATGATTATTTTGTCTAGATTAGACCACATTTTGCCTTACTAAGAAACACAAAAAAATGAAAAATGAACATATAATTAGGATAATACATATTAAAGTTGAATTAAAAAAACATAATTAAATCACAAACATTTAATGGTCATTGAAGGGGTGAATTATAGTAATATATCAAAATAAAAATGAAAACTTTAAAGAATTTCAATAAATTGCATGATAAAGTTAAATTTCAGGATCACAAATCATTCAAAAGTCAAAATTGCTTTTAAAGTAGTTTAGAAACATAGAATCTTAAATATTACGAATTATTAAGATAAATATTTAACTTAATTAAGCTTATTAGGATGAGTTTTATGAAGTTTCTTTTGTGGGGATAAGATCTTGATTATAAATTCGTCGAATTACCAAAGGAAGTACAGTTACTAAATATAAATAATCATTTAATATTGAGTAAAATTATCATATAAATATAAATAAGATAAATTCAAGTATATATAATATAAAGATGTTAAAAGATGTAAGGGTTACTTAAGAGGTGATGTAAAGTTCATTTGTAATATAACCAAATCTAAAAACTCAAAGTTTTTAAAAAAAAGAAAATATTAATAGGATAGTGCTAATTTAGATGGCTCAATTATCATTCTTTTAGCTCAATCAGATTTTATTTGGAATTTCTACAAATAACAAATGTTAATAATATCAAATAGTAAGAAATAATTATTTTAATATCAGTCTAATATTATATATAACACGTAAGGAGAAACATTTAAAGAATATAATTTAACTATTTTAAGGAACTTGAATGTCACATGAGCAGAGTTATAGAATTATATAGTAATATAACCTATTCTAAGTGAAAATTTCTAGAAAATGAGATACATTATATAGAAATGCTACATTCTAACATATTAATGAAATCAATTGAAATATCTATGATCATCAAATTATGTTTGAATTGAAATGTCTCATAAAGGATGAAAAAATTAAAACAACAATATCTAAAAACATAAAAAGGTTAAAAAAAAAAATTAGATAAAGTTTGCTTAGTTGACTCCAATGACCATTGTTTTATCTCCATCAGACTTGGTTTTGAATTATAGTGAATTAAAAAGGTAAAAGATTAAAAAAGAAAAATTATAAAATTAAATAAAATCTATGATAAAGCTAAATTATGTCAAAATGAAGCAATGTAACATTGACAAGCCAAAGTGATGTAAAAGTAAAATGATAAGAGACAAAAAAACATAGATTTTTAACCAAATCAAAGTAAATATTGAAGAATTGAGAAACATTATAAATGAAAAATACGTTCAAAAATACTGAAGTGATAGAGTATGAAATTTTAGAACATAAAATTAAGTATGAATGAAATATCTCATAGGGTAGATAAAAATAGAAAAAAAAATATTTGAAAATTTAATAATGAATATTTACTTGATAGAGCTCATTGAGATGAGTTTAATGATGTTTGTTTTCACCAACAAACTTTAATTAGAATTTATGTGAATTACAATATTTGATAGCCATAAAAAATTATTATTTAAATATTAAATTAAATTTATATTAAGTTGAAATAAGATTATTTGAGGTGATGTAATATAATAAAATCAAGGTAACGTAAACATCAAGTAAAAGAAGATCTAGACTTACATCGTAAGTCAATGAAATTGATGAGAAAAAGTTTATGAATTGAGATAAATTGTTTAGGAAAGTTGCACTCCAAGATACTAAGTTAGAGTATAATATCATCAATCATCAAAAAAGTTATCAATCAAAATGTCTTATAGGTGTGCCAATGCCTTTAAAATAATGATATTTGAAATTATAAAAATAATATTTAAATTGATAGAGATTGTTAGAACTAAACAATAAAATCTTTTTATCTCAATCGTTCCTTTTTTTTAATTAATATAAGTTAAAAAATAATTTAGCATAAATATTAAAGAATGATTTTTTAATAATTTTGTAAATATGTTTCAAAACATAAAGAATATAAATTAAAGAAATAAAATATAACCAAATTAAAGACATGCAAAGGTTAGACGTGAACAGAATTCTGTTTTCATAAAAACATAATGAGATCAAAGCTAGTAGTTAAAAGTAATGAGATAAATTATACGTGAAAGTTAATTTTTGAGCCACTAAAGAGATCATGTGGACATCCACATTCATTAAATCAATTACGAATGAAAATATCTCATAAAAATGACAAAATTTTTAAAAATAAACATTTCAAGAAATATTAAAAATAAAAATTTAAAGGATATAGCTCTTTTAGTCAAGTCCAATAATGTTTCTTATGTCCTGATCATATCTAATTTTTAGTCATTATGATTTACTAAAATAAATAAGCATTAAAAAAAATTAATGCAAAGAAAATTAATTTTATTGCTAAAATGGTTTAAATTGAAATAATGTAACACAAATAAATCAAAGTTATCTAACGACCTTAGGATAGAGATACAGAGATACAAAATAATAAAACAAATTAAATTAAAATATTTCAATAAGTGAGATAAATTTTATAAAAAAATTACAATTCAAGTACTATAAAGTTCAAGTGTACGTTCAACAATCATTAAATTAGCCACAAATCAAATTGACTTGTGAATTTCAAAAAAACATTGAAAATGGAATTTTTACAAACAAAAAATATTATTTAATTTGGTAGATCTCAATAAGAAGTGACCAATGATGTTTCTTTCTTTTCAATTAATTCTTAGTATTAATTAAAAATAGAATGAAATTAAAAATCGAGTTAAGTTTAAATAATATAATATAAAAAAATTATAAGGATCTAAAGGCCAAACAAAGTTAAAATTACAATGCAAAAATAAAACTTTTAAATCAAAGAAAAACATTTGAAGAAATGAGCAAAATTATATTAGAAAGTTGCATTCCTAGTTACTAACATGTTTGATTACAAAATCCCTAATCATCAAATTAGAGATGAATCAAAATACCATATAAACCTTACTTAATAATAGAAAATAAATATTTTAAAATATTAAAAAAACGAACATTTAATTTGATTGAGCTTTTTGAGATCAAACCTAATTTTAAATTTTGAAGAATTACTAAGAAACTAAGTAAAAAAATAATAAAATATTGTTTGAATATTATGAAAAAAAATTTATAAAGTGTCTAACAACTCTTCCATTGTGTTAGTCCAAATCAATTGAAATTACATCAAATTTCCAATTCGAATAAACAAAAATAAAAAAATATTATAAAATTATGTAAATATATATTAAACATGATATGAGATAAATTGAAGCATTGTAACTTGTCCAAATCGAAGCCATGCAAAATCTCATAAGAGAAGATTTAGAGTTAAAAAATGATAATCGTAAAATAGGTGGAAAATTTATTTGAGAGAAATGTGCACCATTTTATTATGGACATCAAGCAAAACATCAGTTATTATCAAATCAAGTATGAATTAAAATGTCTTTTAAAGCATGTAAAAATCCTAAAAAATAAAATTTTTTAAAATATAAAAAAATTATTTAATTGGGTGGAGCTCATCCACATGAATGCAGTGACATATGTTTTCTTTTTATCTTATGTTATTTTGAAATACTTTGAATTAACAAAGGAAATACTCATAAATAAAAATAATTTATTACTATAATATCAAGTAAAAAAAATAATATGACAAAAATGAATTAAATTGATGTAATTTAGCGTACTCTAATATAAGGGATATAAAAATCAGATGATATGAGAGTTTGTCATAGATAGTTACATAACAAAATGAAGGTGACATTTCAAAAAATAAGATAAATTATATGGAAAAGTTTCATTCCAAAATTTTAAGCAAATCACGTCTAACATCTCCAATTCCCAAATAAAGCACAAATTTGAACAACTTATAAAGTGTGAGATATTAAGAAATCAAAACTTTTTCAAATTTTAAAAAATGAATATGTAATTGGGTAGTGCTCATTGACGTGTGTCCAAAAAGTTTGTCTTATTTTGATCAGATGTTGTTTGGAACTATATGTAATTACCAAAATAAATAACAATAAATTGATATATTTTAATGTTAAAATATGATAAATTTAATAAAAGTGATACAATAAAATTTGCATAATATAATGATTGCAAAATTGTAGATTTAGAGTTATATAAAAATAGAATCAAAATAAAGTAGAAAAATATGAATAATTGGGATAAATAGCATTGGAAAGTTGTATTCTGACATACTATGGAGATTGAATATAAAATTCTCAATGATCAAATATCATACAATTTAAAATACCTAATAAAGAATATTGAAAATTTTCAACTTAAATTTTTTTATATAATAAGAATGAAAATTCACTTGCTATAGATGCTTTAAATGAGTCCAGGTATATTAAATTCTTCACAATCGAAACTCATTTCCAATTTCAAGGAAATTACCCATGGAAAGAGGTATAAAGAAAAGTAAAGTATATTTTGTAAATCAAGAAAATTTATGTTGAAGTTGAAATGCAAAATATTGAAGTAATGTAATATAACCAAATGAAAGTGATAAAAAGGTCATGCAAAAAGTGATTTACAATTATGTAGCAAAAAAATAAAAATGAAAAATTCTGAGAAATGTGATAATTTTAAATTAAAGGTACTTTCCTAGGTGCTGAGGATTTCGAGTGTAACAACTTTAATCACTAAATCAAGCAGAAATCATCATGTCTCTTTAAATATGCTAAAATCTTAAAATAAAATAGTTATAAATATAAAAAAGAGTCTTCAATTTGATAGTGTTCATAGAGATAAGTGTGGAGAGTTTTATTTCTTGTACATAAGATCACATTTAGAATTACAACATATTACCAAAGTAAATAACTATACATATTGATAAATTATGATTTTGATTTTTAGTAAATATATATTGAGATTAAAATGAGATAAATTGAAAGAATATGATATAAGAAATATAGTGACATAAAGGTCACATGATAATAGAATTCGAGTTTCACTGTAATATAAGTAAATACAAGCAGGATAGTTTAAGAGAAGGCATAAATTGTGTAACAAAGTTCCATTCCAACATGCTAAGCGGGTCGAGTGCAAAAGCATCGATTATCAAATAAGATACAAATACCAACATGTTATAAACATTTTAAAACACAAGAAAAAAATTAAAAAATATTTAAATTAATTCATTATTATATTTAGCATGATTACAAAAGTCAAATAATGTTTGTGTCATCTCGATTAGACGTTGACTTCAATATTTACAATTGTAATTTTAATTAAAGAATAAATAATAGTAAATTGTTTTTTTTGACTGAAAGTTCATATAACCTAAAAATGAAATATTAAAAATTGGAACTTTATAATATAATAAAATAAAAGTAATAGAAAGGTTGTAATTGAGGAGATCCAAAGTTAATGAAAAATATAACAAAATGAAAGCAAAAATTCATAAAAAATAATAAAAACTATGCATGAAAGTTGCAATCCAAGGTACTAAAGAGGTCGAGTATGATATCTTCGATCATCGAATGAAGTACAAATTAGAAAGGTCTAATAAATAGTGTCAACACCCTATTTAACAAATATTTAAAAAATATAAAAATAATATTTAAAGGATAAAACTCATTATGATGTGTCCAATGACTCTTATTTCTCCTCCACCTAAGCTCACATGTGAGAAGATTTTTAGTTAAAAAAATAATCTAATCAAAGTGAAATATTTGAAGAAATAAGACAAACTTTGTGAGAAATGTTTATTGTAATCTACTAATGAGTTTTAGTGTAACATCTTCGATCATTAATAAGATAGAGCCCATTAAATTATGCCCAAGAAAATTTTAGTCATCTCCATCAAAAGTTATTCAGAATTATTATAAATTCTAAAAATATTTATTGAGCTAATCAAGATAAGTTCAATAACTTTTTGTGTCATCTTGAGAAGTCATCATATTTTGCAATCAACTAACAAATTAGGTAGTTATAAAATAAAAAAAAACTATTATTTTAATATCAATAGCTAAAAAGAGACAAATTAAAGCAAGATACTTAAGCAAATCAATAACATGTAATGGTCATAATATTGGAGATTTAAAGTCATGTATTAAAGTAATTGAACTAATATGAAAATTTCAAGAAATGAGATAGAAAAGCTATATTCCAATACACTGAATTGATCAAGTGCAACATCCTCGATCATCAAGTGAGGTATGAGTAAAAATATCCAATAAAAGAAACCGAAATAATTATAAAAATATTTAAAAATATTAAACTAAAACTTCACTTTGCTAGACTTCATCGAGATAAGTGGAACAATATTTATTTTTGCTTAATTAGACCTTGTTTAGAATTGGGAAAAACTACTAAAGAAAATAAACATACGGAATAAAAAAATTATTAGTTATATTTCAAGAAAATATATATAAAAGGAAAAGTTTCAATAATTTAAGTAAATGATATAATTAAACAAATCATTAATTAGATAAAAAGCTCACTCAAATGAGTTAAATGATATTTATTTCATAAGATTGGACCACATTCAGAATTACCTTAATTTTCTAATGTTAATAAGCATGATTATGAAAAAATTATTCTTTTAATATTACGTAAATATATACTAAAGATGAAATAAGGTAAGTTGTACAATTATCATAAAAAAAATAAGACAATGAAAAGTTAGCATGAGGGAAAATTTACATTTAAAAAGTAATACTATTATACTAAAGTCAAACATTTGAAAAAAAAAAAAGAGACAAACTTTATAGTAATTTAGCATCCCAAGATATTAACGAAAAAGAGTGTAACATACTTGATCATCAAATAGTGTTGGTATCAAAATATGTCTTAAAGCAAACCAATATTCTAGAAAACATTATTTTAAAAATATAGAAACAATACTTAATTAGATAGAGCCTGTTAACAAGAGCCTAAGGATGCCAATTTCATCTCCATTGAATCTCCCTTAGAACAACAATGACTTACTACGTTAAACAAGCATAAATAATTTTAAAACTTTTATTTTATTTTGGGGAACTTATATAGAAAAATTGAAATGGGATAAATAGATTAAATAAAATGCCCAAAGCAAAGTGATGAAAGGTCAAATAGAAGGATAACAAGAGTGTTATTATAATTTTATGATATATAAATAAAGTGTTATAAGAAATAATATAAATTATATAGGAAAGCTTAATTCCAAAATGCTAAGTACATTGACTACATCTTTAATTGTCCAATTATGTATAAATTGAAATATTTCTTGAGCCATGTGAAAATCTTAAAATATTAAATTTTTAAAGTTGTAATTGTTTTTTTAATTAAATAGAGCACATTCATATGAGTTAAGTGATTCTTATTTCATTTGATCAATACTCACTTAAATTAACGTAAATTACAAAACAAAACAGTCATAAATAATTATAAATTATTTTCTTCATTTCAAATAAATATATTGCAAAATTAAAATGAGGTATATTGAAAAATGTAATATAATAAAATTGAGCCATTGAAAATATAATAGGAGAGAAGATTTAGAATTTCATAGTAATACAACAATGATCAAAGAAAAACATTCAAAGAAAAGATAAATTGTTTGGAAAAATTTCTAGAATGCTAAGGAGATAAAGTGTAACGTCCTCAATGACTAGAAATTTTACAAAATAAAATATCTCATGAAATACACAAAAATTGTATAAAATTGTATAAAATATCTCATAATTATTTAATTAGATAAAGCTTATTGAGATGAATGCAATGTTGTTCACTTTGTTTAGAACGAAACACATTTGGAAAGCTAAGAATTCCAAAGATAAATAAGCTAACTTAACCTAAAATTATTATTTAAATAATTTGTAAATGTGTATTAATACTGAAAATGATTAATTAAAACAATATAATATACCAAAATAAAAGAAAAATCTATTACAAAATTACATAATTTATGTGGGAAACAAACATTCCAAGATATTAAAGATATCTAGCATATCATCCTATATTTTCTAATAAGGTAATAATGAAAATTTACATAAAATGTGTCATATCTTATTAAAATAAAATATTTCTATATGTAAAAACAATATCTAAATTGGATTGTGCTCTTTGAAATTACATGAGTCACGCTTGTTTCATCTCAAACAAACCTTGTTTGGAATTGATGTGAATTAAGCCATATTAAATTATCATAAATAATATTAAATTATCAATTTAATGTTATGTAAATCTTTAGTAAATCTAAGATAATATAAATTGAAGTAATGTAATGAAATTAAACCATAATAATATAAGGATAACATGAGTAGAGAACTAGACTTTCACTATAATATAGCCAAACAAAAAGAAAAATTTGAAGAAATCAAACAAATTATATACGAAAGTTGCATTCCCTTATATTTAAGTGGTCAAATGTAACATAGTCAAACTTTAAGGAATGAATCATAATACATCATAAAAATTTTAAAAATTATAGAATACTAAATATTAGAAAATATAATAAACAATATTTAATTTGATAAAGCATGTTGAGACTTGTCCAATGAAATTTGCGAGGGCTTTATTAGAATTTTTTGGAATAAGTGAGAATTATAAATGAAAATAATTACAAATAATAAAATATGGATTTTTAAATTAAACAAAATAATATTGAAGTAATGTAAAGGTCACACAAAAGGAAATTTGAAGTTAGTAAGTAATAAACCATACTAAAGAATAAATTCTAAGAAATGAGATAAAGTATTCTTCAAACATTTATTCAAAGGTAATGAAATGATTGAGCATAAAATTCTTGATTATCAAATGAAGCACGAATAAAAAAGTCTTTTAGAAAATTTCAACCACATAGAAAATAAAATATTTGATAAAATAAAATTAATATTTAATCGATAGTACTCCTTGAAATGAGCTCAATATGTTCTTTTGAATCAATTGGACAACATTTTTAATTTTTGCAAACAACAATGTTAATTATATAAAAAAATAATAAATTTTTATGTTAATATTAGATAAATAAATGCCAAACCTAAAATGAGATAAATTAAATCAAATTAATATAACAAAATCAAAAAAACGTAAAGGTCGCATAAGAGAAGAATTACGTATTAATGGTAATTTATCCAAATCAAGGCAAACAATTTGAAGAAATGAGATAAATTTACAAAATAGATGAATTCAAAGTTTCTAAGATGATCAAGAACAGCATCATCGATTACTAAATTAGGCATTAATCAAAATGTCTCATAAAGCATAACAAATTATGGAATAATAAAATATTTTAAAATATAAAGATAAATATTTAATTAGATGGGGTTTATCTAGGTAAATCAATAACGTTTGTTTTGTCTTAATAGAACCTCCATTATGTTACTACAAACTAAAAAATTTTGAGCACACAAAAAAAAAGGACTTCTTCAATATTATGAAAATATATAAGAAATTTAAAATATGGTAAATTGTTTCAATTTATTATAACCAATTCAATGCAATGTGAAAGTAACAAAAGATAAAAATAATACTTTCACTGTAATATAACTTAATAAAAGAAAAACATATTTGAAATGGGATAAATTGTATGGGAAATCTATGTTAATGAAGATCAGTTATGATATCCAGCAACATCTAATTAGTTATTGATAAAACTAAATATAAAATGTGAAAAAATTCATGAAAATAAATTTTTAAAAAAATTAAAAAATTAATATTGAATACAAATTAATTAGTATCCAATTAAATTATTAAATGAACATAAATAAAAAATTAATTATTCTCATCTTAAGAAAATACGTATTGAAGAAAAAATAAGATAAATTGATGCAATATAACATAAATAATCAAAGCAATGTAAACATCACACAAGAGGAGATTTAAATTTAATAAATAATATAAAAAAATTAAAGTAAAAGATTTGAAGAAATAGAAAAATTACGAAAGAAAATGCATTTTGTAGTTCTAAAATCATGCATAACATCATCGATGGTGTAATTTAGTACAACTCATAAGTCCTTCTAAGTTACACTAACATTCTATAAAAAAATATTTAAAACTATAAAAAATATTAATTTGATTGAGCCTCTAGAGTCAAATACAACAATATTTATTTCAACTCTATTGAATATTGTATGAAATTATTGTAAATTACATAAGTAATTAAACATAAAAAATAAAAATTATTATTTTCACATTACATAAATATATCTTAATGCTTAAACAAGATCAATTGAAGTAACGTGACATTATCAAAAAAAAGTAATATAAAAGCTACATGAGATGAGAAATAGAGTTTCATAATAATGCAACAAAATCAAAGAAAACATGTTTTACAAATGTGATAAATTATTATGGGCAGCTTAATTCCATGATATCAGGGAGGTCAAGTGTAAATTCTTCAATAGTTAAATCAAGTAATAATCAAAATGGCATAAAAAGAATACCAAAACAATGGAAAGTTAAATATTTACACATATAAAAGGAATAATAAATTAGATGGGGCTGATCCAGACATGTCTAATGACATTTTTTTTATATTGATCGAACTTGTGTTACTATTATTTTGTATTATATAATTAAATAAGCATACATAGTAATAAATTGTTATTTAAACGCTAAGAAAATTTATAATAAGACTAAAATAAGTCAAATTGAAGTAATTTAAATTGCCTAATTTGAAGTGATAAGGAAGCTACATAAGAGAAAATTTATTTTTTCATAGTAATATAACCAATCAAGGGTAAAGATTTGTAAAAATAAGATCAATTATATTTGAAAGCTTAACTCCAATTCAATATAGATATTGAGCATAACATTCCTGATAGTTGAATTTAACAGGAGTAGAAATATCTCATAAAGCTGGTAAGATTTCATAAAAGTGTAATTTTTTAAAATGTAAGATTATAGATTTAATTAAATAGAGCTACCCAAAATCATTCCAAAGACATTTGTTTTATCTTGAACATACCTCATTTTTTTTTACTATGACTTATAAAAGTAAATAAGCGTAAATGAAAAAATTATTATTTTCATTTTAATTAAATAATTATTAATGCTAGAATAAGAGAAAATGAAACATTGTATTTAGTAAAATTCAAGCATATGTAAGGTCAATTGACTAATGATATAGAATTAAATAGTAACACATATAATTAAAAGTAAACTAATTTGAAGAAATAGGATAAATTATACAATAAAGTTGCATTCTAGGGTGCTAAGGAGATGTATTGTAACTTCTTTGATCATTAATTTAGGTATAAAAGAAAATATCTTATCAAGCATGTAAAAAACCTTTTAAAAAATTTAAAAAATAATTAAATGAGATTTTTCGTGGATAGCGTATGTTGAGATGAGTTCAACAACATTTATTTCATTCTAAAATTAGGTTATTCAGATTAACTACAAATTAAAAATGTAAATGAGAATAAATAGTAATAAATTATTAACTTAATATTAGGAAAATATATATTACGACAAAAATGAGATAAACTGAAGTAATATAATGTAAGAAATAAAATTAATGCAAAGTTCACGTGATAAGAGATTTTGATTTAATAAGTAACATAACCAAATCAAAGATAAATATTTGCAACAATGTGATAAATTGCTCATGAAAGTAGCAATCCAAGATTGTAATAAGGCCATGGATAGTCTTCATGACTATCAAATTAAGACTAAATTATAGCTATTCAAAATGACTCTAATGACATTTGTTTCAGCTTCCTTAGGTCACATTTTGAATTACATTCAATTTTAGAGTTTATTAAAGATAAATAAGAATAAAGTTTTAATTTAATTCGAAGATAAATAAGAACAAGTATAATATCCTCGATCATTTAATGAGCTGCAAATTAAACTTCCTTGCAAAGAATGCCAAAAAGTTAGAAAATAAAATATTTTGGTCCATAAAAACTATATCTTATTTTAGTATAGATCAACGAGATGAGGCAAGTGCAATCAAAATAATATAAATCTCTTATTGGTGTAGTGTTTTTGTTTCATAGTCCAAATCAATCTAAAAGATTTCAAAAATTGACAAAAATTGTATCAAAAAATTCAACTCTAAACTAACTCAGAGCTTGAGTGTAACATCCCTAATCATAAAAGCATGTAGAAATCAAAATGCCCTATAAAGAGAACCAAAATCCTAGAAAATAATACACTTAGAAAAAATAACCATTTAATTAGATTAAGCACAACTAGTTGAGTACAATGACATTTGCTTTGGCTCAATTTAACCTTGTTTGGAATTATATCAATAAAAAAATTAAATAAGAATAAATAACAATAAATAAATATTTTAATATTATGTAAATATATAACAAGTTTGAAAAGTGATAAACGAGAAAACTTAAATAATCCCAAATAAAAAATTAATGCCTCTGAAGAGATGAATTAGTGTATCATAATAATGTAACCAATTTAAAGTGAAACTTTTAAAAAACAAAGAAAAATTATTTAGGAAATCTAGGTTCCAAGATGCTAAGAAAAGTAAGTGTAAATTACTTAATCATTGAGTCTAGCTCGAATCAAAGTTTCTTATAAACCATGCCAAATAGCAAATAAAATGAAACATTTTTAAAAAAATAAATATTTAATTCGATAGAGTCAATTGAGATGAGTTTAATGACATTTAATTCATCTCAATAAAAATTCTTTTCAAATTACTGAGTTACCAATGAAAATAAACATAAATAAAAATGAATTATTACTTTAATATTAAATGATAATAATTATTAAAATATTATAAATTATTGTAATGTAATAAAGCTGAATGAAAGAGAAGCAATGGTCACAAGAGATGCTATTTAGTATTACATATTAATATAGCTATATCAAAGTAAAATATTTGAAGAAATTGAGATGAATTATATGATGAAGCTTTGCTCTACAATATTAAGGCGGTTGAGTGTAATGCCTTTGACATTAAATAAGGAACAAACAAATATATCTTATTAAGCATGCAAAAACTATATAAAATAAAAAAATTTAAGAAATATAAAAATAAATTTTTAATTTTATAGAGCATGTTAAGATTAATCCAGTGATAGTTCTTTTCTCTCTATCAGAATTCTTCTAAATTAATTATAAGTTATCATGTTAAATTCCCATGTATAATCAGAAAATGTTGTTTTAGTAATAAACAAATATTAATAAAGAAATAAAATTATTGATAACAATATCAAAAGAATGTATAAGTCACATGAGAGGAGATTTAGAGTCAATAACGATTATAGTCAAATCAAAATAAAACTATTGAAAACATCACATAATGTACTCAGGAAGGTTGCATTCCATCATACTACGAAGGTTGATTGTTACATCCTTGATTATCAAATCAAGTACAAATAAAAATACTTTATAAAGCAACTCAACACCTTAAATAATAAAGTATTAAAAACATAAAAATAAATATTTAATAAGATAAATCCTTTGAGACTAATTTAACCACATTTGTTTTGCTTCTGTCATACCTCTTCTATAATTTTTGTGAAATGCAAAAATAACAATTTAATAAATAATAAATATTTTTTTAGTGATAATTAAATATATTTTAAAACGTAAATAAGATAAAATAATATAATGAAAAATAATCAATCGAAGTGAAGTAAATGTCACGTAACAGAAGAATTTGACTTTCAAAGAAGTATAATTGAATCATAGAAAACTTTTGATTAAATGATATTAATTGTATGAGATTGGTAAATTTCAAAATATTAAGGACATTGAGTTTTAAATCATTGACCTCAAAATCTAATATAAATCAAACTTACTCATAAACATGCCAAAGACATGTAGAATAAAATGTTTTTAAAAATAAATGTAAATATTTAATTTGTTTTGTCATAAAGATGATTCCAATTGCTTTTGTTTCATTATGATCAAGCCTCATTTGTAATAACTATCAGTTAGCTAAGTAAAAGAGCACACATCATAATAGTTCACTACTCCAATATTAACAAATATATTATAGTAGTAACATGACCTAAATTATAGAAATTTATTATACTTAATTCAATGGCATGTAATGATAATTTATGCAAAGAGTTAGACTTTCATAGTAATACGACCAAATCAAGAAAAAAATATTTGCAGACATAAGAAAAATAATGCAAAAAATTTTTATTACAAGTTACTATGGTAGTTGGGTGTAACATTCTCAATTGACAAATTATGCATGAAAAAAATATATTAGAAAGCCTTCAAAAATCCATGAAGATAAAATATTTAAAAATATAAATTGAATTTTTAATTGGATGCAACTCATCAAGATAGTCTATAATGGCTTATTTGTCCTAATGAGATCTCATTTTGAATTACTACAAATTAATAAAAAAATAAACATAAAAATATAAATTTTTATTTTAGTATTAATTAAACAAATATTTAAGATCAAATGAGATAAATTGATAATATAATATATCCAAAGAAACTCATGTGTCTGTCTTATGAGAGGAGATTATGACTTAGAAAATAATATAACCAAATTAAAGAAAAAGGTATTCCATGAAATTAAATACATTATCTAAGGAAATTGCATTACAAGATACTAAACTTTTCAAGGGTAATGCCTTCAATTTTAAAATGAAACTCAAATCAAAATACCCTATAAAGAATGCCAAAACTAAATTAAATATTTTTAAAAAAAAAAAAAAAAAAATATGTATTTGGATACAGCATATGAATTCAACACCAATGATATTTGTTTCATCTTTATTACACATCATTTAAAATTATTTTGATTTATCAAAGAAAAGACATATATAACAATATATTATTCTTTAAATATGAAATAAATAAATATGAACACTAAAATAAGGTTAATTGAAGTAAATCTAATATAATAAAATCAAACACATGTAATTATCACATTAAAAAATAATTAGTGTAACCTTATCATAAGACCAAATATAAAAAAATAAACCAAGCAAATGGTTCGAGAAAGCTCAATCCGAGATACTCTAGAGATCAAGTATGACACCCACGATTCATAAATCAAGCACAAGTCCAAAAATATTTCAAGCAATGCCAAAACCTACAAAAAATGTTTTCAATTATAAAATGAATATTTATTAGGTCTAAGCATTTTTAAACAAGTGCAATTATGTTTCTTTCTTCTTAGTATGAACTCACTATGAAGAACAACAAATATTCAAAAAAAAAGGAATAAATAATAATAGGTTATTTTTTTTATTCTAACAAAATTTATATTAAAGCTAAAAAATTTATGAAATTTATTATAAGAAATAAAATTAATGAAATGGTTGCATAAGAGTAGATTTTGAGTTAATAGGCAATCTTACAAAAATTAAATCAAAACATTTGAGGAAATATGGTATGTTGCATGGAAAACTATATTCCAAGTGTCTAACAAGATGTAGAGTAACATCCTCATTCATCAAATAAAATATGAATCATAATATCTCATAAAACAATTAAAGAACCAAGAAAATAAAATACTTATAAATAAAAAAACTTAGTTGGATAGATCACAATTGGACAAGTTTTGATGTTTTCCAACTTTATATGATCTAAGTTTTAGTTAGAAAAATTTACAAAATTATAAAAGAATAAATAATAATAATAAATTATTATTTCCATATTATTTAATTATATATTAAAGAAAAAATGAGATAATTACAACTAATTAATTATAGCAAATGTAAATGTGTTTAAAACTAACATTAAAGAAGATTTAGAGATTCAAAGTAATATAACAAAATTGAACTAAAATTTTTAGGGACATGAGATAAAATATATAAGAAAGTTAAATTTAAGATACTAAGAAATTCAAGTGCAACATGTTTTCTCATCAAATCAAGTACAAGTTAACATTGTTTGTTTTATCTAGACCATGTATTATTTGGAATTACTGCAAGTTATGAAATTGAAAAAATATAAATAATATAAATTGTTATTTTACTTCATAAAATAAAAATAATGAAACTAAAATAAGATAAATGAAAAAAAATATAATATAACTAAATCAAATTGATGTATAGGGCAAATGAGAGATGTTTAGAATTACATGAAAATATAATCAAATCAAGGCAAAAAGTTTTAAGAAATAAGATAAATTACATGAAAAAACTGCATTTATAGATATTAAAGGGATTTAGTGTAACGTACTAAAATTTCAAATTAGGTAAAATTCAAAATATGTCGTTAAAAATGAACACTTATTTGGATGGACATCGTTAAGAATTACTACGATTAGCTAAAGAAAAAAAAAATAAAAAAAGAAATTTTTTTTTAATATTAAGTAAATACATATTAACATAAAATAACAAAAAAATTTAAGAAGTATAACATAACAAAATAAAAGGTATTTAATGGTCACATGAGAAAGGATTTAGAGTTACATAGTAATAAAACCATATTACAAAGAACATTTCACAAAATTTGTTAAATTTCTTAAAAATCTTTGACACCATTGCATTAAGATGATTGAGGGTAAAATTCTCAACCATCTAATTAGTTGTGAATTAAAATAATCTCATAAAAAATGTCAAAATCATAAAAACATTTTAAAAAATTAACATTTTAATGTCAATAAGTCACCATGAAAGGTCCGACGAATTTGTTTCCCCTCGATAAAGACATATTTGAGTTGCTAAAAATTGCAAAATTTAGCATAAAAATATAACAAATTGGTATTTTAATATAAAGTAAATATATAACAAAAAAATATAAGAAATTTTAAAATTATTGTATAACTAAATAAAAATAATGTAAAGGTTACATGAGAGATGATTTAGAGTTAAACGAAATATAACCAAATCAATGTGATCAAGTGTAACATCTTCAATCATCAAGTTTTGTAATAATTTAAATGTCTTGTAATATCTACAAAAACCCTAGAAAAATTAAAATATTTAAAAATGAAATAATTAATTCTTCTTTTGACAGTGCTATAATAGATAAGCCCATGATATTTGCTTCGTCTTTTGAAACCTTATTTGCAATTACAATGAATTAGGAAAGTAAATATGAACAAAAAATAATAAATTATTTTTCTTGTATTAGTAAATATATTTTAAAATGGAAATGAGATAAAATGAAGAAATATTATATAACCATTACAAAGTCATATAATGGTTACAAATGCTAACATTCGGGGTTACATAATAATAAAATCATGCTATAGCAAAAGTTTTGAAGAAATAAGATGAATTTCTTAGAAAGTTTAGACTTCGTGATACTAAGAAGATTAAACTTAACATTCTCAATCATTAAATGAAATATAAATTAAAAAAGTATTGCATAGTATGCAAAAATACTAAAAAAATAAAAAATTTAAAAATATAAAACTAAATATTGAAATTAGATAGAGCCTATTTTGAATAATCCAATGACATTTATTTCACCTCGATCCAACCGTGTTTGGAATTACTTAGAATTGCAAAATAAAATAAGAATAAAAAATAGAAATAAAATTAGATTTGTCAAAATAATGTAATATAACAAGATGAATGTGATGTGAAGATCAAGGATAGGACAATTAGAGTTTCGTAATAATGTAAACAAATGAAAGCAAAAAATTTGAAAACTTATATTCAATTATATAAGAAATCTACATTCCAAGATGAAAATGGGATTTACTGTACCATACTCAATTGTCAAATCATTCACAAGTGCAAATGACTTAAAGCACATTAAAACTATGGAAGATAAAATATAAAAATGAGTTCTTAAATTTATAGAATTCAAAACATAATCATAGTAATATAATAAAAAGAAAGTGAAAATTTAGAGAAATGAGTTAAATTTTGTGAGAATGCTTAATTCCAAGATATTAAAGTATTTTACTATAATATCCTCAATTATCAATTTCAAAATGAATTAAAATATTTTGTAAAACAAACCAAAATGCTTAAAAAAATATTTTTCAGAAAAATGTATATTTGCTTAGATTAAGCAATTCAAGATGGGTTTAATGTTGTTTACTTCATCTATAATTGACTCATGTTGAAATTTCTATCCACTACCAAAACAAAGCAATATGAATGTCATACGAGAGGAGAATTAGAGTTTAAAACGAACATAAAAATTAAAGTAAAAAATTTGAAGAAATGTGTTGAATTATTTTGGAATGCAATGTTCCAAGATACTATAGAGATAACATGTAACATCCTAATTCATCAAATAAAAAAATAAAAAAATATATTGAAAAATATAAAAATATATCTTTAGTTTGATAAAGCACATGGAGACCTATCAATTGATGTTCATTTGGTCTCGATCTCACCCAGTTTAGAGAAATTACAGATTATAAAGATAAGTTATCATAAATTAAAAAATTGTTATTTTTAGGTTAACATATATTAAAGCAAAAGTAAGTTAAATTAAACAAATATGACATATAAAATTCTAAGCAATATAAAGTTCAATCTAGTGAAGATTTTGAGTTATATATTAATGTAACAAAATCGAAGAAAATAAATTGGAGAAATGAAATAATATTTATGGAAAAGTTTTAACTCACGATACTAAAGAGATTATGTACAAAATCTGCATTAGTCATACCAGATTCAAATAGTAATGGCTCATAAAGTATCCCAAATAATAGAAAATAAAGTTTTTTAAATATAAGAGCAGTACTTAATTTGATAAAGCGCATTGTGATGAGTGTGAAGACTATGACTTAGTCTCAATCAGTCCAATTTTTAAAGTACTTGCAATTATCGAAGTAAATAAATGAGAATTACAAAAAATTATTATTTTATTTTCAAAGTTGAAATGGGATTTATTTAAGCAATCTTAGATAATTAAATGAAAGATTTGCAAAGCACATATGAAAGGAAATTTAGAGTTAAATAGTAATATAACCAAATCAAAGCTAACAAATTGAACAAATAGAAAAAATTGACTCATAAATCACACTAAAATTCTAAAAAACTAAAGTATTAAAAAACATAAAAAATTAATAATTAATTTGATTGAGCTTATCAAGATGTGTGTAATAACATTTGCTTCATCTCAACCATTCATCATTTGTAATTGCACTGAAGTATCAGATTGAATAAGCATAAAAATAATAAATTATTTTTTAATATTAACTAAATTTGTTATAATGCTAAAACGAGATATGTTTAAGCCATATATTGTTACCAAATTTAAGAGATAAATTTAAAGAAATGACATAAACACTACCGAAACCTATATTATAAGATGCTTAGAAGATCAAATAAAATGTCATCATTCATGACAAAAGAACAAAAAATTATAAAAAATATAAAATTCTATAATTCATTGGATAATTTTTGTCAAGATGAATCCAACATATTTATTTCATATTAATCATTCCTTTTGCTGATTGACTACAAATTATGAAATAAATTAAAATAAATAATAATATATTGTTATCTTAATATTAGGTAAATATATATTAAAGATGAATTGAGAAAAAGTAAAGTTACATATATAGATAAATTAAAGCCATTTTATAATTTAGTGAGAAGAGAACTAGAGTTTCAAAATAATGCAACTAAATTAAAGAGAAAATCTAGAAGAAATGAGATAAATTGGACATAAAATTTACATTCCAAGCTATAATGGAAAATGTCTTAGAAAACATAATCAATCACCAAATTAGGTACTTCAAAAATGTCTCATAAAACATGCCAAAATAAATGAATAAAATATTAAAAAAATAAATATTGAACATTTATTTGGAAAGAGGTCACTACATTAGTACAATAGTATTTGTTTTGCATCCATTGGATCTTGTTTGGAATTACGACGAATTACAATGAAAAGTAAGCATTAAAAAATAATAAATTATTAGTTCAAAATTAAGTAAATATAAACTAAATTTGAAATGTGATAAAATGAAGGAATGGTATGCAACAAAATCAAAGTGATATAAATATGACAAGAATGGAGAATTAAGGTTTCTTAGTAATATAATCAAATAGGGGAAAATGGTTAAAAAAATAAAATAAATTATTTGATAAAGTTGCACTGCATGATATTGAGGAGATAGAGTGAGTTTTGCAATCATTATTTTATGAAAGAATCAAAATATCACATAAAGTCTAGCAAAAAAAAGAAAAAAATTGTCCAAAAATATGCAAATGTATATTTAATTTGACTAAGCTCATCGAGATTAGCACAATGAGCTTTTTGTCTTAATTAGAGAAAGTGTGAAACTTTTATGATTAATAATATCTAAAGGCATAAATCATAATATGTTAATATTTAAAATTCAATAAATATATAGTAAAGTTTAAATGAGATAAATTGTAGAAATATAATAAAACCAAATCAAAGAAATCTAAAGGTCAAAGAGGAGGGTAATTAGAGCATCATAAGATATAACTAAATTAAATAAAAATTTAATGGAAATTTGATAAATTAAACAAGAAAGGTTCTTTACTTGATAAAATGAGGACCAAGTGTAATATCTTTGATTATAAAGTAAACTATTAATCAAAATGCCTCATAAAACACATCAAAATCATTGTAAATAAAGTTTTTAACACTATAAAAATAAACATTTAATTAGATAGAGCTTGTTAGGATGACTTCAATGATATTTGTTTTGTCATGATCTGAATAAATGTGGAATTACTATGGTTCACAAAACTAATTAATTACAATAAATAGTAAATGTTTATTTTAAAAATAATTAATTATATATTACAGATGTAAGGACATAAATGGAAGAAATATAACATAATCAAATCAAATTAATGTAATGGTTAGAGGAGAGTAGACATAGAGTTTTAAAGGAATATAACTAAATAAAAATAAAAAATTTGAGGAAATGAGATAAATTATTTAAGAATGTTACATTCTTAGATCATAAGGAGTTCAAATGTAGAATATGTTATCAAGTTTGATACAAATTGAATTACCTCATAAAATATTACAAAGTACTAGAAAATAAAATTATATATATTTAATTAGATAAAGCTCTAGAAAAAAAGTCCAATGACAACTATTTCATCTCAATAAGATTGTTTTAAATTACTATTAATTACAAAATTAAATAAGAATAAGTAAATACAATTTGTTTTCAAAGGTTAAGAAAATGTATAATAAAGCTAAAATGTGATAAATTGAGACAAGATAATATAATGAAATTAAAGTGATTTATGGTCACACTAGAAGAGAAGTAGCATTTTATAAAAATATAACTAAATCAATACAAAGTGCCTAAAGAACTTAGTCAAATTATACTAAAACGCTACTTTCGAAAATGTCGAAGATTTCGATTATAATGTGTTCTATCATGAAAAAAGAAATAAATAAAAATTTCTCATCATTCTAGAAATAAATGCAAAAGACATTTAAAAATATAAAATTCAAAATTTCATGACATAATAATTGTCTATATTATTCGAAAGGGATTTGTTCTTTATTGATAAGACCTACTTTGAAATTACTATAAATTATCAAAATAAACAAATTTAAATAAAATTACTGATTATTTTTAATACTAAGTAAATATTTATTAAATCTAAAACAAGTTAAGTTATGGAAATGTAGTACAATAAAATAAAAATAATGTGAAGGTCATTTGAGAGGATAATTAGTTTTTCATTATAATGCAACCAAATGAAAGAAAAAAAATTTTGGAAATGAAATTAAAGGAAAGTTGTATTCTAAGAAACAAAGGAGATCTAGTGTGTACATTCATTGATTAGAAAATCAGATACAAATCAAAGTAACAACTAAAAGATTCCAAAACATTAAAAAATGAAATATTAAAAAATACTTAATTAAATGTCTATCTGGCTAGAGTTCATCAAGTTAAGTCTAATTGTTTTTATTTTCTCTATAGACCTAATTTAAAACTATTAATAATTACAAAAGAAAATTAATTTAAATAGTAATAAATTATTATTCTTAATTAAGAAATTGAATATTAATATTGAAATCAAATAAATTTCAAAAATAAAGTATTATCAAAACAAAGATTTATAAAGATAACAACATAAAAGAATTAAGGTTTCATTATAAAATTACAAAATGAAATTTAAAAATTTGAAAAAATAAGATAAATTATGTAAGAAAGATACATTTCAAGAAATTAAGGAGATTTAATGTAGCCTAATCTTTTATTAAGTCTAGAACAAATGAAATCTATCATAAAGCATAATGAAATTTTAGAAAAATAACACAATTTAAATATATATATATATATATATATATATCAAAACTATTTAATCTAATGGATTCAACCTTTTTAGAGGTGTACTACAACATTTATTTCGCCTCAATTGAACCAACGTTTGACATTCTGTGAATTACTAAAGTAGAAAAGCATAAATAATAATAAATTTTTTTTAACATTAAGTGAATATAAAATAATGCTAAAATAAGATATATTGAAGAAATGTAATCAAACTAAGTGAAAGTGATGTAAAGAGCACACAAGAAGAGAATTTAGACTTTCAAGGATTGCAACTAAACCAACCAAAAAACTTTGAAGAAATGTGATAAATTATGCAAAAAAAGTTGCATTCTAAGACACTAAAGAATTTTTGTTTAACATTTTCAATGTTTAAGTCATGTATGAACAAAAATATCTCATAAAATATACAAAAATGCTCAAACTATTTTAAAGAAAATTTAAAATTATTTACTTAAGTAGAACTCAATGAAACCTATCTAACGACATTAGTTTTGTTATGTTTGGACGTTGTTTAGAATTAATGAGAATAATTAGATAAATTAGGTATGAATAAATATAATTTATTATTTTAACAATAAGAAAATATAAAATGAAACTAAAATGAGATAAATTTATGTAATATAATCTAATCAAATCTAAGTGGTATAATGGTCACACAAACAAAAAATTACTATAATATAGGACGATAACCAAATCAAAGAAAACTATTTGAAGAAAATGAGATAAAATATAGTGCAAAGTTATATTCCAAGATGACAAGGAGATAGAGTACATCATTGTCAATTATTAAATCATGTGCGAATATAAATGTCTCATCATTCATACTAAAATAAAAAAATATTTAAAAATAACGAAATTAAAAATTAATTTGATGAAAGTCAACAAGATCAAAAAAAAATTTTCTCGATCAAAGAATTATTAGAAATATTGTAAATTACTAAAACAAATAAACACAAATAAATATAAATTTTTATTTTCATATTAGGTAAGAAAATACTCTAGCTAAAAAAGAATTGATAGAATTCAAGTACTATAACAAAATAAAAATAATGTAGAGGTTACATAAGAGAAGAATTAGAATTTATTAGCAATATATTCCAATGAAAGAAAAATATTTGAAGAAACAAAATAAATTGCGTAAGAAATCTACTTTGAAGATATTAAAGAGGCTAAATTTAACATCCTTGAATATCAAACTAGATACAAATCAAAATTACTCATAAAAAAACATAAACCCTTGAAAACGAAGTATTTTAAAACATTAAAATGAATATTTAATTAGATAAAATTCATTAAGACTAGTCCAACAACATTGATTTCATTTCGATCTAACCTCATATGGACTCTTTACAAATTATCATAATAAATAAGTATAAATAATAATATCTTAACATTTTAATATTTAAATAAATATATATTATAGATGAAGTAAGATAAATTAAATTAATATATTACAAATAATTTAAAGAAATGCAACGATCACACAAGAGAAGATTTCATGTTAAATTATAATATAAAAAAATAAAAATGGAAATTCGAAAAAAATTAATTACATTTTAAAAATATAGTCTAATATACTAAAGTGTAAAAACCATGATCATCAAATTTACAACAAACCGATGTATTTCATAAAGCACAAAAACAATGAAAAAAGAATCTATAAAATTTAAAAATAAAAATCTAATCGAATAGAGCTTGACGAGACAACTTCAACAAAATTTATTTCAACTCGATTAGACGTGGGTTGGAGTTACTATGAATTACAAAACTAAATATGCATATGTAATAGTAAATCTTTATTTTAATATTGTATAGATATGTATATGTGATATAAAGTAATTAGAGCAAGAATTTAAAGAATTTAGGTCAATTATATCTAAAACTTTGACTCTAAGCTACTAAAGAGGTCGACTGCAATGTCCTTGGTCTTCAAATAAAGTGTGAGTCGAGATATCTTGTAAATAATGCAAAAACACTACAAAAAAAAATCTAAAAGTATTTAAAAAAATATTTGACTTAATAGAGCTCATATGCAAGAGTCCAATGACATTTATTTCATCTCCATCAGAAGGCACTGTATGTATTGGGATCAATAAGAATATGGAGATTACAAGATGTTTTTTTGCCTATTGGTTTCCACATTTATTGAATATTATGTATTAATGGAGCTTGTTGTTTGAAATTGTTGGAAAATCTCTTTATTTAGTTGAAAGAATTAAGATATATGTAATCCTAAACATCTTCTATCAAAAGTTATTTCAATTTAGAATGATTATGTTGATGATAAAGTGTAATTTTCCTCTTAGGAATAATTTTAAGTAAATTGTTAAAATGTAGGATGAATGTATCAATTTCTAGGAAAGCTATCCATTAATGTTATTTTATGATTTTGGGGAGATTTCCTTATTTAATTCAAGATTTTTGTTGACATATATTTTTTAAAACTATTACTATGGACATATAGCTAATATATCTTTGAAGTATTTAGATTTTTATTACATAGTATTGTGAATAATTTGGCTATGAATAGTTCGAATTTATGCTAAAACCTAGTATGGATTCTTTAAAAAAACATAGTATGAAGGCCTAGGGAAGTTCTCCTCAAATTATAGCATATGTTATCATTATGACTCTAGAAAAAAATCCTCGATGCAAAACCAAATGGTTGAATGAATTTTACAACAAACAATAGACTGAATGACTTAGGTTTCTTGTGAGAGGATTTATGGTGCTTCAATTGACCATTAATTTAGCTTAAAGAAAGATTAAGTCTTGATTATATGCAACAAAAACCTTCTTGTTTTGTGGAGGAATAATAGGAAACTAGAAAGGAACTTAACCTCACTAAAATGCTTTGTTTGCTAAATTTACACTTGTGAAATTATAGTACTGAAGAAGAGAACATGGAAATTAGTAGTTGTATTATGAAGGATTTAAAATTCAAAAGTTTAAAATTTTAAATATGGATGTTCTAGATCTGAAATTTTAATATCTAGTGCTTAAATTTTTAATTTCTTAATTTTGAAACTCAAAACTAAGTTAAGCTTGAGAACCCAAGAATCCATTGCATGAATGTAGTTAAATTGAGACTAAAAAGTACCACCTATAATGCTTAGAATTGGAATTTTTTGAGTAAAATTTCTAATGATTAAGATTTTACATTAATCAATCCTCATGGTAAGAATTAATGTTTAATTAAGATCATAAAGTATTTGGTGAGACTTAAGCACACTCTAAATGAGGCAATCATTTGAAGATGTTGGTTAGAAAAAAATAAGGGTTAATAAGCAGTCTATATTCGCCTTAGGATTGGTGTTAAGCTTGGCCATGTGTCCCATGATTTATTCAATTTTTTGGTAAATCATGATCTAGCATTGTTAACCTATGAGATCATGACTAACCAAGAATTAGGGTGTTAAGCAATATATTGGCGTGCTAGATAATAGTTTTTGATGTGTAGGCAACTCAAGAGAAGCCATCGGGAAAGATTGGTGGCTTAGGTTCTTTTATGAGGAAAGAGAGATTCGATGGTGAAATTCATGTGAATCATGTTTGAAGAGCAAGAATTATGACTTGATTGGTTCAACCTATGGATTCATAAATTATGGGCAAGGATTGGACTCAAATACAAGAAATTAGAATAGCAAACATGCCAAAGAGGTAGATTATGCCTTAGTAGAAACCTTAAGTTTACCTTTATAGAGTAGATTTATAAGAGAACAAGACAGTTAACCGATGATTTTTTATTTGAAGAAAGCATCGATGATAGATTAAGGTCAGTAACCCTAGTTAAATGCAAGTAAAATAATCATGAAGTTAAATAAGAATAATTATTAATGATGGCATATATTATGATGTTGTAGACTACAATAGTGGCCACAAAAGCTAGAGTTAGACAAGTTAGATATATACCAAATTTATGGACTCCTACTAGATAATATACATGCCTCACTATTAGGATGTCTTGAGAGATTGCGGGAGAGTGTGAGCTTATGCCACTTAAACACAACATGTGATAGAATTCCATGGCTAAGGCTTGATCCATATGTTATGAAAATTTATTGTTGGAACCATTAGATAAATAATGGAGTATCTCATGTTGGACATGTCCCATAATAGGATAGCACTAAAGATTTAATATTTGAAAGAGTACTTGTCATATTGACATGTGGTTTACGATTATTCTTATTGCCTTATGGGTTTGTCCATGTAATTAGAGGAGCCTAATTCTAAACTATTTGATGTGATGGGATAAGAGTGTCAAACTTGTATAAAATATCACACAATCTTAATTGTGTATCAAATTATTTGTGATCAACTAGAAATATCATTGCATTGATTATTAAATTTTTGTGAATTACTGGACCTTCTTAGATAATACTATTAAGAACTACACAAAGAAATAATGTAGCTTCTAAAAAGCTTTAGTGTTTAGTTATGCGATCATTTTCATTCTCATTTTTAAATAAATAATTTTAGTTGGTTAATTCTTGTAATAAATGATATTCATTATTGTATTAATAATTAAGGATTCCAATTGACGACAAAAATTAAGAAATTTCTATTGACAAAATGAACTTGAACCACAAATTTTTTTACAACATTTTTTCTTCATGTTTGTGAAAAACTAGAACAAGTCACCAATCATAGAATTTTGCTAAAGACCTTTCACTCATTGGGCATGAGATTAAAAGTTATTGTGGGAATTTCATAATCTAATCACTATTCTTGTGGTTCTCTTCCCCAGATGCAACTTGTCAATAGACCAACTAGTCACCCATAACTAACTCAAGGATTTTTTCACTCCCTGTTAAATAACTTGCCCATATGAACTAGCATATCCGTGGCGTGAAAGGTTGCCTCCTATCTTGTGATAAAGCATATCTATACAAATCCATGGTACAAAAAATGCATTGCATGATCCATAAGCTATCCAAAAGTCTAAGTCCATCACATGAAATTTAAAAATAAAGATTTCTTTGTCCATTACAATAAACCCATGTAATCAAAAGTGTAATAAATATAAATGATATTATTTTTCATGAATAAAAAACTATAACATCATAAAATACCAACTAATGAATAACCTATTAAAGTATTAACCGTAAAACCCCTTGTTTACTCCAAGTCAGCTTCTATCCCTTTGCACCAATAGATGATATAAGGTTTGAATGTCAACAATTCTAAATAGAGAATTCTCAAGCTTTCTTGTAAAACTAATAATGTAATAATATAATAGCACATGTAGCAAAATAAAACTATTAGTACTACCAGTGATATCACAAAAGATTTTTGAACCTTGTAAGGTAATCAAAAGCATAAAGGATGCTTAGTGACTTACAAAAATTTTGATATTCCCTTCATTGCCATGTTATCCTTAGTGAGTGTTCTAGGTCCCAATATCATTACAAATTTCCTCACTTAATTATAGATAGTCCAGCCTATAGGACAATCAGCTTGTGTGCCTATAATTCCTTAATAACCATGTAGACGTTCACTAGGTTCCTTGCACTATGATCTCTTGCGATGCCAAATAGATCAATGGAACATAACCACCTAAGATCCTTTGCACATGATGTATAAGTCCACCATTGAGGCTCTACCATTAATGTTAGCAATTGCGTATCACTCTTGGAATCATAAACATTCAAGGCACTTCCTACTATGGGACAACCAAGTCCTTGGCTTGTTATTAATCTAGAATGAGAATATAGTGGTCAACTAGACAAGACAACTTGGTATAAGCCATATCATGTTGAATATCTAACTTTTTTGGTAGGCTCTCATCTAGGTTTAAATACATGATGAGCTATGCCAAAAAAATGTATAGATTCTTACCAAGTGACATCATTCTAAGTGATTTCATTTTGTAATAGCAAAGGATCATCTATAACTCAAATTTATCATTTAAGATAGTCTTAGAGTTTTTCTATTAAACCTTAATCATCTATCAAGGTCACTTAAAGTTTTCATAAAAAACCAATCAGTGCCTAAGCTTTTCTGTGGTTTCTAATAAATCTTTACTTCACTACCTGTGAACTCTTTTTAAAATCTTTCATACTATGTAGAAAATCAATTTGGCACTCACATAAGCTGAAAATTCTTTGTTAAATTACTTAAAGTAAATGTTCTTATTTTGAATCCTTGGTTTACGTGAATTGCACTAATGACTCTCATTCCTAATATGTAAACTTGAGCACTTACACCATTCAAAAAGTCCTCTTATGACACACAAATACCACCAAACATATTTTTTAGGACACTAATCCAGGACCTAAGACCATAATTTTTGGCTACTCACGACCTTACCAAGCAATCCAAACCATATTAGGCTTTACCATAAATCCAATATAACCATCAGACCCTTAAGATTCCTTTAATGCGTCATCAAAGGATAATCCTGAGCTCTGTAATTCCACTAACCCTGATCTATAATCTAATCGGGACCCTCATTAAATCATAGAAAAAAACTAGGTTTTTTCAAGGTCTCATCATCCACTTCATATCCAAAATCCTATCCCAATTTTTCTATTTTTTTCCTTGGGTAAATGTTGTAGCACTTAAGAGTTATTTTATCCTAATTTATGCCTTGTTATTCTGTAATCCTTGACCTCATCCAAGTTCTTTTCAAGTCAAAACTTTTAAGCCTTATTAGGCTTTCTTGGATGCTTAACCTTATCCAAGGTTAAAATTTCAAACCTTAGGTATTTAAAATCCAAATTGTAAATAGTCAAATTTAACAAACAACATTCAATTTTCAAATCATATGGATTTCAACTTTAAACTACCACCTATCTATTACAAATCCTTAGTTTCTCCTAAGAAACTTTAAAAGGTCTTTAGACCAACTTTGAGTCGATGATATGAATAAGTCATCCTTTTTAAATGATGAATAGAGTTTGATAAAGCTATGTTTATGTAAATTGTTTATTGATTAGCATGCTTTAGTAATTACGTTATATTTTTTTACTATTAGTTTTCTTAGAATATTGAATTGTTCATCCGGTTCACATTCAAGTAAAATTAGTGTGTAGAAATACTAGAGAGGATTTTGAATCCTAGGGTTTAAAATATTCTTGCTATTTTTTCAAATACACTAATTTTTTGAACCATTCTTTAAAGAAATAGTTTTTCTTTTCAAGAAACTTTAATATTCAAATTTATATAAATAAATTTTCTTTCTTATGATTAATTAAAAAAATAAAAGTTAAAAAAGTATAGGCTTCCCCGGGGTGTCTCGCATGCTTGTATATTTGTCAAGGAGGGCCTTACGGTGGCTGTGGGAGGCTTTGTGTGGCGATTGTTTGATGGTAAACGCATTGAGTTTTATGAAGATAACTGGCTAGGGTTTCTTCCTATCAAGTGGTGGCCTACTTTCATGAATATGGAGGCCCCGTCGCTGGAATGTTTTGATGATTGTATTGTTGCTCCGGGCAGGTAGGATTTCGCATCATCTGGGAGGTGGGCTAGCTCCTTTCTTATGGAGAGGATCACCTCTCTCCTATGGGGACCCAACATTGTGAATAATGAGCTCAGACGGTACATTCTCATTCTACCATGGACTCAAGTTTTATTTGCTATCGATCACACATTTGTTACTGCTAGGGGGAGATTTATGGGAATGTTCCTTCTCTTCGGAATCAATTGGGGTGGATTTGGAAGTTGAAGGCTAGGCCTTATACCCGTATGTTCATTTCGAGAGTGGCTAAAAACCTGATCCAAATTGCTGTTTGGATTGTGGCGAGACACTTGTGGGACTACAGCAATTATGTGTGGGGATGTGGCACGACGGAGTCCCTACCGCATGCTCTTATTGACTGTGACATGGCGCTAAGTGTTTGGGCGGACCCTGCGCTGAGTGCTTCAGCAGAGGCACTGGGGCTTTCTTGCAGGAAGCACACGGGCGTGGTGCCGCATGCTTCGATAGTTTCTTGACTTGCGCCAAGCAGCAGGGTGCGGTGCACGAGGGAGAGGTGTTTCATATGGCTTTGGTGCTTACCACCTTCTACTACATTTGGGAAAATAGAAACTTAAAGAAGAACAACGGGGCTATTTTTAGTAAACTTGTCGTGATCATGAAGATTAAAGTGGAAATTGCAGTTGCAGCAGGTATCTCCATTTCCCATCCATCTACGTCCAGCAGGGAGCTTTACCCTTCGGGGTCTTTTGTTACCCATGTGTGAGTCCCCCCCAACGGGATGGATCTTAGTGAATTCTGATGCGGCTATAAAAGATAAGGTGGCAGGTATTGGTGTTGTGGCCCGTGATCACTTGGGGTGTCCTATCTACATCTTGGGCAAGAGGTTTATCCCTTAGGCTTGTGGTGCCATGGAGGTTCAGGCTATGCGGGAGGCTATTGCTTTGATCATGACTAAGCTCCACTATTTCCAGGTGATCGAGATCCATACTGACTCTACCACTACCTTGCACGAGATCTTGCAGCTAGTTAGCTACCCTAGAGAGGGGAGTGTGTACTCTGATGCACTTCCCTTTGCGAGGAGTATGTCTGCTCTATGTTTTTCACATATTAGGCGGGAGGGTAATGGCCGGCCAATTGGGTTGTCAAATCGGAGTGTTCGGCAGATTTTGTGTGGGACAGGGGTATGCCCCTGCCAAATCCATTGTGTGACCTTTTGATGACTGATTTTGTTTTTCACCCTCCATGATGGAGATCATTTTGTAGGCTACGGCCATTTTCTTTTATCGGAGAACTTATGTCCGCCCCTAAGCATGGTTAAGAAAAACACATATATTATAAAAATTATGAGTTAACGTTTTTCTTTACATTTGGCAACTAACATATTAGCAATTACTAGTTCAAAATAACTTAGACTTTTGTTAGTTAAATGTAAACATCGTATTTCATAAATGTTTGATAAATTATGCAACAAGAAGAATTTCTAATAAATTATACAGCATCTAATGCTTTTTAATGAATAAAGGAAGAAACAACAAGATCAAAACTATGGAGACACATTCGAAGATGAAATCATAGAAGTTTTAGGTATTGTTGGAAGAGTTTTGACTTTTTAGTAGTGTTACACTGTAGTGTGTTAACATAAGATTTTACAATAGTGGAACATAATGCAACACCTTTTTGACATCTCAAAATTATGTTAACATTCGTTAGCTTCTTCATTCATATTAGTTGGGTTTTATAGAAAATGTTCTATCATAACTATTAGAAATTCTTGGAAAAATAATTTTACAAGATACTAGCAAAGAACTTAGAAACTTCTTCCAAATGGCTTATATAGGGCACAAATAAGAGTTTCTGAATTAGACATTAGGTACGATTGACACGAGCCCTTTAATCATATCAGAAAAGTCCAACACTATAAGGCCATTTATTCTAATAGTAGAAGAATTATGGATATTTGAATAGTAGAGGATTTGAAGTGGAGATCACTGAGATGTTGGATTCAAATATAGGTTAACTGATATTGTAAAGAGAATGCTAATAATATGACAAAATCAGATGAGCTTTTTATCATCTTATCTAACTCTTGAAGCACTCTCACTCGTTAATGAACTCTTATTTCTCTAATCAATGAACAGATATTGAGAATTCATGCATGCATAAGCAATGAGGTGCTAAATGTATGAAAAACTTTTATTCCCACCAGGTAGGATATGAAATCTGTTTCATCTTCAAAAAATGTTAGATACACATTTAATGAGTGTCGAAAAGTGGTTCCCAATAGTGTGCCAAGGATTGCATCACCTAAGGAACTCATATCTTATGGGCTTAACATTTATGGGTTAGTATAAACCCATTGCACACTCGATGAGTTCTACACAGCAAAATATTTCCCTTACCTTACCAAATCTATGTTCAAGACATTACCCTAACGAATATAGGGCCTGACCCAACTTAGTTTTGGTGGTCTCCTGACTCGACGCTACTTTGTTTCACTTGGGCTTAATCAACCTGAGTGCAATGCACTTTAGTGAGGCATATGGGTTAATCTTAGGAGATATATATATATATATAAGTATAAATTATTTATGAGGATAGAAATATCTTTGTTAAGTTTTATTTTTCTTATTTAACCAAAACAAAATGTGGTAAAAAATTCATAGGTAGAATTTAATATAAACAAAAGCATTAAAAGGATGAAAAATGCAATCCAAGATGTTTTCTAAAATAAGGAAGGTATTGAATAATTAAAATTCTACTGTAGGATTTCAAATTGATATGAGTAGAGATATGTTCCTTATGTGTATAAGTAAACAAGTTAACATTCTATTTCATTAAAAAAGATACTCTTTTAAACATTTATGCACATGTCTTCAATTATTTTTGCTTATTGAACACTACAAGGTGCTTTTGAAACTCTTAATTCACCATACCTAAAAGTACATGGCTTGTTCTTCAAAACTAACACTAATTCAAACAAAGAAAGCCTATTAGAATAAAATGTTAGACGTTTATGGGTTGGCTCATCAAACATAAGTTTGCTTAACAATCTTGCCCTCACATGATGACAAGACATATGGGTTAAGATAAAAACATAATGACTAAAGGCATACATTTAAAAGATATTTTCATTATAAGAGCTATGAAAAATCAAGAATGTATGCTCCCCTTACTTCTACACCCCTTTACTACATACTTCCATATATTACGTATGCCCATTTACTTTGTAACTATTCCAAAATTTATGAAAACTATGAATGTTGTCCCCCTTTGGCACCATAAAAAAGGAGATACAATGAAGAGAATTTAAATTGCACCTAATTGTTTCTTTTTTATTTTAAATTTTCTTTTCCAAAGTGATGTATTGAACATGCCTCAATTTGTTCTTGTTAAGAACTAATACTAATTTTGCTAAGTATTTTACTCTATGAACCCTAACAACATTACATTTTGTATTTATGTGTTTTGTCTTGAAAAGATGAACTAGGTTCTTTTCTAAGGAAAAGAAACTAGTACTATTAATTCTAAGGAAAATATGTGAGGAAGTATATTATATCTTGATTTTTTTGTCTTAAAAATAACAATTGAGCACCATAGCTTATAACTAGTACGTACTCGAGCCTTGTGGTCAATAGGGCTATGTAGATTGCTTCTTACTTGATCATGAAATTAGACAATTTCGTAGGAATTAACATGCACTTGAGATACCTTTCTTACCTCCATAGAGCCTACAAAGTTTTAATCTATGAGACTTATAAGATCACATGAAAGAAGTATTATTTGGGTATAATAATAGTAAATTCATTGTGCATTTTAAATATTTGAAGATTTATTTAACAAACTTTAAATGGTTTTTTATGGGATTTAACTAAAATCTAGCACATAGACAAACACCAAATAAGATTTCTAGTCTACTTCCTATCAAATATGGTATGGATCCAAGATGGCCATTATAGAGTACTTGCTTAATGGGTTTACCTACCCCATCCAAATCTATATGGACTCATTAATTCATTGGTTCTTCCAATGTTTTATATTTTCATTACCAAACTTCTTGTTTAATTCTTTTAACTAATTAGTTTCTGAAATAAACATCTTATTTTTTAGTTATTTGACTAGATTTCCTAAAAAAATTTATCACATTGATCATACAAATTTCAAAATCTGTAGCCACTAAGTCGCCAAGTTCTTTAGACTATGTTTTAATAGTGCTGACAAAAATTATGTAATCAACATAAATGTTTACAAGTAACAAAAGATCATCGAATGATTTTTAGAATCATGTTATATCCTCCCCAAAAATCTATACGTTCAACTCGAATATAGCTATTAATAAAAAGTCTAACTTCGTTTGTAACAATCCCCATATTTTTATCTATTTGTTTTTGAATTCCCATTTGTTTCAAATCATTTGTTCATCACTAAGCCTATGAACTTGTTTGTATACTTGGGTTCTCATAAATAGATCTAACTCTCCATTCATATCATAATTAAATAGTCATCCCTAAGGGGTTCTATGAAAATATTGGTTGTGTGAAACATATAAATGAAACATGACAAATTTTTCTAATAGAGAATGTAGTCCAAACAAGCAAATCAACATCTCCATTAATTAATTCTTTTGATTGTGAAGCTTAACACTTTCAATCTTTATGTAACTGAAGATTTGTCCCACCATCTATTTTAGTTTCTCTTTTAATTTTTTTCTTACTAAAGTCTAAGTTATTCAAGGATCTACATATTTATCTAAATGTTTTGTATTTACCTTTTGAATAGAGTTATCAATCACTATAAGCATTATTTACTCTATCTTATAAGTAGAAATACTGTAAACTCAATAAGTCTTCCTAAAAGTGGAGTATTTACTAAAAATTACTATTCTTGACTTTTTCATCAAAACTTTTCAGGTTAGACATTTAATTATTAAGAACGGTGAATTTGAACCCAAAATCATGAAAGCAGCTCAAATTTTGTTTGTTATTTTTTAAATTAACCATAAGGTCTTTTCTTTTGATTTGCTTCTAAATTAATTCATCAATATATAACAAGCTATCTTAATTATCTCATCTCAAACATCCTTTGGTTGGTTGTATTTCACTAACTTACATAAACCCAACTCTACCAAAGTCCTATTCATTCTTCATACAATCTTATTATTTTGAAGTGTATAAGCAAATGTAAATTGATGCGTTGCGCATTTTCCTTTGTAATTGTCATAGTCAAGTCAAGAACTCACTATTATTATCACTTTTAATAAACTAGTTTGAGATTTGTTTAACTTACCATCACACTTATCAAATTAACAAAATTTTCAAATGTCTCACTATAATATCACAGAAGTGCAAGCCAAGTATATCTAAAAAAAACATCAACAAATAGAAATCATTATTTCTATCCACAAAGACTAAAGAGTTTTTTGGGTCCAAAAGGGTCTATAAAATTTATCTCTAATGCATTACCAGTCGTTAGCTCATTTTTAGTTTTAAATGAAGACATTCTTTGCTTTTTGACATGATTCACAAATTTTCTAACTAGTGTTGTTTAGCTTCAGAAGACCTCTAACTACATCTATCAAGTTTAACTATTTGAAGAAGGAATATACCATGACCTAAACTTTTATACCACAAAGTGTTCATACTTAAATATGGATTTAGGAATTTTAATCTTCTAGTTTCTAATTGATCAAACTTAATAAGATTCACCTTTTCATCTACCAACTAATAACATTTGATGAACTTTTAATATTTTCTAACATTGAGTGTCGAAACTAACAAAATATCTATTATTACATAATTGATTGATATTAATTATATTTAAATCTAATACATCAACTAAAGATGCATCTAAAAGTGTTAATGTAAGCATGCTTAGATATCTAATTTTGATTATCTCCATCTTAAAGTTGTCTCCCAGTACTTCTCTCTTCTTTGGACCACAAAGTATTCGTATAAATATTGATTAACATCAGATCGTATGTCTTGAGCATAACTATCCAACACCCAAGAGATAGATTTTGATTTTCTCTATATGTTTGGTTATATAAATTGTAGACTTTAACTTTGCAGTCAAAAAATGTGATTTGGATTTTTCTAACTCACATGCTTACGCACAATTCCTAGTATATTACTCCTCATACATGAACATACTAAATTTTGTTGTCGCTAACCTTAGGAACCCATGCAAGCTTGGATAGACCTCTAGCATTCACTACAATATTAATTGCATTATTGTCTTAACCACAAATATCAAACAAGGTTTTGAAATAAAAGTTTTTTCTTAATTTGATAATCCTTTAAAAATATTTATAGTTTAAACATTATACAAATGCTCAAATGAAGATGTATATTTATGCATAAGAAAATGAACATTTGACACATTAGAATATTCACCATGTTTAACAGAATAAATCTTAGTTTCAAAATCAGTGATTTTTTTCGATGAGGTAGTCTTAAAAATAAGGAAACTTCTTTATGACAAATTTGAAGTATTTCTTATTTTCTTTCATGAAAAAAATCTAGAAGTTCAATTTTTTTGCTATAACATTTTTAATTTTTAAGGTTTTGACATTAAAGAATGCAGAACACTAATAATCTATAAATAATTGTTCTAAATAATTTCATAAGACCAACAACTTACTCATTCTCTTCTTGTTCATTAGATGCACTTGATTCATCATCCTTTGCCATTAAGCATATCATTCTTTCAACCTGAGTAACTTGCACTCCAAGTAGCTTGAAAAGATGTCTTTTTCTTCATTCCCTTCATTTTGTCTTCCTTCCTTTCGATGTCATTAGATTGCAGACATTATCGTTTAACATGACCAATTTTGTGAAATTCATAGTGTCATGATGCCTCCTTATTCTCCCTTCTTCTCTTCTTTTTTCAATACCTATTTACAAAACATTTTGCCAAATTTTTAGCTAAACATTTAACATGAAAATTGAGCCCTTTTTCAAAGCCCATGGAAGAGACAGATAACATGTTCAAAACATTCTTGCTAGCTATGAATTCCATTGATTCTTCTTTGTATGCTCCATGTGCCTTTCTTATGAAAGCCTCCTCTTCAACTCTTCCCTTCATCTCAACCATATTCATCAGTAATTCTCTAACGAACCTAGCTAATGTGAGCTTGTTTATGTTTTTATTTGCCCTTATCATCATGGCAAGAGGATCATGCTCTTTGGGTGCCATCCTTTTCACTTCACTTACAAGATCTATAGTAGAAAAAAATTCCAAGATATTTTAATTTATTAGTAATATTTTTAAATTCTATAAATGTGTTATTTATAGTTTCTCTTATATTCAATCTAAAGATGTCCTAATCTTAACTAAGAATAATTTTTTATTTCTTTACCTTATGAAGTGCCTTCATAAGTTACTTCGAGCTCCTTTCAAACTTCATATGCAATATACAACTTCATTGCTTTATTACATTCACTAGAGCATTTCACACAATGAATCTTATCTAGTGCTTTACTATTTAATTATGCCATTCTCCTTTTGACACTACTAAGTTTGCCATCCAATTTGATTTCATTAATGCGTGCGTCTTTATGTAAATCACATGGACTTCTGATAACTTTCGATAATTCATAGTCAATTGATTTGAAAATAAACTCTAACAATTTTCTGTATATAGACAAAACTCATCAATAAATATTGTGTACAAAATATATAAAAACCTAAAATCATAAATGAAATCTTAATGAAGCTTAAATGAACAACATATTAACATAAAAGTATTTTGGTAAGCATGCAAAAAGATAAGATAAAAATTTTTAATGCTAATGTGCAACAAAATTATAAATTTAGGTTTACTTAATAAAATAACTAAAATACATATGGTAGATCAACCATGTCATTTGACTCACGATTTTTAGGGAACCTACTCTATGACCAAGTGAAATAAAATGAGTGAACACAAATCCCATAAGAAGGAAGTAAAATATGGGTTTTAAAATATTATTACTATTTTTGGGTCAATGTTTTTTTAAAAATCTCTTTCTACTAATAGTTTTACTTTCTTAAAAAAGTATTTGTATTCAAATTTATATATATAGTTTTAAATTTTTACAATTAAGAAGAAAATAAAAATAACAATTAGAAAAGTGCACCAAAATATTTAGGTGCTTGGTTGAAACAAGAATCTCCATCCACCCCAATCATGTCCAAGAAAAAACATTTATAAAAAAAATTACAAATTGAGAATTTTCCTAAAGTTGACTTCCGACCTACTAGCCCTTGTGGTTTCAACTATAATGCAAGATTTTGCGATCTCAAGACAATCTTAATTCTTTAATGAGATCAAACTAAACTAAAACTTTTACAAATATTGGGCCATACAACCAAACAGGAAAAAACTTTTAACAAAGAAAAACTTCGAATATCGTAAGAGAGAATGAGCCCAAAATTATGAAGAGAAGTTAGTTACTACTAAGTGTTTGGCTTCGTTGGAAGAGTTTGGAATTTCATGTACTACTATATTGTAGTCGGTTGTTAAGAAACCTTATAGAAGTAGAACATTATGCAGTGCTCCATTAAGACATCATAGTTTCCTTATGGCAATTAACCCTTTATATTCTAATGGCATGAGTTTTAAAAAAACCTTTTATCATAATTGTTAAAATATGAAAAGAAATTATTTTATAAGCAACTACCAAATAGCATGAAAAATTCTTCCAAATAGCTTTTGGATTGACATAACCAAATCCTAGTGAATAAACAATTAAATGGGATCAACTAAAGCTGTTGGATCCAATTTGAGTTGATCCAGACCATATGATCAACAAATCTATAAAAGAAAGAATTATGCATTGCTGGATCATATAGGATTAGATTTATGACATCTGATCATGTTGGCTTAGATCTGGATCATTTGAATTATTAATATTAAAAGAGGGAAGATGTAGACCATAGAATTCAAATTGAAGAACTATGAGCAACCCAATCAAAGAAAAGTTTAATTGATAACGTAGAAAGAATGCTAGTTGTTGATAAATTTGAATGACTTTTTGGTTGTCAGATTAGAGACATGGACCATAGCTTACATGTAAGTGAACTCCTAGTCATTCGATCAACAACTAGATCTTGGGACTTCATGCATGCAAGCACTGAACCGTTTGACTTGGGAAAACATTTTATTCCTACATGGCATGGTTTTAAAAGTGTTTCTACATTTTGTGCACATACAGTGCCAGCTAATGTGGGATTTACCATGTTTATTTTGGCTTGACATTTCATCACCTATTTCACTTTTTTTTTGAAGGATTAGCATATGTGTGACAAACTCGACATGTTGCACATTTGTTCAAGTTGTCCTTGGCTTGATCCTTCCTTTATAATATCCCATATGGTTTCATGACTATACACTCATCATGAAAGGGCTTAACAAACTTGTTGCAATGGCCACCTAACTCAAGGATTCTTAAGCCGACAAGAACTTGATCAGCTTAAGGGCTTTACACTTGGGTCATGCTTTGGTGTTAGGCTTAACATATATATATATATATATATATATATATATATATATATATATATATATATATATATATATATATATATATATATATATATATATATATATATATATATATATATATATATATATATATACATATAAGTTAGGAAAAAAGAATTATTTTTGTATGATTTTACTTTTCAAACTTAAATGACATTTAAAAAATGCAAAAAATAAATTTAACAAGGGAGATCATGAGTTAAAAACTACTACTTTATTTCATAAAATTGGAAAACATTTTTAGCTATGCATTTGATCAATCCTTAAGGATTATTTAAAACTCCAAGTTGCTTTGAAGACAAATAATTTATTATCTTCAATATTCCATGTCATATTCTTCAAAAATAAAATTGATTTATACTAAACAAGCCTATTAAAGTAAAATACTAAATATTTATGGCATGATTAATCAAACATGATTTTACCTAGCTCTCTTAACCAAAAAAATATTTGTCATTAATTTTTAAATATATTCTTGCAAATTGAAAATCTATTAGTGCCTTATGAGTTGAATTCAAAAGATAGAATTTCTTATTTTGATCCATACCTATAACATAAAAGTACGACTTTATTATTATAGTCATGCTAGAATTAAGTTCCTCAATGATCTCATAATTTCAAAATGTAAATTTAGAATTCTTGTGTAATTTTTCTTCTATGCCCCATTAACCATAGATAATAGAAATTTAGTGAAAATTTTAAATACAAAAGCTTGATGATTAAGCTAATAAGAAATGAAGATGCCAAACGAACAATCCAAGTGAAAGTGAATACTACTTTTTTATAAAAATTATGTCGTAGAAATGTTTAAATCAAAAGTATTAAAGAATATATCTATTCCATGTTATTTTCTGTGGCTTCATGTTATATGTAAAATCTTGTTTTCAAGTTTGACGCTACAACATTTCTTTTTTTATATTGTCCCTTACTATTACATTTTGAGATTAATTTGTTTTTTTTTCTCTTTATGATCCCAAATTAAGAAATTTTTTCTAACATCAAATTTTTTATCTCAAGGTCTAGAAAAAAAACTTAAATGTTTGATTCCTTACTAGGACACATGCCTATGAGTTAAGTACTATTATATGCAATTGTAGAAGTAAATTATCTTATATAAGAGCTAATAGAAAAGTTAGAAACATGCATAGAATAATTATAAAAACATAGATATAACTGATCTGAAGAAATCTCTAGATCTAGTAGGTATATGATAAGTGACTCCAAAGTTCTAAAAATATCCCCTAAAAAAGAATATAATAGGTGTCAGCCTACTATATAAAACTATGACAAATGACTCAATAGGTATGATGATCTCCTGGTTAACTTTGTTATAATAGAAGATCCAACATTTGATGAAAGTTTGGACCACATAGCATATCATGTTTAAGAAAAAAAATGAATCATTATTTTGATTGGTATGATCTTATTGGTCATAAAAAGTACCAATTTGCAAAAAAAAAGTATCACATCACTTGTTAGATAATTCGTTCAAAGATTAGAAAAGCGATATATTTACATAGATTGAACCTTGCTTAGATCATAAGAAGAACTCAAGATTCAACTATGAGAAAAATATGTTTTGACCTCTTATTAAAAGGAGGAACAGGAAGAAGAACAAAAACTTTTGGAAAATTAGTAATGTGTTTCCTAAGGTTCAAAGACTTTTGATGAATACATTACTAAATTTAAGGATTATATGCTTAAACAAGGTCTGCATGGGTTGAGTAAAGTACCTTTGTCTCCATATAGAGATGGGCTCAAAGATTATATTTTAGTTGAGTTATACTTGTGAAATATTACTACTTTTGGAATAGTCAAGCAATGAGAGCCACGATGTAGAATTGTTTAGAAGATCAATTTCCTATAAGTGTGAAATTCCTTTGACCACTTCCCATCCTAAAGCGGCTAGGACTAATTCCACTATTCAAACTATTTCTAATCCATAAGCAACCTACGCCCCTCCACTTATACCAACAACCCATTGAACCCAAACCTTGACAAACCGCCTACTAGTTTTTTAGTTGATTTCTATCCCTGTCATGGAAAAGTGAACATCACAACCTCGTCCCCTAAGAAATCCCTACACAAAAACATGAAATAAGTAGTACAAGAAAGCAAAGATGAGTAAAAGGATGTATACAACTAGATGAAAATGATGATAAAGAATTATAATAACTAAGGAAAGTCTTTACTATAATAAACCACCCATAGCTATTTTGAGATTTGCTATGACTATGTCAAGACAATCTAAAGTTTTGAAATGAAGTAGCATCTTTAGTACCTTCTCTAGAATTTAAAACCAACCATTTAAGATAGTTGTAGATAATGGTAGTTTATCAATTCTTGAGCTCATACTACTATTAAAAAATAGGTTTAATGCTCACAAATCATCCTTACCAACACAAACTATCTTGATCTTCAAAACCTCAATTTCTAAACAATATAAGTGTTGTATTTCTTTAAATTGTTGCCAACATTCTAAGGGATTATAGTACGATGCTTTCCCAATGCTAATTGATAGCCTCATCTTAGGAAAACCATTGTTATAAGAACAAGATGCAACCTTGAATCGAAGGGTTAATATGTGTACTTCTATAAATGATGGAATGAAGATCATACTATACCCTTCACCTCTCAAAAAAAAATTTCAAATCTAGGAACTCCAAAGAGAAATGATAAAAGAAAAGGAATATTACTAGTATTATTTCACTACATGAGAATGTAAGATATATAACTAGTGAGAGGGTTATCTGGTTTGTGACAACTAAGGATGCCCTTATTAGTATACTCACACCACCACTAACAATTTCACCCTTTTTTAAAAAAATTTGTTTTACGTATTTCTCAATGTGTTGCCACACATACTCCTACATTTAAAAAAATTAAACCTATAATAGATCTAGTTTCGAACACCTTCTTACCACATTTACAATGCACCAAGTAAATCTATTTATTTTGGAAAAATTTAAAATTCTATCAACCCATTATCCCTAGATCAATAACAAAAATTAGTCAAACAAAATTAAGGAGAACTTCTTTATATCTTAATAAAGGAACATGTTTCAACTTGGGATCATTTGTTGTCATGCATTTAATTTACTAATCAAACATTGAGCTTATGTTCTCTTCAAATTTGCTTAAAAATTAGCATCAAAGTCTGATTAGTTTGATCACCTCACCTCATGATTTCTATAATTAAGAGTTTAATGAGCCATTTTGTCGTAATATTTCATCATTACATAATCATGTTGTCAATCAAATTTACTTAAATTATGAAATATACAAACAACTACATGAAGTTCAAAGATAATCTTAAAAATAATTTGTTGGTGATTATGTACATTTTTATGTTAGGTGTAAGAAATTTCTATAAACTACCCTTAAAAAATTGGATATTCGTCGAGCTGGACTATCAAGAATTCTAAATAAACTAGATATCAAATTGTAAGATTTGGATTTACTCAAACATTATGAAAAAAGTATGACCTTTAATATTGAAGATCTTTTACATAATAAAGATCCATGCCCATTATTTAGTGAGCCTTTGAAACATTAACTTTAACAACTGAACTGATCCAACCATTACAATTAGCCCTATCTGGTGAGTTAAGATGTTAAGTGGAGCAAATCTTAATTGATCAAATAGTTTTCACATTAGATGAAGCACAACAAAAATGTTTTATAAGTTTGTGAGTCCATCTTGCCATTGACAATACTTTTGTTAATAAGGAGGAGCTTGACAACATAAACTCAAGTTGAAAATAGCATTAAAGACTTTACCCTTCATCTATGAAATTGATCTCTTTCTCATTTAGGATGGATGAAAAACAGCTTCCCATACAGAGCATAATGGTTCCACTTGTGGGCATAATAATCCTATTTAGACAAGCAGTAATTCCAAGATTGACTGTACTTAACATTAATCTGCACAATCATTACTACTATAAGTGTCAATTACAATACACTCCCATTTATTATACATTTTAGTTTACTTTTTGTTAAGATCAATTATTAGCCTTCGTGATATTTTTTGTAATAATGTCAATAAAGGACTTCCATACCCACACCCCATAATTATGCCATTATAAAATATTTAAGAAAATGACTTCAAGAAGGCTTAAAATTTAGTTTTAGTTTGATTTGTTGTCCTTCACTAAAATTATTGCTACCATGAGTAATCATTTAGACTAACTATTCCAATTCACTCAATCTACAAAGACCCTTTGAACTTCATAACTCACTGAACCCATCCTAACCCATCAACATGCACAGACCTAATCTATTAGTGTGCTTGACTTATCAACCAGCATTCCTTTGGTCTAATCCAAGTCGACCCAAAACTAGACACAAGGTGTCAAGTGCCTCTCATCCAATATTAGATTGATCACATGGCTCACCCTCTCACTACATGTTAGATCATTGGTCAAAATGTTTGTCTTATTTAGGAAATACTTATAATAATTAATTTTGTAGCTTTTCAAGGTATAATGCTTGATAGAATTCATAGTATTTCATTTAAATTTGCAATGATTTTTCAAATCCTAAACTTTACTTGACAATTCCAAAGAATTTATCTCCTAAATTTCTTTTTATATTCCTATGTTATAAAATTAGTATTACACTCTTGAGGTCTTTATAAATAGGGATACTCACCATATTAAAAAAATGTAATTTTGTATAAAGTAATGAAGTAGTATTGCCTAGCTTATTTGATACAAGGGCTTCATGAATGACTAATTTATTCTGTTATTCAAGAGTTTTAATAAGAATACAAGTGAGAGGCTTAAAAGGTAAGACAAAAACCAATTTATCTATTTTTCATAACGAGAATCAAATCACTAAGAAGGCTCTTACTAATTAATTTTTACATTTAGGAAAGTTAAATGTCATGCACAACTTTCTTTTTTGTGTAAGTGATCATGTGATGTTTTGTTTAGCATTCTAAAAACATCAGTTGTAGGTGTACCATACCAATTCACCACAATTATGAGTGCTTTAAGCATGAATATTTTAAATTACCTTCCCATTCAGTTGAGATATCTTATGTAGAAATCTAATGTAAGTCTTTAGGTTCTGGGAATATTTCTTGAATAATGATTTTAGGATTTTCAATTCTAAATATAAAATAACTTGGGTTTACTATTGCATGGATATATTGCTTGAACCTAAGTTCTTCTTAGTTTTTTGTCTTAAAACTTTTTCAGCAAATCATCCTAAATAAAAACAATGCAATCTTTTTACCTCAAAACAAGAAGGGTCTAATATGAGAAGTTTTAAAACTTTTCTTTGGGGAGCTACTATATGTTATTGAGTATCATTTTTCTAGTTACATTCTTTTACATTTTGAGCAATTATGTTACGTTATTGTTGTTGTGCCTTTAGTGACAATCATATAGCATGACGGTAAAGAAAGGTATAAGCAAACCAAATTGTAGTATTTTACCACAAACAATTTTTTAATGATATGATATGATTTTTAATAAAGAAAATAATGATGAAACTGTAAAGTATATCTATATTCTATAAGTGTGACATCACTATCATACTGTTTGCTAATGTCTTGATCATTAACATTATAGGTACTTGATGTGACAAAGGTGTGTAATTGCTATCGTTCAGTATAACAACATATTATGAAGTAAAGGAAATGTTAATCCACACAAAACTATTAAATGATCATATAGGAATGAATCAATGCATTTTACATGTATTTTAATAAAGGAAGGAAAATGTTCTAACTTTTATGACTTTATTATTCGATGAGCAAGGGTTGTATATTATAATTAGTGATATTATATAAACATAACTAGTTCAGAATTCTATCACACCATAAGATTAGCTGATTATAAGATGAGAAATATGTGCTTACCATATCAGACATGTCAAAATAGTTGATCATACATTTATAATCAAAAAAATTGTTATGTGCCATAAAAAGATTTGGATCATCCTATAACACAATATAGGAAGGTATTTTGTGTGATATAGAGAAATGAAATCATTCAAGTTTTGTGATTGAGTTACTTTTGACCACAATTGGTGTTGTCAAGGTCTCTAAAATAAAAGTTTTTTGAAACAACTTGGATAATGGTGATTAAATTATAGTTTATAATTTTTGATAATGTAATTAGCATCATCTAATTAGAAATTTAGGTCTTATTGAGATGGATTATGGTTTTGTGGCTATTTATAAATATGACTCTTAATTAAATTAGCCTAAAAGCCTTAACAAATCCATAGATTTATTTTAGAAAAGTCTAGTCATATGAGAAAGAAAGGAGGCCAATCGAGAGTAGATAAGAGAAATAAGAAAACTATCCATGATCATGAATTTGAAGAAGGATCCCAAGTTTTCAAAGAGGAAAACTTTGCCTTTAGAGAAGTCCTCTACCTGGATTACAAGGTGTGCTCAACCTTAGGATTATACAAGTAAATATAAATTATTTCTAAGAAAAATAAATTGTAAATTTCATCAAGTATGTTAGACACTTTCACATGTTTCTTAATTTAAGAAGGTCAAAGAAATTTAATTAAGCTATGTTTAATTATATGTTTTATTAAAGTTTGTGCTTAAGTGATAAATTCATATTTCTTTTGTTGAAGTTTTCCTTCAATATTAAATTGTCCATCGGGTCCATTATGTTCTTCATACAAAAAATGTTTGCTTTGACTTCTAAAGGTATGCCTCATACGTTAAGCTCTAATTTTGTCCTATGATTGGGAGGATTTTTCTTGAGCATGTGTTAGAATTTTTTATTAATCTCATTATGAAAAATTAATAAGACAAAGCATATACTTTGATAGATTCTTTTCCAAGGATGTAAGATAGCATATTGTGATTGTATAATATTAAAGTAGAGATTCACTATTAGAATATATGTAACTTGGAAAGTTGAGTTTAGAAAATCATTTTTTATTATTACTTCTCACCTAATTACAACATGACTATATAAAATTATATGTACACAAATTTTTGTTACGAATGCTTCATTCACTTTATAAATATGCATGCAACAAGAGTCTTTTTAACATGGAATCATTTATTCATGTTTTTCATAACTCCTTACCTAAGCCATGATTGTATGGGTTTATAACTAACAACATGGTAAACTTAAGATCATTGAGAATATCAAGTCTATGCAAGTAACATTACAATTCTAGCATGATTTAGTAGCATGATTCATTACCCAAGAATGGTAGAGATTTCATTTAAATTTAAAATAAGCAAGCTTGTTGATTTAGCTAAAAGTGAATCATTAGCCCTTTCAATAAAAACCATATAAATGTTAATTCCTTGTGATTTTTTAATTTATATTATGGAAATCCTTAACAACAAAAAATTAATGAGTACAGACAATTTTAACATTTCTAAGACTTCATGCTTTTTGAAAATTGATTTACATGATTATACATTAATTTGACAAGTTGTCAGAACTATGGCTTTATGTTATGTGGAAATTGAATCCATGCTCAAATTTTTATTTTGTTATGTTGTAATCTATATGTATTATGTGATAACTCAATTTAAGCATGATGACTTTATATTTTCAACCAGACTACCATAACATATTTATGACACTTTCTTACAATTCTAAATAATGTTTAAGCAATAGCAAGAAAATATTTTAGGAAATTGAAACCTAGCCTAGACGACAAACTTAAAAATGACATTTGTGAAGTTAGCCTTACCTATTAAATTCTTTTGTCCCTGTACTTCCATACCTAAGGTATGCTTATGATGCTTGAGATGTGGCTTTGTTATGTCATGTGTGAGATGGGGTTAAGCACTTAACTAAACATATATAGCTTCTAAGGTTAATATGGTTCCTAATTTCTTGTTAGGAGGCATAAGAGGACTTGATTTTGAGCATTAAAAGAAGTTTAGCTTTTTCAAGCAAATTGTTAGCTAGCAAAGGGAAGTGGGTTGTGTATGAAAGAGACATGAGATAGACTTTGAATACTAAATATTATTTAGGTCTTATTATAAATTCTTAGTTTGGTTTAAAATGGATTAGAGGTGATTAGTAAAATCTAAATAATGATACTTAATGTTTCTGAGGACTTGTTGTCATAAAAAATGGAAAAAATGCTACTTAAGAATTTAGACAAATACACGTAAGGTATTCCTAATTTATGCTTAAGTAGAACATTTTGTTTTGGTTGAAAAATTGACAATAAAAGCTCTTACAAATGGACTTTGTTCAATACCACTTAGTGAGTCGTTTTTCAATTTATTGATATTTATTTATGATAATAAAGCACTTAAAAAAAGTTTTGGAAGAAGGTAAGAGGGCTGAGGCTAAGCATTTGAGATATGCAATGCTTCGATAATGAGTTCATTATTTTTGTAATGTTGGACCAACCTTTTTTTTCCTATGTTTATTGGGGAAGAAAAAAAGTGATTTTGATTAGGCTCTTGGGCCACTAAATGACAGCATAAATGGTGATCTAAGGTATGGGTGTGGCTAATGAAAAGCCTTTAAGAAAGTTGTATTCATTACGATTTTATTGTAAAGCATGATAGATCCAAAATATGTTGTTATTGTAATAAATTTGATACTACACCTAAGTGCACAAGCCAATTATTTTGCTTAAAATAGAAAGTCAATGTATAACTTAAGTAGGAAATGAAGTTCTATAAAGGATCAAAGGTGGAACCAGGTCAAGGGCTAATTATAAAAAAGATGTATAGAAGTATCTTAATGATTGATTTAAGATTTGTAATAAACCATGAGGTATCTAGGTAAATAATAGTAACCTTAGACAACTTATTAAGAGCCAAAACAAACTTTATGTTGCCTTAAGTAAAGGATGTATAATCATAAATAGTTTATTTCTAGATTTAAAAACCACATTTAATCTAGACAGTAGAATTGTTATTAAAAATCATTTCTTGATTTAAGTTTAAGGAAACCATCATATTGTGTATACAATAAGAGATAATTGTTGTTGTGATGTTATTAGGTTCTGAATATGATCTTCATTTAGAAAACGAATGTATGTATTGGACCTTAGAACTTGGGCCCTTGCAAAGGAGATCGATAAGTTAGATACTTGTAATCCTTTAGCACAACGGTAACCACTTCGCATTTTTTCTTAACCATATGTTGAGTGCTAGATGATGTGCTAAGTGATTCTAAGAATGGATAAGCGTGATTTGTGTACTATTTCATTTGATGGAATAGTTTCACATCTCATCACAACGGGAAAAAATGATGTTTTGAGGCATATTAAGGAATATGTGTCCATATTGAAATGCCTTAAAAACCTTAGAGGTTGGCCCACATGATTGGCATTGACATTTTGGGTGCTAGGTGATATGAAATGATAAGAATGCAAGACCTTGTTATTTTATTCTCTTGGGAGGAGCACTAAATTAATGTTGAATACAATCATCCACTTATTTGTATCATAAACTTTTGTATCAACTTTAATAGCAGATAGAGACACACTTACTATGCTTTTATGCCTAGGGATGATTACACATTGCTTTTAATGAGTGATGTATACAGCACCTTATTACAACATTTCATAGAATGACTAATGTTTTCATTATTTAGTTTCCTAGCTCACTTCCCTCAACGTTTTTGCATTTTTATGTACTTATTAGTAATTGTAGAGCTATACGTACGATTATTACAGTTAATACACTTTGTTAGATGAATTTATTTTTTCATGTATGATTTATAGTGGTTGAGTTTTTACTTCCATTAATGACAATAAGTTCATTATATTGATTGACAATAGACTATAATAGATAATTATTTATTGTTTTTAGTATCTAGATCTATCTGATAATAATTATTTTGACTTAGATTTTCATTTTATTTAAGTATTTGACATTTATGGTTTTTATATTTTTGAATGTAGCTCTAAATATCTTTGAGTTACAAGACCTTTTTAAACATTAATGATTACAATTTTCAAAAACATGATGGATTTTTACGTTCAGTTGCACTTAGGCATGATAAAAAATAATTGGTAAACAATCAAGTCTAATAGGTTTGATATTAGATTCTCGACTATTGTTAAGGAATATTTAGGCGTAATAAGTTTTGCTTAATAAAATGGGGAGAGTAAGACATGAGAGTGTAGAAGATATTTTTATGTAAAAATTTATTACATAAAGAAAGCTTTATATTTAATTGTTTGATTCAATTTAGTTTTCTTTCTCAGTTCAATCTAATTTAACTTTTATCAATGTAGCAAAAGTGTCCAATATTTTTTGCTAGCTTGTTCAATTTGTGGTATGAGATATCTCAATTTTATTAAATGAGGTGTTGAGGAGAAATAGAACAAAAATGATCAAAATGGGCCCTAGTTCATTAGTTTTCTCTGATTGTAGAGTTAGATGTTACATCTGTTAATGATAAAATACATCACTATGTAGTCATGAGATGGTTGAATTGTTCTTGTCCATTAAAATTTATGAAAAGTTTCATAACTTGCAAATGTACCATCACAAAATTGAAATATCATACTAGTTTGATCTTATAGGATGCACCATTATGATAGTACACCTGAGTTTATTTCAAGTTTATTGAGAATACTTGTTTGATGTTTTGTTGATTGAAGAGCAATGTTGTGGTATGAAGGTGGCTTACAATGAATAGTACAAGTCTTCAAGGAGGGAACATGTAGGATGTGATATGAGGTCGGATAGTCATGGTGCGATGATGTCCAAAGGTGAATAGTGAGAGTAATGGTAGAATTTCACTATTTGATGATGCTAAAGCTTTGTTGTAGTATGTTGATACTTTTTTTGTGTGAGAAAATACATGATGAGTGGACCTTTTCATTTTTATAGTTGGGAATCATAGTTTGTGAAACTTTCATAAACTTTAGGGGAGTTTTATAATGAGTATATATGACAGTTGTGCTGTTGTGAACATTTAGCGTATTTTGTTGATGTAGTGATAGAATGTATTGTCATGGATGAAACTCTAACTATATGAACAATAGATACTTTGCATAGTATGAATATTATTATCATACCATATGACAATTTTCTACTTAGTCAAAATATGCAAATTTTACACATTTTACTAGAGTTTTCTAATGAGGTTGATGTGTCATACCTTTTAAGATGTGTGAATACATGGACGATCAATTTCATCATGTTTTGTAAGTTAGATTTTTCGGAATATAATATAAATCCCAAGTGGAAAAATGGCTACTTTAGAGGTTTTTCTTATTATTTTTGAAATGTGATTCATCGTGCCATTTCATTGTATTTCAAAATACCTCATATTGATTATTACTGTTCCCATCACTTAGCATATTTTCTTAATCATGCTGAGTATATTCCAAGAGATGCTCACCTTACCTTGTATCATTTGTTGGATTTCCTCATAGTACATCTTGTTGATAAGGTTCATTTGATCCCTTCTATTGTACGTTTGTAGACTTAAGAGTAGTGGTATTCGATTTTCTTATATTATGGATTTATTGCTAATGAAATTGGAGATGGCCTTCATTATTTTGCCTTTAGGTTTCCAAATAATTCCATAATAGCTCGCCAACCCTTTTTTACTCTATGTGAATCCATTATTGTACAAATTAGGATTTTTATGTAAAAGATGTGGCCATCTTTTAAATTTATCGCTTTTATATTTTTGGAACGTGTACGAAGGAACAAAATCTAGGTAAACCTATTGGGCTTTAACTTTAGCCTTTTGAGTGAGTGGAAAGTAGCAAATGATGTTATGAAAGTAGGTGATGATGATGTAAATAATGATGTATCCAACTTGCATGGTTTTCTCTTGATTTTTTAAATGTTTATTGTTCAATATGCACCAAGTTATGATTAGACAAAGGAATTGAATGACCTCTACTCTAGTGAAATTGTTATTACATTGTTTGCTATGCTAGGATAATATGATAGTTGTCCTAGTTATATTAGCTTTTTTGTCAAAACTACTTTTGAAGGTAGACCACAACTTGCTTTCTAATGTATCACAATTGCATGATCGATTGAGTCCTCCTTTGAACATTGTAAGAATTTTGATGCCATCTATATTTTGAGCTTTCCTAAGACATGCTAGGAAGATAAGAAGTTTTTGAATATTCTATATATAAAAGTAGAAATTTCTGTAGGAATTTATTGTGAAAGATTCTTTTTTTTATGGTAACATTAGTCCATTAATTCTAGTTTCTTCTCAATCGAACCAAGTGTTGATGGTTCAATCAACTACAAAAGTCTAACAACTATTTCTTAATTGGCTCAAAAATTTATTGTAGATCAAGGCTATATCATTTGTCATTTCCATATGTTTGCATGTGCTAGATATGGTGCATTTTTTGATGTCATGAATTTTTCTTTCATCAACCTTTGCCATAATGAGTTGTTTGAGAGAAGTTTCCTATTGAACTTAGCCAAAAATGTTGACATTACTTCTACAAGTTCTTAAGGTAAGTCATGCTTGGTGGCTCAACATTTTTCTAATTTGTTTGATGGTTCCTATAATTACTCTCTAAATTGAAGTATAGTTTTGTAAGAGGGGGTAAATGTCTTGAAAGAAAAATTTGATTTACTTCAAATATTCAAAGAAAATGTCTTCAATGTAATTGTTTTAAAATTGAATAAGGATCAAAAATAATTTTTTTAAAAATTTTTTAATTTTTTTATTTTAAATTGTGTAATTTTTTAATAAACTATTTTGTAAAACTTTGGAAATAAAAAAATAAATACAAATAAAATGTTGATTATGCTCAAATCAAGCCTACATCCACCATTGAACAAAAACATGGCATGAAAAAAATAATAACAAAACATTATGTCAAAAATGGGAAGACTAAATCATCACTATAATGAAAAATTAAATAACAGGTTAAAATTATATTATAACAAAATAAGATTGATAGAAAGTGCAAAAAAAAGCAATAATGCAAATATGTACTTAAAACAAACCAATTTCCTTTGCTTGAAAAAGTCCATAACAAGCCACAAGTGTCCTAATTTAATTTATTAAAATATGAGAAAACGAGAGCATAACTTATTTGAGAATGAAGGAGAAAATGGAGTTTTGGATGGAAGGATGTAGTAAATAAAAGAGATAACGAGTATCCTCTACTAACAGCTCGAAAGTTTAGAAATTGTTTTTAGAGTATATCAAATTTTCTTCAAACATTTAACAATCAATCATGTTAAAAAAATCTACAATTTATAGAAATTTTCTCACCACTAAAAGTAGATACAAAATAAAGAAAAATAGTCATTAGTTTTTTAATTAAATGGAAGGTGACATATGTTTTTCTATCTATTAACTTAGGCATTTTTACATAATAATTCTAATAGCTCACAAATAGCATCTAAAATAGCAATTATGTAGGGAGTCATATGGTTGAAGGATTTTTGGCGATTCTATCATTAAAACTATGCAATTAGAGGGACAAATTTGTGGTGACATTATTCAAAAAATATGGTTTGATTTCAATAAGTGGATCATAATCATCATCAAATAGCTTCACCTTGGTCTTAGACAAATTTCATAACACTTTAATGAAATTATGCAATCAAATTGCTAATGAATAAACATATTTAAAGTGGCTAACAAGATGATGACCTTTTTATCCCAACCATGCATGTTTGACTAGTAAAAGCCACTCTCATAATTTGAAACATTAACATAAGTTATCTAAAATATGAAACTTAACTCAACAAAATTGACTAAAAAACTTAGGATTTGTTATTGTGAAGTAGTGCAATATGATGAGGGTTCAACAATACAACATGAACCACTAATAGAAAATTATTCATGCACATTTCAATTCTATGTAGTATAAATAAAGGAAGATTGATTGCAATTAAATAGTATAGAGATATCTAAGTATTTGATAATAATATGCCTTCCTCCAATAGCAAACAACTTTTTTTACAATATATCTCCCTCTTAATGATTATTGACTAGGTATAAAAAAAAATGAGTTTCGTCTCTCCACCAATGGGGAGGAGACAACCTTAGCATGTTATGGTGCACCTAGTTCTTTGAAAGTTGGGCCTTTCATTGATTCCTCTCGTGTAGCCTATTTTTCTTTCCACAAATTAATTTTCTTTTGTTATGTTTGTTGTGTAAAATTGATATTTCTAGAAAGTATACAAAAGAGTAAAAAATATTAAAATTTTATTTAAGTGTCTAGTGTTAAGGATTATTTTTTCATCTAAAAAATCTATAATAAAGGCCATTGGATAAGATCTAGGTTATGCATAATTAAGAAAAATAACTGGATTAATGAGCTTGAAAAACTCCTAGTTAAAAACTTGTATCAAAAGAATGAAAAGTAATGATAAGATTGGATTAGCTTCCTTGTACCCTTGGCTGATTTTAAAATAACTATTTGGCTAGCCATTGATGATATTTAGAAGTCTAGTTGCTACATAAAACACTCACAATTACTATAATAAAATTCAATAAAGTTGGATCATATGAGAACCTTGTTATAAGATTTCCATTATTTATAATTGAAACAATTTTTATGATCAACTTTAATAAAGCAGTTTTATTTCTTACTCCTTTATTTAATGTTATAATCAATTGTTATGTAACTCAGACATTATCCATTATCTCTATTGCTTTTGACAATTCAAGATTTATCAACGGAGATAAGACGAAGAATTTTTTAAATTCTAATTGCGAACCATTAAAAGAAAAAATCTTACATAAAAATGAAAAAAATAACTTTCTTGAAATGATTAAAAGCTTTTAGATTCTCACTTTTAGTAATTATAAAATGGTATGCATTGGAGATTTATTTATAGCTTTTGATACCATGACAAAAACTTCAAACATTCATCTAGAATATATATTGAAATTACATTTTGATAAAGTGTGAAAAGATTACCATTGAACCCAGCTATTCAAAAGGTTATACGGTGGCACAATTGAAATAAATATGTTCAATTTCCTCCATTGAGATTTTCTTCATAAATAGCATATTACCTTAATCTCGTGCTAAGAAAGGATGTAGCTAAGCACAGTGTGATTCTCATCATGTTTAGAAGCTTCCATATTTTATGAAAATGCAAAATTATGGCTTCAGTAGTTTTATCTACTTGTAGACGAATACATTTACATTCCTTTATTCCTATAATTATTAGTTTATATATATTTTTCTTTTATTAGGACATGAAAAAATTTTGTATCCTAATCCCCTTGTTTTAGGCCTTCAATGCAAGCTTTTTGATGCAAATAATTTTCTTCTTTTAAAACAACATTATGGAGGGTCTCGTTAGTCTTTGTTAGCTCCATCCATACTCCCACATTCAAAAATGATTCAAAAATTATCTTAAGTTTAACTTTTTCATCAGGTACCTTAATTGTATCAAATAGATTTTCAAATGTTTTTTCTTCCCATTCAATCAAACAATATTTTAGCCATTTGAACATAAATGTTAGATATTTCTTTCCATAACAATTGGAAATGTAAAATTACTCTTAAAAATTCATGCTACTCCCACCACATGCTCTAAATTCAAATATTTTTAGAATGAGGGAGAATCTGTAGGAAAATGTTGAAATGATACAGTATGATCTAAATTTTTTCTCTAAACATATTGAGTTATGGTCATAGCAAGTTGATCAATGAACACTGATTCACCATGACGTTGTCAGCACTATCCTAGACCCAATTTCTTTTCCATTTATCAGTTTAGGAAAAATGATTTAAAGATAATAGAACTTAAATGAGGCTACACTAATCAATGAACTATAAAAACTTTTTAATTTGCTTCAAAGAAGGTGTGGGAAGCTCCTCATACTAATTAGTGTTTCCACAATATTAAAATCTCTTCCATTGTACATGAAAATTTGGAGCTCTTAAAAATTTTGATGACACTGGGTTAGAGAGATCTTTAGTAGTATTTGAGCTCTTATAATAAACGAATATTTTATTAGAAAAATTGCCTCAATTCTTTTGTTTTACCAAAAGTTGAGTTAACTACACTTCATCAAGTATGACCTAGCAAGAAAAATATTTCTTTCAAGGAATACATTTTATTTGATTTATTACCTTCACAATCGTGACATAGAAACTTTCTACCTTATTGAAATGTTATTTCCTTGTGTTTCATGTATGGATGTAGGGAAAGTCTCTATTTAATAAGCTTTTTAGCAGATTAATTGAACTTTTATTCACTACTTCAGCTATGATACAAATATAGATGTTAGTGATTTGTTGTTCCATAATCATCAATTTAAATAACTACTGTGCCTTTTTCTCATTATGATTGCTTGATTTTTCTTAAAGCAAACTCTAACTTTTGTATTTCTACCTACTCAAGACAAGGATAAAGTCTATTTCATTACACTACAAATAGCCTAAACTCATCGGTCTTTCTTGAAGTTTTTCACTAAAACTATTTAATGTTTGAAGATCATACAAATGGTGAGCTTTTCAATATGATTCTTTGGAATGTAAAACTAAAACCTCTTGTCTACTTAATCTATGAAATTTCCTTAAGATGTTGAAATCATCATTGATCAAATTAATAATTCAATTCTTTCCTTATATTGAGTTCTATTTGATGTACCAAGTATTTCATTGACTTATTCTATGCTTTCTAAAATTTTCTTCTTCTTTTTGGAAGGAGAAAAATAATGGATTTGATAATTCATTGTATTATTTTTGGATATAAATTTTGGTGCTGTTCCATTTGAATGTTATTGTCTTTCGGCCTTCAATTACAAATTACCGACAAACATATGATTGGGAGGAGTTAGTTTATCAAGCTATTGGGAATCTCTTGCTTATCTAACATTGTTGGTGAATTTTTTATGGTGCTATTATCCTAGCAATGATGCTTGAAAAGACCTTACCTGTAATAAACATAGCAATATCTACAAATAATATCATATGGAATTGTTTTATTGGAATCAATTATCTTTGTCTTATTTTTTGTAGTTTTTTCTTTTAGTATGTTAATCCTTTTCCGATTCCACATCCATGTAAACAATTGTAATATATGCCCATGTTAGGTTGATTGTTATTAGATTAACTTTCAGTGAGCTTTCAATTTATAATTTTAGAAATATAGAGTTGCTTTGTTGTAGAAGCTGATTAGAAGATGTTTCATTATAGCATAAATCAATGCCAGAAAAAGTTTCATGTTTAGTTGAAAGTCAAAGTGTCATTTGAACACCCTCATTTAGTGCTACGTTATGTTCAAAGATCTATGAAACCAACAACTTATGTATTCTTCCTTTCTAGTGAACCTAATAAGGACATCTTAGTCGATTAATTATTGCTAAGGTATTCTAGTTTCTTATTATGATAACATGGGTATTCTAATTCTCCTTTAATGAAGATGGTGAAAAATATAGAACTACTTTAAAAGACTCGATGAGTGCCAAAGGAGAACCAAAGTTTGGCTAGCCATCGTAGCCTATTACAATGAAAGAATAGCTTCAGTCCATCAGGGAAAATTTGAGGCCTTGTGTATTAGTAGGTATGACTAATTTAACAATTAACGATTATTGTTTATCCGATGTCCAAGACTTGTTGGTTGCAATGGGGTGGGGAATTGAGTGGAATGTTGCCCTTATATACATGATTTTAGAAGGTAAGGTAGTTACTTTGTGGTGTGGCTAGTTATATATAATTTTTTGGGATACTCTAAATGGTCATATATGTTGAGATGATTTCATGGTTTCCTTTAGTGAATACGTTGCACCAACATTGGCTAGGCTCATAGTTGGTGGTAGTTGACATAAATTAGATAGGGTTATATTTTAATTACATTTTTTACTTCATGATTCATATATCATATTACATAAGTTTGTAAGCTAGTAACAACAAAGAATTGTCACTATGAGCATTTCATGGTGTGGCGTAGACCAGCCCTTATGAGGCATTTATTGTTAACCATTTCACCAAATATCAAGATTTGATTAAACATGTCAATTTGCTGGATTTGGTAGAACATCAGATGGTTGCACATCATGAATCTAGGAGAGGAGGGATTATGATTCTTCCCCAAAAAGAAAGGTCTATTATATTTTGTGGTCACAAAAGGGCAAGTAAAGCTAGCTATACTAACTAATTTGCACTAATTCGAGCCCAACTTATTAGCAAGTGTCATAGAGACCATCTTTAGCATAAAGCTCAGAGATATAAGATCTATTATAGGATGTAAATGAGTTTGAAAAGTAAACGAAAATACAAGTTAAAATTATATAGGACTTGCATATAGAAGGCAAACCATCCTAAGGGACAAAGGAACATTAATTGTGCTAATGAAGAAGTAGCCAGTCCAAGAGTATGCATAAAAAAGCTAAGCTATTTGTAGATTGTGTTGGAGCTCCATAGAGTGAAGCAACACCATGCTAATTTCACAAATTGCTTCTTTTGACTAGATTCTATTGCATCTCTTAAACATGTTAGTTGTGATTGGATTGTAATAGATCCAAAAGAGATACATGCTATTAATAATTCATAAAGATTTACTATAATATTAAAGATCCGTAATTCATAATTCTTGGAGAGAAATTATTAAAAATTTTCCCAACTTTACCCTAGTTGTTACATCACATAGTTAGTAAACAAGAAAGGGTGTAGTTTACATATTGTCTATTTAGGGTGTACAAAACTTTCACTACTTAAATAAAAAATTGAGTTTAGCTTTATTATTCACTTTATTATAGTAAGGTAAGCCTTATCATGTCACCAATGATGCATTACTTGCTGGATTAAGGGCTACTCTTATGTAAGATAGTTGTGGTGTAGATTTCCCTTCTATGGGTTATGTCAACATAAAACTATTTAATCCATGATTTGGGGTTGAATGCTATAAACCTTACCCCTAAAAATTTAAGAAATTTCTTATGTGGGGTTCATGTTAAACTCTTTATTTACTACATGTGTCTTAAATATATCCTTACTCAAAAGGTGCACAACTTGAGGTGACAACTATAGTTACAACTCATTAAAGTTATTGTTTCGTTTTAAAACGCTACAAATGCAATGGAAATTTAGTATCGAATGCTTTTGGTAGAGTCCTAACTATTGGATCAACCTTAATGAGCAGATCAAAAGGCGGGAGGCTAAGTTTGATTTTAGTTAAATTAAGGATCAGTTGAGGTGAAACAATTTTTAATGCCTTAACATAGTTAATTTAGTATCAACGATAATTGGTTAAATGTTTTGAGGGCATATTGATAGTCATACCTAGAGTGTTCATTTTAGGATAAAACACAGAGCTTACATCCTAGTCTAGCAATCTTTTGCAAGAAGCGATGGCAACAAATCTTAGATTTAGTATAAGTTTTCACTCCTATACTGATGGACATTTAAGAAGATAATTTAGTTGAAAATTGTTTTATGGAAAAGTATGATATCTTATTCCTCAAATAATATTTGGAATTTACCATCAATGGAATTTTTGTATACCAATAGCTAATAATTTGCCATTGTCATGGAGTAATTTGGGGCAATACATGGCTAGTGTTATAGGTTTCCATTGCTTTAGGTAGAGGCTAAGGTTAGGTAGGCTTTTGGGCTTAAGTTTATCAAAGAGACAACTAAGGAGATTCATAGATAGGAAAGCGTAGTGTGGATTGTGCGAGATCATTTAATGAAGAACCAAGTCAATAAACATATATTGTGTCATTTTCATTTTAAGGACTTGATTTTCTTTATTGTTCGATGATGCAAGCACTATTAAAATTTTCATTGTCTTCGCAATTGAAGCCAAAGTATATTAGACCTTATAAAATTTTGGAAAGGATTACATCAATGGAATATATACATTAGTTGCTCAAGCGTCTAACTATGATACATGACATTTTTCATGTATCCAATTGTTCAAATATGTACAAGATCTTTTATAAGATGTTTAAGACGGGCATAAGAATTGTAGTTATAAGTAGATTTCTCCTTTTTGGAATCGTAAATGCATACTTCTAAGTTAAGTGTTAAATAGGAAAAACATCAAAGTGCACCTGGATCAATATCCCTTTGGTTGGCTTGGGAAAATAGAAGGCTAATTCAAATGTGGAAAGTGTTCTTTACAAATGGACTGGGTTATGTTCTATATTTTGATGTTAAGATCCCAATTAAGATAGGGTGATTGTGACACCTCCCATTTTTCTAACCCATACATGTTATTTTTCTCCCATATTATTAAAAACAAACATTGAAAATATGAAAAATTTGGTTAAGTTGTTGCTAGTCATGGCTTTGACAGCAACCGTATGCTACCACAATAAAAGGTCCCACAGCATGATGAATGGTGAAACCTGAAAGGGGGCCCAATTATGAATTTTATATAGCAAATTTTTGGCTAGTCATACTTTACAATCAACTACAAAATACAATTAAGATGTATATGTAAAAAAAAATTGTTTCATACAGTATAGCAATGTAATTGTATAGTATGACCATGTCATGAGCATTACTATTAGTTGCTTCAACTACTACTATTTTAGAAACTTAGTATCATATAATACAATTATTCACAACATATGGTAAGATCTAGTAAGACATAGAGCCAAATGCAAATACAGACAAAGCGAATGTGTGATTATACCAAGAATATTAGATTAACACACAAGTGCATTAATATGAAAACTATTGGTTGGTGTAAGTAACACTACAATCATATAGAAACAAATAACTGGATGCAAGTATACAATATTAGAAGGAAAACATTTCAAGTTCAAAGATTTGTCTCTAGTGAGCTAATGATTTCATAATATGGTTGCTGATATTATTTTAATATAATCAATTAAGACAAGAGAAAATGTTTGGTAGTAAAATAAGATTTGCACAAATGTACCATGCGATATAGGTATAGTACTACTATAATAAAAAGTAATTGAGTGAACTTTTTTTCTATAATTAAGTTGCTTTTGTTCCATGACATTATAAATAGATGCCCTTAATATATGAAGAAAGGAAATGACTTTGATAATTCTTGTCTCATTATGATTTAGTGATTTTTATATTATTATTAGCATAATTTACCTAGCAATGAATCTTATTAAGTGGGATTATGTGTTTATGAATGTTTATATGCGAGTTGCTTTACATAATTATCCAAGAAAACCCTTGTCAATTTTTTTTATTACATCCCTTAACCAGTAGATGATTATCCTACCCTAATTAAGAATTAAGACGTGCCTTTGTTTTTTTTTTTAGGAAAGCCAACTCATTCTAATAGGTGAGAAGGCCTACCATGAAAAGCTAAGGGGAAGAAGAAGAACCACCTATAAGCAAGAAGAGGTAGAATGACATTAAGACAAATGGAGGAAATGTGTACCCTTGTAGAAATCATACACATGAATCACAAGGAAGGATGTTACTCTAGATTTTGTTCTTAAATCTTGATAGTTTTTAAGTTAAGCAAGTGTTCTATTCAACAAAATTGCAAGTAGGTAGTTATTGTCATGATTTTGATAAGTTAAGAAGCAAATTAATTGAGCCATGTTGAATGATATGCTTCTTTAGTTAACATAATTTATCGATTAAATCATATTTTTAAACATGTGATTTTGCTATAGAAGTGAAGTATCCATCATGTGTCCTTGATTGAGAGATGTACGCTATAACTTGTGAATATAAGCTTGCTAAGTCATGACCTCTTTGTGACCTATGACTTGGATTGTCCTTTATGAGCATGCATTAGACACACTTTCATTTATAGCTTAGCGGAATATTGCTAATACCACACATATTCTTCCATATAGGCTTTGATAACAATTTAAGATGGAATAATTTGATTATATGTTGGTTAAAGGAATGTTTCTTTATCTTCACATTCAAATTCAAAATTCTAGTTTAGGATATCGTTTGCTAGTTTTAATTCCACCATTAGCTAAGGCATGACTTTGTTGAATTGTGCTTAAAAGAATGTTTGCATGGAAAGCCTTGATTATCTCATGAACATTCATGCAAAATGTGTTTGGTTTAGCATAAAAAATTTCCTTGTAATCATTTATTGATGAAATATTTTATTCATGATTAACATAAATCCTCACTTTAGGCCTTACAATATCACTTTCTAATTAAAAGAATGGTAGAATTTGTATCTTTACGGTTCTCATGCCTTTATGTGCAGTATGATAATTCTCGTGTGATTTTATTAGCATGTTTCTTTAAATTTTTATGGTAGAACTTTATGTTAAATTTCCAATATGCATGTTTGATTATTTGGATGAAGGAAATGCATCATACCTTAAGATCACACAATATGAAATTGAATACCATGTTCTTTTCAAAAATATGTTGTGGATATCATTAACTAAATTTATTAAATATATTGGTAAGTCTTATGATTGTGAGCACTTGATGCTATGCAAACAATTATTTGCAAATTCATATGTTCATTTGCTAGGTTACGAGATGTAACATTTAAGCTAAATAATACTAGCATGCCTCTACAAGAAACCTTTACATTATATATTGGATAACACTGCATTTGGTTTTCTTTTATGGAAGTCAAGCCAAAAGACTTTTGGGATCTTTCTTTATTGTTATTTCTCATGGCCCTTAATTTATGTAAAGGATTTTGAAAATTAGTCTATTTTTTTGCAAAAAGTAATCTATGAATGCGCACAAAAATGTTGTGCTAAAGTTGTTTCTTTTTAATTGTAGTTGCACCAAGGTTTTTAGAAGATCATAGGTCACTCTGCATGTTGTGGGCATCACTCCACATCATCTTTGACAATCTTAATAGAAGAATTTATAATTTTGAAAATATTCACACTCTTTTAGTGAAGGTAATTCATAATCATGGGTACGGACATTTATGTGAGAAGCACAAACTTCAACAGTTCCTTAAATGTAATAATCAATTTCTCCAATACCTAGTTACTAGTATTTACTATGTGTATGGCAAGATAATCAATTGGTGCTTAGTTATTACTACGTGTTAAAAATGGATTTTAATTCTATTAATGAGATCAATAGTTGAATCACCTTATCAAATGGATTTTACAATAGATTATCATTAACACTTTCAAATGATCAAACATAACTTTTTTTAATTAAATTTGAAGTCCAATAATTGACTAATGGTAAGTGTGGACCATTATAGTTTTCTTGAAAGAAAATTTCATTTTGTTAAATAGTTATTACTTGATGGTAGATTGATCTTTAACCACAAAAGCAATGAGTAGAGAAGTTTATTCAATTGGGATCTCTCTTGGATGATAAGCCATTTAAATCCTTTCTCTAACACCATAAGTTTTATCTTGAAGGACACAAGAAGATGGTGAATTTTGTGTATAACAAATTTTAAAAGTTAGAACCTCAAAATGCAAACATGTTCGACATAGCAGCAGATAAACTTTTTCATAAATTACAAACGAGAGATAACAAAAAAATTGCATTAAAGAAAGGACACTAAGAAAATTTTTCGTGGTTTGTTTCCTGGCCAATAAGCCATCATCAACCCTTAAACTATTTTGACTTTTTTCAATTGTTTCCTTTCATTCCTTTGCCATTGCTAGTAGAGAAATGATACAAGTTGTCTTTCTATAAAGGAAAAACAACAACCACATTAGGATTTTTCAAAGATGAAACTCATGGTATCATGAGTTTCATTTAAAGCTCAAAAAGTAAATTTCCTTGACTTTTTCTAGTGGTCAAACTTGACTACTTTCTAACTTTATTTTATGGCACAAATTCAACCCATTAGAGCTCTCAAAAATTAGAAAAAGAAAGCTCATAGTTGTCTTTGTATAACACATAAAAAATTTAACTAATTTGATAATTTGTTTCATTATCACACCTAGGTGTTTAAAAACTCTTTTTACTAAAACCCCAAATATAAAAAAAATTATATGCCTATCAATGCACCTAATAACCAAATCATTCCCATTATTGGCTTGACATTAAACCTGTAAGCCACAATCCACCAATTTGACTACCATGCTCATAACATACCACCAAAAATGAACCATGTCCCTTCACCAACTTGTTTCAAAATTTATTTTGGAACTTGTTCACCCCATGCTATGTGATGCACCAATATACATTTGCTTTCATTTGATACAAAAGAAACTTACACATGAGTTATACATGCTAAAAGGCTAACATTATCACATGATTCATAGATATCTAAAACAATAATCCATAATAAGAAGTTATAAATATCTAATGCTAAAATAACATCCTCAACAAAAGCTAAGCCTAAAATGTAATATGATCATCAAAATGTTGTGGTCTACAAATAACAATATGCAAAAATCCAATATCCATCAATATGCACAAAAAAAAGGCAAATGTAAATAGCATTATAAATAGTCCTAATCATGAAGTACATGTAAATATGTCATCTAGTAGATCAACAAACTATAAATCTTCAAAGTTGAGCTCCTTAATAACTCTTAACTGCTGGGACATACAAAAGTATATCGGCAAGTGAGCTAGGGAGTCTAATACGGAATCCTAGAGTTGTATGTAGCACTGGCATGCAATAATAAGGTTATATAAAATAATAAGGTTATATATATATATAAACATATACATATATCAATGTATAAGTAAAGGGAATAATAAACATCAAGAATAAATTTTCATTTGTTGCATCTCTATGTAGTACATTAAGTTGATTCTTGAAGTTATGATGCAACAAAAAAATGGGAAGTGTTCCATAAATAATACAATACTCATTCGATACTCGTTAAACTTATAACAAGACCTTGCACTCCTATTTCATCGCCTAAGTTAGCACTCCACAATTGGTAATGTCAATCACGTTAGCCAATCCTATAGGAATCTAAGACTTCTCAATAACTACATGCACTCCCAAAAATATATCTTAGCAGATCATCATTTGGGACTAAATGTGCAAATTTTCTCTAATTGCACTAAATGTGCAAATGGTACTCAAGCAAACTTGGAGCCTTTTATGATTGGTTAAGCTCTCCTTATACATGCTCAATAAATGATGAAAAATTGTCACCTCCTTGTTAGTGGAGTAGAATAATCTAACATCATATCTTTTGTTTTAGATTCACAATATAATCCATTTCATCCTTATTGTCCTTTTAACAAAGATCAATTTCATGGTCTATTAGTTTCATTCCAACCTTTATTTATCAATATTTAGGTTCTATTTTGGTTTCCTCAAAATCAAACAATGTACCTAAGGCCTTCTTGAACCCTAAATTAGTTATCTAGTGTATAATAAATTCCTTAGGTATCATAAAGTTTTTCTTTAAACTTAAAGTCAACAATATAAAGTATTATAAATTGCCTAGGTATCAAATAATTTCCTTTAAATTGTAACTAAAATATTTAAATTGGGATTTTTCAAACCTTAAAATCAACTATTTGCAGTACAATCAAGTACATGGCTAACTTAGGGTTTCCTCTAAACCCTAAATAAACCACATAGTGTACCATAATCGAATTTAACATCAATCTCATAGTTAAAACTTTCTAGTTATTTAATATGCTTCTTATTATTTAATCATCTATCTAGGTTTTCTATTGAGATTTTATTTGGTTCAAAATACATGGACATCAAATATAGACATAATATCTAAAGTATTATTACATCAACCAAATATAGGTTCACATGAGTTTCACTAGTGCCTCTCAAATTTTATAAGCAAACAAAAGCCACTACACCTTCACTAAAGTCCTTTCATCTGCAGCACACATTGTCAAAGTAATCATTCAGGATGTAACTCATGGTGTAAGAATTCAATTTTTGTCACCCTTGATCTCACCTGAAAAACCAAATCAAGTTAAGGGCTTGGCCAACTTTAGAGACATAATTAGATCCTTGGCAAAGTCTTGCATATCTTTAAGAATTAGCTTGGGCCATCCAACCTTCAATAAAGGAATTAATAAGCCCAACCCTATTTAAAGGCCTTATTGTTTGGAACCATAAAAAGCTGACCAAGTGTGAATAACTTTAGTCAAATCATAAGTTCTTTAATTAGTACCATCCTTAATATAAACTAATTTGTGATTCTATTGCAAAGCAAGACTTGTCTCTAATACGTTTTTGAAAATGTTTTCACATGTAATATATCGATTTTCTTATACTAACTAATCCTTTCATATATAGAAGGTCATCTTATAGGATTACAAAAGAACCTCAAATCTTCTTTTAACTCCAACTAGTGATCAACCATAAAATAATATCAACATCTTTTAATCAAATTCCTTCCACATCCTCAAGTACTCCTAACAAAACCCAATCCTTCTTACCTAGAAACTATGACTTTAACCATCTTAATAATGTTCCATGGACTGATGCTATGCCCTTCCAAGCTTTATAAGAAGAAATTGAGGGTTATAAAAGTAATTTAGATTCACATAAGGGAACAAAGTCATTTCTCATATCAGTTAATAGAGACATGTCAAAATCTTCTTAAGAATATATATGGAATGGAAACTTGGCCACAAGAATCCATATGTTTTTGCTAAGCTTTTCAAGTGTTAACGTAATGTTTATAGCTTGGTTTAAGTTTAATAGAACACAAAACAACTTCTAGTAATTTTTTAGTAAAGGAATCTTGGTTACAAGTCAATATTGTTGTGATGTAGTTCTTATGTCCAAAATGGTCCACTTATGCATTGCCTTTGTTAAATCTCACTTATCCATTTTTCAATTTCATTTTGGTTAAATTTGAAAGGTAAAATTGAATAGAAATATATTTTTTCATAACTATAATATATATATATATGCTAAGACCACTCAAAAGCATAATCAAATTGCAAAGAACTAGATATGATCTTGTTTTATTGGGCTTAGAAAGCCTCGATGTAGAAGGCGATTGGAACAAGTAGAGTCAATCCCCTTCACTGTAAGGGTGTAGACAAGAAACCACATGGTTTCAACTAAAGGAAGGAAGGATCAAGCTTGACAATGCTTGAACAAATGTGCAACATGTTTAGTTAGTCACAAATATGTTAAACCTTTAGGGAATAAGTGCCTATGAGAAGAAATCCTAAACCCGTAGTGGGGTAGCAAATTTTTTTTAGCTCACCTTATATGTGCACAAGATGTAGAAAACTTTTACCATTTTGCCACATCAAAGTAAAATGTTTTCCCAATGTCAAACTGGTCAGTTTCTACATGCATGAACTCCTACAATCTGATCATTGGTCAGATGACTAAGAGATCAATTGTTCGTAAGCATTGGTTCAAGGCTCTAATTAGACCACCAAAACTTCATCAGGTTTCATCGACAACAAGTATTCTTTCTATCTTATCAATTAACCTTTCTTTAAATTTGGTAGCTCATAGCTCTTTAATTTGAATTCCATGGTTAAGAATGGTCCCTCTTTTACTATTCATAAATCAAATGATCTAGACCAAATCCAACATTATCAGATGGCATAAATCTAATCCTACATGATCCAAACATCCATAATTCTTTCATTTGTACATTTGTTGATGTTATCATCAAGAACATCTCCAATTGGATCCAAATGTTGTAACTTATCCCATCTAATGGTCAATTCACAAGCAGTTAGTTGTGTCATTACAAAAGTTATTTGGAAGAAATTTGCAAGCTATTTGTAGTCGCTTAAAAAGTAAATTTTTCTTCACCTTTTAACAACTACGAATAAAGGTTTTTTATAAAAAATTCAACCATCCTAAATGAAAGGGCTAATGATCATGATGAAAACTTTGAAATCTTGATGGAGCATCACATAATATTCTGCTTCTACAAAATCTCCTAACAACCCACAACTACTTACTACTACATGAAATTCCAAACTCTTCTAACTAAGTCTAACACTTAGTTGTAGCTAACTTCTCTTCCTATTTTTGAGCTCATGGTCCATTATTATATTTCAAAGAATCTGTGAAATGTATCTTTTTAAAGTGAAGTTGTTTTCCTTACTATAATTTTCTTTTCTTGGTTGTGAGAGCAAAATATTTGTGAAAGCTTGAGTTTAGTTTGATCTTGTTAAAGAACCAAAGTTGACTTGAGCTCACAACTCCTTGGGTTACAGTCTAAGTCATAAGAGCTAGTAGGTTGGGTTTGAATTGTAAGGAAAACATTTCAAGCTATAAATGTTGTAACAGTGCTGTTTTTCTTGACCTTGATTAAGGTGCTTGTGAGTTCTAGTTTGCACCAAGCACCTGAATATTTTCAAACACTTTTGTAATTCTTACTTTTTTCTCTTAATCATAACAATTAGAAATTATACATATATATTTCAATACTAAAATTTTTTAGAGAATAAAACTATTTGAATGAAAAGTTTTTTTTAAAAAAAAATATGATCTCAAAATAATAAAAATATTTAAAACCCATAGTTAACTTCTCTCATGTGGGATGTGTGCACATTATTTTTACTTCAATTTGCCTTAAGAATGTTCCCTACAAAGAGTGAGTTAAATCACTAGGGTGATCAGTCATATATGTTTTGCTTATTTTATTAAGTTTACTTTATCCTTAATTTTGTTGGACATTAACTTTAATTTCTAACTTATCTTTTTGCATGCTTGCTAAAATACTTGTGTTTGTTACTTTTTTTTTCTCAATTAAGTTTTAGTTTTGACTTAACCTAACAAAAAAGGTTTTCTTATATTTCATACACCATTTTTAAGAATGAATGTTATCTATATTAAAAAATAGTTTGAATTTTTATCAAATTAGTTGACTTACAACTATTGGAAGTGATCACTAATCCTTTTGATTTACTTAGTGATTCATGCAACAATTATATCAAATTAGTTTGCAAACTTAGGAGTAACCAAAGTAGAACGGTGCAATTAAAAGTTAGAGCCATCATCCACTATCTTTTTGCAAAATATTATAGTGAATATAAACTAGCTACGAAGTCACATATCACAAATGATGTTTGGAGGATGTTAGAAGTAATCTTTGCAGGCACTTCATAAGTTAAAGAAATAAAAAATAAATATTCTTACTCATGGTTAGGAGATCTTTAGATTGAAATATGGTAAAAACTATAAAGAATATGTTTATCTAATTAACAAATGTTACAAAGAGATTAAAAAATCATGAAATAGTGTTTTTTAATATAGACCTCAAAAGAAAAGTGATAAGGATTCTATCCAAAGAGTATGATTCACTTGTCATGGAAATTGGAGTCAGCGAAAGAAACTAAATCGATCAAATTAGATGACTTACTTAGAGAATGATTGATGATAAAGATTGAGATGAGTAGAAGAACCCTAGAGGTGGATTTCATAAGTAAGAAAGTATGTGGAGCATAGAAAGAGGAATCATTGGTATTCAAAGAAAGCAAATTTGACCCAAACATGTCACCCATCTCCCTCATTGATTTGGAAAAATGGCCAAATTTTCATGTTAAAAGTTTAATTAATAATTTGGCAAAGTGTTTTGTAAATAGGTATTGGAAAAAGAAGAAAACAAGGGAGAATAAGGATGCATCATGAGATTATGAATGTGGCAAAATCTGTCATGTTTGATAAAAATGTCTACAAACAAATGGCTCCAAAAGGAAGGAAGACAAAAAGAAGAGAATAAAAAAGAAGAAAGCTTTTCAAATAACTTGGAGTGCAAGACAATGGAGTGGAAGGAATGATATGCTTCATGGCATATAATGACAAATCAATTACATCTAATGGAGAAGAAGAGAATGAGATATGTTGTTGGTCAAATACAATTCCAAGAATAATTATTTAGGAGTTATTAGTGCTTTAAATTCTTTAATGTCAATAAATAAAAAATTGTAAAGGTATGCAAACAAATTAAAATTTAGATTTTGTCATGAAAGAAAATGAGAGAAATGAAAATATAAATACTTCAACTTTTGAAAAAAAAGGAAAACTTCCACGATTGATGAGAGTGGCTCTTTAGGAAAAGAATTCACTTATTTTAAAACAAAGACTTATTCTCTTAAACATGTAAAGCTCTTTGATGACATACATGTTTATCTTCCTAAGCATAAATATGTGTTCTTTTTGGTTTTTTTATGATGTTTCAAAAATTAAATGGTTTTTTTGTTATGGAAAATGTCGTACAATGAAGGATTGTCAAATTAAGAAAACTTTTTTAGTTCAAAACCTTGTCTAAAATTTGTGATTAAGAACAACATTTTTCCTTTGGTTTGACAATAAAGAATTTAGTTTATTCATGGGTTAGATATAATATATTAAGAATTATGTGTGGAAGTTGGCTTATAAGTTAGACAAATCAAAATAATTTTTTTTATTTCTAAGTTAAACTCTACTATTTATGTATTCATAGATAAAGAGAAATTTGACATCTAGCTATTGGGTGTTGGATTCTAAAGGCTCAAGGCATATGATTGGATGCTAGTCAAAATTCATATGAATAAGATGTGCTCAAAATAAATGGGAAATTCTAGCAGACAACTCTTAGAAGGAGATAATCAAAGTTAGAAATCTAAATGTGCCCAAGTTTACAATTTCAGATACATTTTTAGCTGATATATTAGTTTTTAATAATACTAGTATAAATCAATTATATGATAACAAATATTTCGATAGTTTAGACACTAAATATTAAAAGAATATTAAAAGATGATCAAATGTTATTAGTTGGTAAAGAAAAGGTGACTCTTATTAAGTTTGATCAATTATAAACTCGAAGAATAGAACTATTAGTTGTACATTAAAGTTAGAGCACTTTATCATATAGAAGACTAGGTCATTTTGGTTAATCCTCCATTAAAATTTTAAACTTTGTAAATGTAGTTAGTGGACTTCCTAGGCCAAACAAAACTAGTTAGTAAATGTGTGAATTATGCCAAAAAGAAAAGCAAGTTAAATCTTAATTTAAAATTAAGAATGACCTAACCTCTAGTAATCTATTAGAGAAAATTTATTTAAACCATTTTGCAACCATAAAACTCTTTAGCGTTGGTGGAAAGAAATATGAATTTAAGATTGATGACGATTTTTTCTGATATGCTTGACTTGTATTTATTTCGAGTTATTGTTAGACATTTGAAATTTTTGTTACTTTAATAGAGTGATAGAAAGGTAAACCAATGTCAAACAAATTTGTATTCAAAGAGATACTAGTGCTGAGTTCAAAAATAATTATTTTTATGACAATTACAAGGAAAAGGTTTATGGAATCAATTTACATGTGCTTATAAACTTAAAGATAAAAAGATTGTATAAAGAAATAATAGCACTTTGTTGAGATGGGTAGATTTATGTTAGTGAAAAACAACCTACCAATGTACTTTTGGTCTAAGACAATTAACTTGGCTTGTTATATAATGAACATAATTAATTTAAGAGCAAAACTTAAGAAAACACATTATAATTTATTTAAATGCACCATTCTAAGTAATGAAAGGTCTAACTTTAACAGTTTTGATGAAAAGGAAAGCATAACAACTCCCATAAGATACTATACTCTTAGAAAACATTATAGGTTTTTCAACAAATATACTTAAATGGTAGATTAAGCAATGTACGTTGTGTTTGATGAGTCTATTCAAAAGGAAAATACTAAAAATTTAGATGGTATGATAGAATCCTTGAAGAACATTGACTTGGATGTGGAAAAAGGTAAAAAAAGAGAGAAAAATGGAAGTTGAGACTAATCATTAGTTACATAAAGATTAAAGTATTATGCTTCATAATTGAAGGAATTAGTTATAGGAGATGTGAATAAATGATTTTAGACTATATTTTATATTAGAAAAATTGGTCTTGATGCATTTGCATGTTTCACAAAACAAATATTTATAGTTGAAGCCCTTATGGATGACTATTCAATTTAAGATATGAATGAAGAGTAAAATCAATTTTAGAAAAACCTAGTTTGTGAAAAAGTTCTTATATTTAGTGATCAACAATTGATTGCAAACAAATGGATATTCAAAAGTAACTTAAGTGAAAATGGAGCGATCATTTAAAGAGAAGGTAGAATTATTGCTAGTAGTTATAGCCAATTTTATGGTATAGATTTTGATGAGGTATTTGTGTTGCAAGAATGGTCAGAGTTCTTTTTTAAATTTTGTAAAAAAAGATGCGAATGCTGAAAAACCCAAGGTTTTGGGACCAATGCACATGTTGATTATTTACATATGCTTAAGATGATACTTTATGTCATTAAATAAGATTCTCTTGTATGGTATTATAGAGTTAGTAATTTTTATCTAGTTGATAGTGACTATAGAAGAAAAATGTGCATAGAACATTGTTCTTAAAATCTTTAGACCAATTTTTGTTACTTGAAGAAGTTGATGATAATGAGATAATTTTTTGTAACACAAATAATAATTTGCCTAAACCATTTTGTGACTTTTGACCACAAAGCTTGAGATGAGTGTGATGGTGAGAAGAATTCCTTTTTAGGATTACAAGTTGAACAATTATAAGATAGAATATTTGTTTCACAAACTAACTAGTTGTAAGAGTCATTCAAAAAAAATTTTATGAAAATATAAAACATAGGAAGAATCCAATGAATCAATGAGTTGGTTATGGTTTCAATGATGTAGGCAAACAAATTGACCAAAACCTTTGCATTGGCTTTATCACATTTGATAACTTATAGACTAGACATATTATTTAGTTTTTCTTTATGTGCTAAACACCAATCAAATCCTAAGGATAACCATACAAAGTTATTTAAATCAATCTTTACATATTTAAAAAATATATTGAACTTGTGGCAATTATACCCTAAAAAATACTATTTCATGTGATCTTATAAGTCACAAACTTTGAGAGTTTGTAGGCTCTATGGTATGTATGAAAAGCATCGCAAGTGCATGTTAATCCCAACAAAATGGCCTAGTTTGATTGTTAAGCAAGAAACAACATACATATATCTATTGACGAAATGGGTCGGGTATGTAGTAGTCAGAAGTTATGGTGTCCATTCATTGCCCTAAAGACAAAATATTCAACATATGGTTTAGATTTCTCGCATATTTACATTATGATTAACAATTTTACTTCCTTTACCTAAGCACAAAGCAAAGCTCATCATTTTAGGAGCAAGTGCATTTATACTAAATATCATTTATTAGACATCTACTGTCTAGAATGTTAACACATTCCCTCCAAAAAAATGGAGACATCTTCACCAAATCACTTCCAAAAGTTAATTTTAAATCACAATGCAACATGTTGGTGCAATTTAATTTTATTAATAGTACCATGTTTTTTAAGGTGCCAATAGAGCACTATGTTGATTGTTTAGAAAAAATTTACAATAGTCACAAAATGTAGGAAAGTATAGTAAGGGGACAATGATGTAATTGGGAGTATACATTCTTAATTTTTTATACCTCTTTCAATAATAATATTTCTTAAATATATTCTTTTACTTAATATCTTTTTTCTTAAAATTAATGTCATGCCATCATAAAAATGGTGATATTGTTACATCTACCTTGTGTTTTCTGAGACAAGCCATATATCTTTAAGATTTTATTCTGATGGGATAATTTAATATGAACAATGTTTAATCTTGAAGAACAAGCCATGCATTTTTAAATACAATGAATTAGTGATTTTCAAAGTACCTCAAAGTGTTAAATAAGCTAAAAATATTTATGATATGCACTTCAAATTTGAAAAGATTTTCATTGTTTATGAAATAAAATGTCAGTTTGTTTACCTTTAAACATGAGAAACATCTCATAACTCATATCAATTTCAAATCCTTCTAAAGTATTTGAATTATTCAATACTTTCCTTAATTTAGAAAACATCTTGGATTGAATGTTTTGTTCATCTAGTACTTTCCTTTATTAAACCTCACCTATGCTTTTTTGCCAAATTTCATTTTAGTTAAGCTAGAGAAATAAACTTTAACAAATATAATTGTATTTTTATAATTAATATACACTTATATATATATATATATATATATATATATATATATATATATATATATATGTGTGTGTGTGTGTGTGTGTGTGTGTGTGTGTGTTTCAGCATGTGCATGCATGTATATGTGTGTGTGTTTGTGAATGCGTACATGTGTGTGTGTGTGTGTCCTAAGCTAACCCCCCAAGCCTAACTAAAGTGCAATGCACTAAGGTCAGTCAAGCCCAAGTGTTCATTAGTAGCCTCAGTTTAGGTGCCCACTAGAACCCTGCAAGGTTCGGGTCCTATCTATCTTAGGGTGCTGTCATGAACATAAATTAGGTAATGATGGAAAAGGATTTTGTTAGACAGAACTTGAAGAAGTGTGCAATGAGTAGAGTGTAACCCACAGATGTTAAACTATATGAAACTTGTTCACATGGTCCTTGGAACATTAACAGGAGCCAATCACATTTCTGCTGACATATCCAACACCTAAGCTCTGAATCAAACATGATTTCCCATCATCTAATCAATGATTGGATATATTAAAGTTCAATGGAAAATAAGGGATATTTTAAGACTCAAATTAGATGAAAAAAACATTATCCAATTTTATTAGACTATCAAGAAGCTCTTTTGTATATTAGTTAACCTATGCTTGAACACAATGATTAAGAGCTCCCCATTTTGAATCCTTTGCCATTCAACTATCTATGTTTCAACTATTATTATAATAAATCATAAAAAAGAGTAGTTCTTCCTTGATTAGATTCTAAGGACTCTAGTCAATCCCTCTTATTCATAAATTCAAATGCTATTACTTGTGCTATTATAGAAGCCATGTTGAAGAATGTTTTAAGCTATTTGATAGCATCTTGTAAAATTGCATTTTCTTTACATTCTTATAACTATGAGAAACGTTTTTCTATAAAATACAACCATTATAAATAAAGAAGCTAACAAAAGTTAATATAATTTTGAGATGTTAAAAGGGTGTTGCATGATATTCTATTGTTGTAAAATCTCTTAACAACACAATATAGTTTAGTACTATTTAAATTCAAAACTCTTCCAACTATGTCTAAAGCTTCTAAGATTTCGTTTTCTCATGTTGCTTAGTAATTCTAATATTGTTATGTCCTATTTTCTTTATTAAAAAGCATTGGAAGTTGTACATTTTAATAAATTTTCTTCTCATTGTAATTTGCTTTTTCTTTTTTATTTTGCTGCCAACATTTGTGAAATTCCTTGATTTCTTTAATCTTGATATAATATTGACAATTGATTAAGATCACAAAAGCTAGTGTTATATTGAACAAATTAAAGCTAATACAATTGAGGTTAAATGCATGGAAAATATTTTGTTATAATTTTCATAACAGTAGTGTTTTTAAACCTTGGTTTGGGGTGAACACATGCTCTAATTTAAACTAAACAATGTAAAATATTTGGTATAGATTTTAGACTTTCATTTTATTTTTTTAATTATAATAATTAAAATTTATTTATATAAATTTGAATATCATAGCTTTTTAAAAAAGTAAAACTATTTCTCTAAAGAATTGTTGAAAAATAAATGCATTCTACGAAATAGAAAAAAATTATTAAAATCCTTTGATTCAACATCTTCTTGTGGGATTCCCAAAATCTCATTTTTGGAAAAGTATATGTTAAATAATATAAGTAATTTGCTAAAGCATGTTAATTAATAAATAGTTTAGATAAAGATAGCTTTATTTTGCTCTATTCATCTATTAAAATTGGAAGCTAGTTTGAATTGTCTAACATGTATTATCCCAATCATGACCACAAATATCAATTTACAAACATTATAAAATATAATTATTTCACTTAGAAGTTAGTTGCATTTAGATGCATAATCTTGAACTTCATCTAGCTTTATGATTTTAGTGGCCTTATACAACTATAAGATTTTGTTCCCATATGTCTTTTTTTCCTTTACCTCTTCTTGTTCATGACCCACTCTTTCTACTCTTTTTCATTGGTAAGCATCTAGGGTAAAAGTTTATCTTGTGTTTATGATCTAATTATGTAATTCATATTATTTATAAAAGAACATAAGTCTGTAATACATTTAAATAAGTTCATCTTAATAAGATCCATAACAAGTATTAGGCAATTCTAATAGCATGGTCTAAATCCTTTAATCTAATGTAAGCCCCTTTACTGAACTATTACAAATTTAGGTTTAGGGGACCCTAGTTCAAATAGTTGGGATTAAAAGAAACTAAAATAAAATTCTAGTTCATTATGTTCTCCATCACATACTTTTATATCATGATTGCTATATGATGTACTAAATCACCTTTAACCAAATATTAATTACACTAATCATAACTGTACCATTCTACTATTTGTGCATGATAATGCACTATACACAAGTTTCTCAAGTCATAATCTAGTGATGGTCTTCTGCGACATCACTCTTATATTCATGATATTTATAAGCGAAGGCTAGTGGTTCTCTAAAATGCTCAGTTCAGCACACATGGGCAATTTTCCTACTTTATTATTGTGGTTGCATGATCCATGACTTCACACTCAAGGATCATAGCATCACCTCAATTGTTTTCATTAACACAATTGTATGGATTTGTAATTAGTTTAGCTAACTAAGTCTTGTTGTTTATTATATGTAGTGCAAGTAGCATTATTTCTCATGACATTATCATACTTATATCACATCCATGTTGTGCAACTATGATCAAAGTTTACTTTAATAATTAATTAACAATTGCATCTTGATTACTTTTGTTAACCAATCATAACATAGGATTAAATAATATAGTAGTGTATAATATTTATTATAGACCACTCATTGAAGACTTTCCTATAATGTACTTTGTGACCTTCTACCTTCATGCTCAATGATTCTCCATGGAGGCCCAATTGGAATCAAACTAACTTATTTACTAATCTTTGCAAGAATTTAAGCATAAAATGAGAAAATAACATATATTTGTTAGCCAAATGAGATGTGTACCACGGTCACTATAGTATCAAAAAAGAAAAGATTACAAACTTTTGAGCATAAAGAATAAGATTTGAAATGAACCTCAAAGCATTACATTGTAGCTCAAGTCAACACGAGTAATAGTAAATTTAAATTATGATATGAGCTTCAGTGAAAATGAAACAACTAATTTTCAAAATGTGTGCATTCATTAAGAATTTTTTCATTTTATTCATATGAGTTAGAGTCTTATTTATTTTATAATGTTTGGATAAGATCATCTTAAACTGATTTAATTAATGTTACCACGTCTCCAAGCGTGTTTTCTTATCCATAAATAAGATAACAAGAACATTTAGTTGCAACAAATTTCAAAGTCATTTTTAATAAAATGGTAATCATTCATTTTAACTAGATTCCTCCTTGAACAAGATGTGTCTTAATGGAAAATCAATTTTCATATATAAATTTTGTGTAATAGTGGATTATATTTAAATATTTTATTTTCATGTTGTGCTCCTTACAAAGTGTTAAAAAAACAAATTGTATGTCATTATTTGAAGATGATATTTTTTTCTTTAACTTGTTGCCAACCATAATATACTAAATATGAATTGACTTACAAATAAAATTTAGCTCATGAACTCTAAGTCAAACTTAATGTGTGATACATGAGTGTTATTTTGAGGATCACATACTATATAAACTCTATTCTCTTTTAAAAATATGAATGGTGTGCTAAACAAGGAAGGGAATCACACAATGCTACTAGTAGAAAGTGAAAATTTCTTACTCTTTTCTAAAGCCCAAATTATTAATGAACAAAAATCCTTTTAAAAAACCATATAAATGCTAATTTTATGATGTTACTTTAAATGATGAATTCATAAATAATAAACTTTTTCCACATTTAATATAAATTTTTTAAACATGGTATTCCTAAAGAAATATACGTGAGGAAGCTAAGATCATATGAGAATGATAATAAGAAAAGAAAAATATTCTACTTTAATAAGTAACCTTAAAGGATTTGAAGATTGCTGCATATTATGACCATAGCAATCATATTAGAACGATAAAGCTAAGAGAAGTAATGGATATAGGGAATCATAGTGTTATTATGTTTGAACTAGTACGTTCGATCATCATACCAGTACCTTTTTGGGTCATACAATTATGATTGGTGTGGTTAGTAGTTAGTTTAAAAATATTTAGCATAGCATATAATATAGTAATAAATATGGTACTAGTACAATATTTAACATGTTATAAATTGAGTTTTTCTTAATGTGTTACTTTTGATCGTCACTATTGGTATTCAAGAGTCTAAGTTCTAAGAAATGGAAACATGGATAGAGATGGCAAAGGAAAGATAAATTTAATAGAAACATAAACACTAGAATACTTGAGTCCTTAATAGAAAGATAATGTGACTTATCATAATTGCTTTCATAAAATATTTGATTATTTAAGGAGTGTTATTTGGCTATATAAGGTCTTAAAATGAAGCAGGGCTAGAAATTTATATCACCTTCTAGTCATGAGCACTTCTAGGATCACTTACTTAAGAAAATAGTTAAGAAAAGAAGCTAACAATAAGTAAGGAAATGTTGGATCTCATGATTTCTTTAAGAAGTAGATAATATCACCATTATGTGTAGGCCTTTACTTAGTTTCTTAGGTAGGGAACCCTTGATTTAGCATAAAATCTTAGAATTAAATTTGGATAATATCAATTAAACAAATATCCATTAAAAATGTAAATAGAATTTTGATTGAGAACCATTTCTCTTTTCGTTTAAACTTACGATTTTACATGTTTAACTTTGCCTATCATAATGGAAGGCAAGTCATGATAATTCCTTTTGATAGTTAAAATGCCTATTCATATTTAATTCAAATTTCATTCCAAAATCAAGAATGAAGTTTATAAATTTAGTTAATTAAAAATTGGGTAACAAGCTTGACTAATTCTCTATGATGCTATTATGAAATTATGCTTCTAATATTCAAGTTCTTGTTACAATATAAAAAATGACAATGTTTTTCAGTACTTGCTTAAGTGAAGGCAATGAACTGTTGCAATTATTTTATGCTGGAATGGAAAGAAATTATGTGGCTAAAACTTGCAATGTAAATATGAAGTTTTTCATGGCTTTACGTGATGAAAAAAAATTTCCAAAGTCTAAATTTTTCATGAAGTTATTGTTTTTGTTCTTAAATGCATCTTTTTACTATCTATGTTTCCCAAAAGAATCTAATTTTGATGAACATAGAAAGGGACCTTGATTACTCATGAAACAGAAACTTTTTTATGAGATGACTACTTCTATGAAAACGTTAGGTTTCAAATGAACGTTTTGTTTCCAATGAAATGCTAGTTTGATGTTGAGATTTCATTTTTACAATTATGAGTATTTGTGACAAGTGAGTGAAGTAAATTGATATTGCGATTTTGATTGTAATATGAAATTCATGATAAAAATATTTCTTGAGTGTCAATGCTGAAAGGTTTTCAATTTAGCTCTACTTTAAGAAAATTAGGAGCACACACATGTATTGTCAAGTTTAAAATTTTTAATTTAGTTAACAATTTGTATTTGAAATATTGAAAAAACTGGTGATACAATAAAACATTATTGTTTTATGTTATGTTAATATAAAGAATGAACATGAAGTTATGATTTGAGTTTTGGCTTTGAATGTTGCGATTGTAAGCCTTATGATTATGCTGATTAAGCCAAAAACTAAGAATTTTCGTTCAAAGAATTGAACTAGAAAGCTTGAAGTGCTTTGGTGGACTGTAGAAAAAGTCTAAATTTTTACCTTCTTAGGTTCAATGAAAAAGAGATTATGAATTTAAAATTAAAAAGGACAACTAGTACATATCATCAACTCAAAGTATGTATAAAGACCTATTATAGTTGCCCAAGGGAACCTAAGAATTGGTACTAGACTATCGATGACTTAAAATTTAAATTCATTAAGTTTGAAAGCTAAATGATTTTTATTAAATTTGATTATTTGCAATTTGAAATTTAAAAACTAAGGCTTAAAGTTTGAATCTTGGACATGGTTAATCTCCAAAGCAAAGCTAGTAAGGGTTAAAAGTGACTTTCTTCTTTAGAGGTCCTTGGATGAGGTTTAAGATTGCAAAATAACAAAGCATAAATTAAGATAATATAACTCCTAACTACTATAACGCTTGCACAAGTTAACAAAAAAGATAGAAATTAGGATAGGACTATAGATATCCAATCATTGGTGAGACCTTGAGAACAATTAATATAGGGTTATGAACTGATAAGGCTCTAGATTAGTTCATAGAAATGGGCTAGTCGAAATAGAGAACTCAACATTGGCCCTTGAAGAGGCGTTAAGAGAGTCTAAAGGGGTTGATGGTTGTATTTGATTTTGGGTAAACCCTAATCTAGTTTGGATTGTTTAGTAAGATTATGAGTAATCGTAAATTATGCTCTTAAGCCATGGATTAGTGTCCTAAAAGGTAAGGTTTGTGGCATATGTGGCTCATGAGGGGCCTTTTTGTTGGGTACGATTACTTAAATTTTATATAAGGCATGAGAGTCATTATTGGATCTCATTTAAATAAAGGAATGAGAATAAGGGCATTGACTTAACTAATTGAACAAAGAGTTTTTAGCTTGAGCGAGTGCTCAATTTATTTTCTAAACAGTATAGAAAAGTTTGGCAAGTGTTCACAATTAGGCTAGTTAGGAATTATTGGAAGCTTTTGGTAGGCCTAGTTAGCTGTTAGGGTATTGTGAAACTTTAGATTAACTTAATAAATAATTAAGGTTTTAGAAGAATGCTCTAAGATTATGTTAAATGATAAGTTAGAGATATAAGAGATATGTAATGAACTTTTTGATGCTGGACTACGAAACAAAATGGAATGACATTACTGGACAAAAAAGTCTACATTTTTAATGACAGCTTATCATGTAGCAAAACCTAGATGATAGCCTACCAACAAAACTTAGGGAAGTCAGATATACCATATCGTAAGACTCCCACTAGTTTATTATGTTTGTTTGAGCACCATATGCTTGTTCAAGATCAATGCTCGATTGTGGACTAGGTTGTCATATAATAGGAAGTGCAATAAATTTTTTTATGATTCCTAGAGTGAAGTGCAACAAGCCATGAGAGTGGCAGAGCCTTGATGGTGGGCTTCTAGATCATGTGCAAGGGATCTTGAGGTGGTTAAGTCCCATTTATCTAAAGAAAATCGTCAGAGACCATAATGCAAGTCCTATAGTAAAGGTCTATGTGGTAGTTCAGGAAAATAAGAGACCCAAGAGGCAACCCCAATTTATTGGACATTCTATAGTGAAGTGGGGAAATTTAAAGTAGGATTGGAGATTAGAACTTGCATTAAAGATATCATGGCTTTGGAGGAAATGCCAAACAATCTGTAGGGCACTAAGCATTGTTATGCTTTTGATCAACTTAGTAGCTTCATATACCTTTTTTGATATCACTAGCTATACTATTAATTTTATTCTGCTAGATATAATATTAAATTATTAATTTATTATTTTTATATGAAATCTTCAGGACACCTTATTGAGCATGGCTCACTCTCTTCCTTTATATCATGTATAGATGCAAATGGACAATTGTTGACATAGAGTTAAAAAGGGGTATTATTGTCAAAACTTTAAAAGATTATTCATTAGTTGGTATTTTATGATCTTATAGCTTTATTTTCCTAAACAACATTATCATTTATATTCATTTGGCTTTGGATTGTATGGGTTTATTGTAATGGATTTTGAAATCTTTATTTTTAAATTTCATATGATAGACTCAGACCATTGGATTGCTTATGGATCACAAAATTATTTTTTTGATACCAAGGTTTTGTATAGATATTCTTCATCACATGTTATGAAGCTCCCTTTCATGCCATGGAAAAGCTATTACACATTGGTATGTTATTAAACATGGAGTAAACAAGTTCTCGAGTTAACTATGAGTGATTAGTTAGTCTGAGGGCAAGTTTATCTTGGTCTGCGCACACGTGAATGAAGATAAGATAGGGAAATTCTTATTCTCAATTTAAATGACATGCTCAAGGAGTGAAATGTTGTTAGCTAACATGTACCATGTTCTTGTTGTTTATAGAGATGAAGAAAAAAGCCTTTTAAAATGGTTAAAGTTCTTTATGTTAATAAAAATTTCATAATTTTTTATTAGGATTTGGCATCCTTAATTATTAACACAACACTCATTATCACTTATTACAAAAATTAGCTAACAAAAATTTTTTTATTTAAAAGTGAGAACGAAAATGATCTATTAACATAACACTAAAGCTTTTTAGTTCCCAAAATATTTCTTTATGGAGTTCTTAATAATATCATCTAAAAGGGCCACGTAAGTCATAGAAATGTGATAATCAATACAATTGGATATCTAGTTTATCACAAATAAATTGATACTCTCTTAAAATTATGCGATAGATGACACTAGATTGACACTCATATCTCATGACATCTAATAGTTCAAAATCTAGGCTCTACAAATTACATGGACTATTTGATAGAGCCATAAGAGTAATCATAAACCATATGTCATAACAACAAGTAGTCTTGCAAGTTTGAAATCTCTAGTGCTAACATATTATGGCATACGACCAACATTAAAAGATTTTCCTATCACATGGACCACCCTATAATCATGGAATCTTATTGAAACACCATAAGCACATATGCACCCATGATTTCTCATAAAATATTATGTGGCCATCATTGGGTCTACACCATCATGGCTTTCTCATCGTTAGTAGACATTCTTATTTAGCATCATGATTATTTTACTTGCACTTAACTACAATTACCTTACCATAATCTATCATTTATGGTTTCTTCAAATCCCAATTCTAACAATCTAATTCTCTTATAAAATAATCTATTAACTGGTTAACCTAGGGCTTTTACTCTGATTCAATCTACTTGATTGGGTATCTACCAAATTCAAATTTCATGTTTTTGCATCTAATCCTTGCCCATAATAGTAAATCCATAGCTTGAACTAATTGAGTCAAAATACTTTTCTTTAACCATGATTCACATGAATTTCTCTACTGATTCTCGCTTTCCTCAGAAAAAAACTTGAGTCACATCCCTTTCCTAATGAACTGTCCTCAGATGCCTACACCTCAAAAACAATTACCTGGGCTGTCAATCCAAGCCTTAACATCCCAATTCTTGGCTACTAATGATTTCACTGATTAACAAAACTAGATTAAGATTTATCTAAAATCCAAGTCAACATAGGTCATTGTCCAAGCTTTACACTACTCTTGAGGAAAAAATAAGCACCTTGATCACCATTACTTAGGTCTAACTAATAGCATCATCAAATGATGTCCTTATTTATAGTGTGCTTGGGTGTCACAAAATAAATTATGATCTTAATTCAACATTTATTCTTACCTAAAGGTTTACTTAACATAAAACCATAATCTTTCGAAATTTTTGCTGCCACATTCTTAAGTTATTCTAAAGATTATATAACATTTTTTTTGCCTCTATTAACTTCATCCATACCATAGATTCATAGGTTCTCAAGTTTAACTTTGTTTTGAATTTCAAATTTGAGAAATTTAAAATTTAAATCCTAGAGATTTACTTTTCAAATCTAGGATATCCAAAATTAAACTTTAAAAGTTTCAAATTTTAAATCTTATATAATATAACTACTTATTCCTATAATCTGTTCTTTAATCCTATCATTTAACATGTTTAATCTAGGAAAACTAAACATATTAGAGTGGTTAAGTTGCTTCCTAGTTTCCTTTTATTGCCTAACAGAATAAAAATCATTTTGTTACACATAATGAAGAGCTAATCTTTCATAATCTTACTTTAGTGGTCAATTGAAGCACCATAAATCCTTCCACATAGAAGTCCATGAGCTTACTTGCCTTGGAAGCCATTTAAGATCACTTTCTAGGGGGTTTTCTTGCATTCCATATCTGTGGCTGAGCCTTACAACCAATTCAAGAAAAAAACTCAGTCATTCAAGCCTTTTTTTGTTATAAAGTCATTCAAAACCTAAGTGATGCTTTAGTGATAATAACAACATATGTCATAATTTTACAACAACTTTCATAGGACTTCATATGAGGATTTTCTAAGGATTCTTACAGCATCTTCTTCGCTAATAGGATTTATTCATAGTTAAATTACTCACCATAATCTGTAATAAATCTTAATACTTCTAAGATATGTTAGTTACATATTCATACTAGTAGTTCTAGGAAAATATATGTCAACAAAAAATCTTATATTTAATATAGAAAACTACAAAAAGTCTTAAAATAAAATTCATGGCTAGCTTTCTTCAAACATCATACATGCCTCCAACATTTTACAAATTTCTTTAAAATAAATCTTAAAATGACAACAATGCCTTATCTTCAACATAATAGTTAAGTTACACTTAGAAAGCAATATAAATTTTGATAAAAGATTTTTAAGGTTGCATATATCTTAATTATTTTAATTTAATTGAGAGATTTGCATGCAATTTCAAACTAAAAACTCAAGCAATAGACAATATTCAATAACCATTAAATTAGAAAGACATTGTGTAATCATCATATTCTTATTGAACTGAAGAATATAATATGTTATTCTTTTTGATAGAGAAGAAACAAATGTCATTGGACTCTTGTAAATGAGCTCTATTAAATTAAAAATTCATTTTTATATTTTTTATATTTGAAATGTTTTGTTTTTAGGGATTCTATATGATTCAAAAGATATCGTGATTCATACCTAATGTTCTGATCAATCTTGTTACAATCAATCTCTTTAGTGTCTTAGGATGCAACTTTTTAAAATAACAAATCTCTTTTCTTAAATTTTTTATAATTATTTTATTTTGCTAGGTAACTTTACAAGTCCTTTTTCTGACCTCTATATTTCTTTAACTAGTTATGTTACATTGTTTCAACATTTTTCACTTCTGCTCTAGTATATATCTATATATCATATTAAAATAAATTTTTATTGTCACATGTGCTTATTTTTTTTCTAATTAATAGTAAGTCCATTCGACATCCAATCGAGACAAAACAAATGTTGTTGGAACCGTTTCGTTAACCCCTACCTAATTAAAAATCTATTTTTATATTTTTTAAATTTTTTATAGATTTATTTTTCAATCTCTTTAATATCCTAGAATTTAGTTTTTTGATGAATTAGTTTTATTTCTTCGATTTTATCACTTTGATTTTTTTTTATTATAATTTAACACAAAATCTTCTCTTGTGTGACCTTTATATTGACTTGAATTTTTTATAATAGTTTACTTTAATTCTCCTAGTTCAAGCCTTAAAATCATATTTGAATATTCTTAAATTAATATACTTATACATATATATTAATTCATCAAAAAACTAAATCAAAGTGATGGGTCACCAAAGTGGAGGATCAAAGCTACTTAACAATATAACTAAATCGAAGTAAAAACATTGAATAAATTAGTTAAATTGTGTGGGAAAGTTCCATTGTGTGATACTAAGCAGAATAAGTGTAACATCTTTAATCATTGAATTAGCTATGAGTCAAAATAACTTATAAAAGTGCCAAAATACTAAAAAATAAATATTTAAATAATTAACAAAATATTTATTTAAAAAATTTCATAATGACAAGTTAAAGGATGTTTTTTCAACTCCATCAACTACTAAGCCTAGATTTTCTATGAATTATCAATCAGATAAACTTGAACAATAATAAATTTTATTCTTAAATGAGATAAATTAAACCACTTTATATAATCAATCAAAGTAATGTATTAATCTGACCATTTAATTTTTAAAATCACATAATATTATATCCAAATCAATGTGAAATAATTATAGTAATAATATAAATTATAAAACAAAGTTATATTCCAAGATGATAAGGGGATCGAGTATAACTCTTTAAATTAACAAATGATGTATACATAGAAATGTCCTACAAATAATGCCAAAATTTTAGAAATGATATATTTATGAATAAATAAATATCTAAATTTATGGATACTGTCAAGACGAGTTTAATGATGTTTTTGTATCTCAACTGGACCTTGTTTAGAATTATTAAGAATTATCAAATTAAATAAGCCTAAAAAAAACTTATTATTTTAAGATCAATTATAAATTATTTATATCTAAAATGACTTGTAAAGAATACCATAGCTAAATGAAAGTAATGTAAAGGCTACACAAGAGTTGAATTAGTGTTTTATGAGAATTTGTATAACAAAATCTAAATAAAAAATTTTAAGAAATGAAAGAAATTATTTAGGAAAGTTGCATTCCAATATATTAACAAGATTGACTATAAAATCTTTGATTGTTTAATAAGGTATGAATTGAGAGACTATTTAGGAAAATTTAATTCCATGATATTAATTCTAAATAATGTTCGATCAACATGAAACTAATTTTGTTTGACTCATCATGATGGTCATTATAGAATTAAATTCAAATTTTTAAATATTTTTTTAAAGATTTTGTCTTGTTCTATGACACATTTCAATTTGTTGAAGATTTGATGATTAATAATGTAACACTCCATATTAGTACCTTGTAAAGCAACATTCCCTCACAATTCATCTAATTTCTTCAAATGTCTTACTTTCATTTGCTTATATATATTTGTAACATTAAATCTTTTTTCATGTGACCATTATAGTTCTCTAATTTTCTTACATTAATTGCTTCAATATACCTCATTTAAATATTTGAATTTATTTCGTTAGCCTTAAAAATTACAATTTACAATTATTTATGATTATTTTCTTTTTTATATATGAAAATTCCAAATGAAGTCCAATCTAAATGAAATAAACATAATTGAACTCATCTCATTGGTCTATGCCTAATTTAACATTATTTTTTTTATCTTTTTAGAGATTTTCTTTTCTTTGGACTAATTTTGTAGTATTTTAACAACCAAGGGATTTATACTCAATCTTAATAGTATCACATAATGAAACTTTCTTCTATAATATATCTCAGTTTTTTCAAATATTTTGCTTCAAATTGGTTATATCACTATATAGCTCTAAATCTCCCCTTATGTGACCTTTACTTCACTTTGATTTTGTTACATTACATTCTTTTAATTTTCCTTGTTTGAGTGTTAATAATTGGTTACTTAATTTTAAAAAACGGTTTTAACAATAACAATTCTTATTTATTCTCATATGTTTTTGTAAATAAAAAAGTTGTCTGAATAAGAAAATATTAACATCATTCGACTTGTCTCAATGTGCTCAATCTTATCAAATATTTTTCTTATATTTCTATCAATTTTGTTTTCATAGGATTTGGCTCTATTTAAAGGAAATATCTTTTGTTAACTTAATGATAATTAAGGATGTTTTACATAATATCATTATCATAAAATGGAACTCTCTCATATTATTTGTCTCAATTTTTTATAATTGTTCACTTTGAAGGACTTGTATTTTTGTGAAATTCAAATTCTCCTATGATGTTATTATTGGATCTCCTTGATTATGTTACTTTACTTTAACTCAACAAATCTCTTTTTTGCTTTGATATATACAAGCATATATATATATATATTATAATCATAATTTACATTTATTTACTTCGATAATTTATCATAATTCTAATCAAAATCAAATAAAGATTAAATTAACGTCACTGAACTTATCTTGGTGATCCCTATCCAATAGAATATACATTGATATATTTTTGAATATTTCATTTTATCTACAAATAATTCTATTTTTTTTTAAATTTCGTATTTTTTTTGCTATATTACATTATTTCAATTTATCTCATACTAGCTTCATTATACACTTATTTAATATTAATATGATAATTTAATTTTTTTATGCATAATTGTTCTTGTAAATCATAGTAATTCCAAACAAGGTCACATTGAGGTGGAACAACCATCATTAGACACATCTCGATAAGCTCTATCAAGTAAATAATTAATTTTATATTTTCAAATATTTTATCTTCTAGAATTGTTTTTCACTATAAGATTTTTTATTCATGCCTAACATGACAATTAAGGATATTACACTAAATCTCTTAAATATATTGGAATGCAACTTTAACCTATAATTTATCTAAATTAATCAAATTGTTGACTTTCACTTGGTTGTATAACACTGCTTTATTTTATCTTATTTCATAAGAACTAATAATGTCATGTTATCTATGTTTAGTTGTTCTTGTAATTCATAGTAATTTGAAAAAATGTCCAATTTTATTTTCTTCAAATTGTTTTCTTTGATTTCTATATATTACTATGTAACTCGAAATCTCCTCCTAGTGACCTTTGATTTGCTTTCAATACATCACTATAGTTTATATCATTTTAACCATCATATATATGTGTGTATGTGTGTGTGTGTGTGTGTGTGCGTGTGCGTGTGTGTGTGTGTGCGTGTTGTGTGTGTTTGTGTGTGCTTGACATCCAAATTATAGTTTCTTATTAGTTGCACTTTTTTACATTAGTAATTCACTATAATTTTTGTTGATGTTTGATGGGGTTGAAAAGTCTTTAAAATCCTATCAATGAGTTCTATTTAATTAAATTATTTTTTAAATTTTAAAACTTTACTTTCAAAGAATTAGGAATGCTTTATTGAACATTTTGACTCGCATATTGTTTCATGATTGAAAATATTATATTCAATCTTCTTAGCATCTTTGAGTGCAGCACCCTCATATAACTTCTCACTTCTTAAATTTTTTTTGTTGATTTACTATTTAATTCTAAATTTTTATCTTATGTGACTCTTATATTAAATTTTTTTATCATGTTATCTTAACTTATATTATTCAAATGTTAATGTATGTTTAAAATTAAAATTTATTAGTATTTAAGAAAATTTACTTTGATAGTATGTAGTAATTCAAACAATGTTAGGTAGAAATGGAAAAACAATGTTAGACTCAACTCAGTGAGTTCTAATAAAATATTTGTTTTCTTACTTTTTTTAATTTTTTTCGATGAGTTTTGACTAGCATTATTGACAATTTGATCCTTACTTCATTTACCAATTAGTGATGTTTCAATAAATCATTGTATCTTAAAGTGTAACTTTCTTATACAATTTATTCAGGGTTTTCAAAATTTTCACTTTGATTTCCTTGTATAGTGAAGAAACTCTAACTTTTTATTATGCAGCCTTTACGTTGCTTTAATTTTGTAATATTACATTGCTTTAATTAATATTGTTTTAACTTTAAAATCTATTTACTTAATATTATGAAAAATAATTTATTATTACTTTTGCTTGTTTAATATTGTCACTTGTAATAACTCTAAACAATGACTGATTGAGAAAAAATAATTATCATGTACTCATTAAGATGGCCTCTAAACAACTGATCATTCATTTTTACATTTTTAAATTTCATTCATACTTTCTTTGTTGATCAAATAGGTTTTGCATGATATTCTTTTTATTTTGGAATTAAACTTTTTAAAATAATTTATATCATTTATTCAAATTTTTAAACAATAAATGATTATGTTATTATTTAGCTCTATTGTTTTGTTCTGTGACCTTTACATTGCATTTATTTCATTATAATAGAGTGGTTCTAGTTTTTTTCCAACTTTATTATATATTTCATTAAAAGTAAAATAATAAATTTATTTTATTTATGTTTATTTACTATCATAATTCATGTAATTCCAAATGATAATCTATCAAGAAGAAACAAATGTCATTAGCCTAGTCATTACATATGATCCTCTAACTATGTTGGTTGTTACTTTCCTTTAAAATTTATCTTATTTTTTTAAATTTTATTCTTTTGTTTTGTGATATTATTGTGTAACATTAAATCAACTATCATGTTACTTTTCACATTCATAATAATTCTTTTTGAGCCTCCATTAACTTAAGAGCAATGTCACTAGGCCCATCACCATGAGCTATATCTTACTTAATATTATTTTATATATATATATATATATATATATTTCATTATTGGTGATTTTCTTACACACTACAAGACATTTAAATGCATGCTTTAGTTGACTATCGAAGATGTTGCACATGACCTTCTTATTATTGTGATCACAACTTCTTTATAGAATTTATCTTATATTTGTAAATGTTTTCTTACAATTTAGTTATTCATTAACAAACTCTAATCCTCTTCTTAAGTGATCTTTATATAATTTTGATTTAGTTATATTACTTTACTTTAATATAACTCATTTTAGTTTTAATAAATAACTGCTTAATATTAAAAAAATCTTATGTTAATTGTTATGCTTAATAACATCAAGAATTCATAGTAACATTAGATGAGGCTCGATGAAGACGAAATAGTCATTTTTAAATATTTTATTCTATGGCTTTCTTATAATTTAAGAGAAATTTTTATTTATATGATATTTGATGATTGAGGATATTACACTTGATCCTACAAATAACTTTTAAAGGAACTTTTCCAAAAAAATATTTCATTTCTTCAATTTTTTTCTATCATTTATTTCTATTAATTATGACTACAGATCTGCACTCATATGATGCTTACATTACTTTGATTAGCTTATAATACAACTCATCAATTTATAACATTTGAACTTTAATATACAAGTACTTAATATTAATAGAGTAATTTTTTATTGTTTATGTAAAATTAATTTTGTAAATCGCAGTAGTTCGAAAGAAGGTCTATTCAAGCTAAAATAAATGTCGTTAAACTTGTAAATATGAGCTATATCCAAACAAATATTCATTTTTATATTTTTCCCTATTTTATTTCATTTAATTTTAGCATGCATTATGAGACATTTTGATTCATGTCTAATTTTGCAATCAAGAATGTTACACTTTATGACATTAGTATCTTGGAAAGAAACTTTCACCTAAAGTTTATCTCATTTTTTTAAATGTTTTGCATTAAGTTTTTTATATACAATCAAATCGTACTATACAATCAACCATAAGTAATTCCTTCTACACTAGGATGAACGAATAAATCTCAATCCTGACATGTTCCAAATGCTAACGATACCATTTCATGTTTCCATCATTTGTTGAATTCTATAGTTCCAATATATAATTCCACTTCAAATAATCAGATGTTTGAGTCGTGCCAAGTTCATGGACTAACTAAAACATCCGATAGTTATTGCCCACATCCTTACCATATACTACAGCAAATATTCATATACCTTAAACTTTCCTTACAAATTATTGTTAACTGTTGTTCAATTAATTACACAATATGTTAAAAATTATAATATTCCTCAATCCTCTTGGGAAAGGTGTTGATCATGAATCTTCACATATGAAACCATTCATGGTTCTATCCACTTGACACAAATGGTCCAAATTTATAGTATGTGGCACTTAGATGAAAAACATAATGCAGGCTACTTGAACAAATTCCTAAGAAATCCAAAACAAAAACACCAGTGAGCCATAATGGTCCATAAAAAAAATTCTAAGAAAGGAAACTTTAATAGAAACATACCTTAAATAGTCCTTTCTATGAAAACTAACTCTAAAATTTTTTGTTCTATTCTTCACATTTTGTGCTTAAGCTAATGACATGGTGTTTTTGTTCAAGCTCCCTTTACTTATTAATCTCCCCTCCTTTAACTCTTCCTCATCTTCTCATTCTTAGTATCACACATTCGAAATAAAGAGGCTGGGAAGGAGAACAAAAGTGTGTCTTTACATTAGTGAAATTGTTTAACAAATATTAATAATAGCAAAAAATTTCTAATTGATTTCAAAAAATTATGAACTAGTACTTAAATAATAATCATGCCAAAACATAATTAATGTTATGCTAAAAAAATTTCATATGTATGATTTTTGCACAATTATTATTAATTTTTGAGAGTCCATTGAGAATTTTTTATGAAATTTGATATTGTTGTGAATGAGTAATCAAATCCTAAAATGGTTATAATAACTATGAAAAGTATTAAGGGTGTTGCCAAAGAAGTTAAACACCATTATTATAAAAATTATTGCTTTTACATGCTTATATCACCGTACAATAAGTGAGGCACTTAAAAGAATTAATGCATTTAAAAACCTATACTATCTCACTTTGGAAGAGACCTTTGATGATGTTATTACTAACGAATTTAAGATGGAATGAGAAATGAGGTGGAGTCATAGCTAAAATCAATGAAGGATTAGAAAAAATTGGCATTCCATGCTATTCTTCTTACATTCCATGATAAATGTTGATGCAATGTTGGGGTAAAGCTTTTACTTAAAAGTTTAAATGAACTATTTTAGAAACGTGTTGCAAGAAAAAAAAAAAGAAGAACATGAGACACACTAACAAAGGAATTGGAATAGTAGAGGTACACTTTCATGAATGCAATTAACTAGCCACTTTCATGCAAAATATTTAATCATGGTAGGGAAGTGAAGAAGAAAGAAGCAATGTCCATGAATGACAACGAAATGGGGAAGGGCAAAATGGAGTGATTGGAAACCATCATCAGCATGCTTAATTGTCGAGCAATGTTAAGAAGAAGATATGATATGTGTCAAGGCACATCATGAATCATCCCATATTGAAGATGAGGTGGTAAAAATTTCTCCTATAATATGTTATAAACTATTGTGATTGCTTATTGAATGCTTTTAAGTGACTTCCAAGAAAACAAAAAATAGCGTACATCAAACACTACGTTTTAGTTAGTTATCATCAAGAATTAGAGGAAAAAAAGATATCTACCTGAGCTTTAATCAACTATAGATGAACCTCCAAAGGCCAATAGTATCAAAACATAGCACAAAACATTGTAATTATGAATTTAACAAAATAAAATCAAATTATATTTCTTCAATCAAGGGTACAAAGTGTTGCTTATAATAATAAATTTTTTTATGTTGAGAATGCAATATTTGTAACTAATAATCATTACATAAAATGCAACATTGTAAAGAATAACAACATAAGTAAAGTGAACTCACATTACCCCTTGTTTACTTATATTAAAAGGAATAAAAGAAATATTCTTAGTAAAATTCTAGTAATTGGTTGCTAGTTGGCCAAACCTCAATCTAATTGTGCACTGCAATCTAAAGCATAAATATTTATCTTATGTGTATACGTTATTCAAGTGTTTCTTATAACAAAAAGATCATATTGAGATTGTGCTATTTTCATCATCCATTAAAATTATTTCATAAAAAGCGACATTTAAAAGAATTCCAACATAATAAGTAATGTGAATCAAATGAGCACCTATTTTAGTAAAATAAAAAACAATAACGAAAACGTGCCAAGTGTCTTTGGACTTAATTGTTGGTTGGCCAAACGTAGTTCTATTTACAAATAAAAATCTAAAGCATAGTGTTTAGGCCAACATGCACAACATATAGAACTGTTGTATGTAATAATAAATTTGGGTTTGTTGAATATGTGCTTGCTGCATCATATGCTGCATTTGTTAAATATAAAAGGTCACATTTAAGACAATTGCTACTTTTGAAGTAATATGAACACTAGGTACCCCTCTTTTTCTTAGATTAAAAAGAACAACAAATATGTGACATATAAATTTAAAAAAATTTATTGTTAGATGTCTCGACACAAATTTGATTTAGTACCAAAATCTAAAGCAAAGATGTCAAGCCTATGAGCATACTTTATTTAAATGAATTAAAATTGGGCAAGAACGTATGTGGAGACATGATAATAAGTTTTAATGACTACTTTTGAATTTTTTTTATAAGTTCTAAATTTTTTCAAGTATCCAATTATAAAGAAAGATAATGAGAGAACGAATTGAACCATTGATATACTTTTATATATATAACTTGTAGTATTTTTTGATATATACAAAAGTTTAGGGGAATGAGACAATTCATTATCCTTTCATAACTTGGACTTACATGGTACATGTTCAACAAGTAATAAAAAAAATTAATTTTTCTTAATGAAATACAAAAAGGAGGAGAGGTATATTTTAAAAGAAAATATTAATATAATCCCTTTTATTTGTTCATTGTATTTTTAATTACATAGATAAAAGTGTAGAAACATTTAGGTGGAACATTTGCAAGCTTACATGCATTTAAGTGTCTATTTATTTCATTATTCTTTAGTGCCTTTGTCATAACTAAGTGTGGTACATAATAATAAAAGTATCATTTTGTTGTGATACTAATGCTTTTCCTTACAGTGCTTTTAGGTCACTTTCCTTATGATTATGTAGCTTAGAAATTTCGAAAGTGAGGTATGAACTTATTAATTTTTAGTGTGTGGTGAGAACTTAACTAGAATAGTAGATAAACACTTGAGCAAAAACTTTAAAAAGTTGTTTTTTAGATTGTCTTAACTTTCTATTAACTTTTTAAGGTCTATGACAATATTTTTAAGGCTATAAGATAATGATGAGGTTTATGTGTAGGAAAAAGGTTTCGAAATATTCCAATAAAGAAATTAAATAAATATTATTTGGTGCAACTAAACGCTTAAAAGTTATAAAAGTTTCCTTAATTAGACAAAATTCTAATAAACATTTGTACATCATTTAGGACTTATAGGTTGAGATAAAGATATTCGTTATCATGCAAAATATTTTGTGAAAACGTTTTTAACATTCATTCATTTAATTCGAATGTACAATCTAAGATGCCTTCTTTTGTAATAGCATTGCAATTATGTTAACATCTAAGAGTCTCAACCAGAAGTGCAAAAACAATTTCTAAGCATGTTTCAACGAAATGTAACTATTCCTTAGAAGATGCTCAACAACATTCAACAAATAAAGTAAATAATGGATTTTAAATTGATCTAATTTTACAATATTTTTGGAGGGTGAAATGAATGACTAATCTTCTTGTGCAAATAGCGACCAAAAACATAAAATCCAACACTTTCAACTTATAACAACTACCAAACAATTGTAAATATGTCATTAAACATGATTACATTTAATTTCCCTATATAGGAAGAAAATACAAGAAAAATGCAACCACATCAATAGATTTGTATAAAAAAATGCAATTAATTTTTGCTGTCATCTTTTGGCTCTAATTTAATGTAACCCAAATGATTTAAGCTCTTTTTGATTGAAATGAAATAACAATTTTAAAAATATAACTTTTAAAGATCATCATTTATATTAAAGATTATGGAAACATAAGCATGGCTATTGGACCACAATATATCACCTTAACATTTCTTATCCTTTTAAGGAAGAATTAGATGGATTAGGTTGAGTTTTCCTTTCATATCATCTAACATAAAGGCTGTGTGCATCATTATCATATTAGTTTTTTGTTTTAGGACTTTGTAATTGTGAGATTTATTTTATTTCTTTGCCGCATTTTTTGAACATTATCTTTTTTACTTTAATTGGTTATTAGAAATGATTTTAGGATTTAACACCCAATTGTTATAGGATTATTTAGAACAATGTTATATAGTGTGTGCGGGGTACATTTGCCCATTGCTTTATAAGTAATCTTTGCAAATGTTTATGGGCTCCTAATTACCAGTATGGTGTATCAACATTTGCAAAATATGACTTCATGTTTTTTGCTTTCTTCCATTTAGCTAACAGTGGGCATAGAACTAAATTTAGCTCAAAGCATCAACAAATCACCTATGCACTTATTTAGTTACATCCTATGTATAAATTGTTCCTAGTTAGTTAGAGTTTTAATATAAGATTGCCAAGGAATGAAGAATTTTAACATACTTCTACTATTTTCAATTATTTACATTGAGATTTCATTTTTTACAAGTCACCCCATGACTTGTATAAACATCTAGCTCCAATGTTTAACATTGTTTAACTTCTTTCCAATTCAGTTATTTTAGTGTAGACAAGGCATTTCCAACTTTCAAAGGACAAATACATGAACTACACTGACATGAAATCCTCTCAAATTGATCTAATTTATAATTCATTTTAGAAGAAAGTTTGTAATCGAGCAATAAGTGAGAGTTACTCATTCGCTTTTCGAAGGTCACTTTAATGATTTTCAAAAATTTGATTGAGTGAATTTTGTAGCTTAAGTTGATGGTAGCATTATACTCATCCAATGTTTGTGAAGGAATTCTAATTTAAAATTTTTCTACAAAAAGCATTCATTTAATATGTCAGGCTACAATTTGTGATAACTATTCAATATATTTCCTAAGATCATCAAATTGTGCGTTAAAAGTACATTTGATTTTGAATAAGTTATTCTTGTAACCTTGTGTGGGAATTTCATGACAACAAAATGATATACTTTTGTTTACCATTGTGTGTTGTGATATGTTGGTTGTCTAAGCTTGCATAATAGTACAGCCTTATGGAATAGTTTTTGATGGACTAAATCTAAGGCTCATCTTCACTAATATTATTAAAATAGAATATTAAAAATTATATAATATATGATGTGACACATATATTAAAACATAACCAACACTTTTACATGTCTAATGGACATTATTGGTGCATTCTTTCTTATATTTCTATAGATATCATGAGATTGCATAACCTAATAAATGATTTAACTTGTGCATTAACAAAAATGCACAATAAGGAAAGTGCTAAAATGAAGGAAAACAATTTGTTTTGTATAATAACATTATCTTTTAATGTGATTATTTCATGTAACAAGTGAGGGTGACGATGAGGGACTATAGTCTAGTCGCCAAAAAATAGTGTCAACCTCATCTTATCGTATGAACTTTATTACTATATGTCATGATCATTTCACCCAATTATATGATCTCTTAGACTATTCATGGTGATTATGAATAGAAATAGAATTGTTTCTAAAATATGATGTTAGAGCATCGCACTTGTATGATCTATGTGAGTGCAAAAGAACAAAGCCGATAACTAAACCCCAAAAGCTTAATACAATATGATGTTAATGTATTTTACAGTGAAAGACTATCACAATAAGGAGCTAAGCCCTTAAGTAAACTAAAGGGACACTATTTTGCCATAATATGGCACTCATCAAGAAAATGTGATTGTTCTTAAATAAATAATTCAAAAATAACACATACGTAAAAGTGGAATTTGAGGTGCTCGTACAATATAATGTTGCTCATCATGCAAGTATGATTCTTCACCAATAGAGAGCATTAAAAATCTATGATTATCAAGGACTTAACATGTTTGAGTGGTACAATGTTACCATTGCATATATATGATTGTATCTAACAAAGAGCTTATGTATTGAGTGAATGAAGAAAGCTATCATAAGTGTGGTGCACAAATATCGTACTGTATGATCCTTTCTAAGATTGAGAGTAAGAATGAGTTGGATAGTTTGCTTTAGTAGATGACTAAGTCATTTTATAATATCATGCAATATAATTCGATGCTAAAACCTTACAATGACAAGCTAATAACATAAAAAATTCTAGTAGTTCAAATATTATTACCATTGTCATAAAAGACTTATTAGGCATGGTTTTAAACATATAGAACAAACAACTACTTAAGAAACAATTGATGCCACCATCATGCATTTACTAAAAGAGGCATGTTTTCTTTAACAAAATTCTTCATTGCTCCCCACCACTATAAAGCATTATAGCAATGTTAAAGCAACATAAAAAAGGAGTGCAACTCTTCCTTTCTTTTATAATTCTCTTGTTTATTGATACCATTTTATTTTTCATTTCATACTACTTGTGTCCCTTACCATCTTTTTTCAACTTGTAGGTTTCATGTAATGTTTGCATAAAAATGTTCTTATATAGGTCCTTTTAGTAATTCTTTCAATTGACTGATTTGAGACTTTGTTGTTTATGCCTAATTTTATTCCATCATTCATCCATTAGTCTGTTACCATTGTATGGGTTTTCAATCATCAATCTTCTAACAAAATGTGTTTGCAGTAGAGTTAGTAAAAGGCTAGAGATGGTTAGAGGTTTATGATTTATTTGAACAAACTAAAATGTTGGTGTCATTTGTTATACAACATTTACAATAACTTGTTACTTCACACAAAGGCATAGAAAAGTAAATAAATTTTTTTACTGAAGACAAAATTAATCAAACTATTATGTTTTAAACATTCTTATAATGTGTATTTCATAGTGGTTGCAACAAAGGAAGATATTTTTATGAATGATCAAGATGGCTTAAAAGTTCATATAAAAATTAACCAAATTGGATGAGGGAATGTCTTCACATCATCAACCTTTTTTAAAGGTGAATATTATTTGTATTTGAAAACTAAATAAGTGTTTTCCTTGAATCTGTAGATCTAAACATTTACGACATTATAGAATACCCCTTTATTTTTCCATAAAAATTGCAAATACTATATAACTTTTGAAACCCATTAGTGAACTAAATGTGTATGAAACACTTAATGTTCAGTTAAATTCTAGGCTTATAAAGATTCATCATTGTGGTTTTTCTACATTATAATATAATAAGCTTATGATTTTAAGAATTGATTAAGATATTATTGTTAAGTTGGAGGCTTCTTATGAGGGCAATGAACAAGTAATGGAAACTAAATTTAATATGTTATGACATGATTATGAATTATTTTACATTTCAAGAAGTGAAATAACTTGGTGCATGCTTATTTAATTTATTAACATTATTATTGCTCTATCAAATTTAGGAAAAATTTTTCCTAATTTTTAGCATGTGTAGAAGAATCTTTAAATTTTTAGGTATTATATAAGGGATATGATTCCTTGGTAAAAGAAATAAAGCACTATTAGAATATTTTAGCACTTTAACTTGACAAAAGATTTTGTGAGTTAATGACCAAAGAGTCTGAGTTAGTAAAAAGAAAATATGGGCAAGTCTTAGTACTTGAAGAGAGAGGGAAGAAAGAAGAACCCAATGCATTAAAGACTAACATGACCTCTAGAGTTAAATGTTAAAATACTAATCAGTTTTCTTTACTTTCTAATGGGTGCTTGTGTTGACTTCAATGGCAAGGAGTAGGTAAGAATGCTATATGGAGTGGAAATTAATAAGTAAGGTCTAACATTAAGGAAGAGTGCATATAAAATGAATGAAAAAAGGCCCTAACATAGCCAACCTAATTTCCCTATCAACCTTGAGAATATGGAGAAGCTCAAAAATGATGGTCAAAGAGTAAAGCTATGAAAGCTATTTAATTGACTCAAATGATTCCAAGTCACGGAATGTGGACAAAAATGAATGTCTCATTTGTTTGATGAACAATGATGGAGGTATTGGTCCAACATCTGATAGAAATGTTATTCTACTTCTTATGATCATTATTAAGAATAATCCATTGATGCATGCTTTAAGAGTACAAAATTACTATAAGAACTAAATGGTAGATGATTGACATATTGCAACGAGTTATGAGATTAGAACTATAGTTCATTCAGAATTTGCAATGTATTTTTGGGTAAATAAAAATATTTTAAACATATTTGATTCCATAGTTTTAGTTACCACTTGAAAGAGGGTCATTAGTATTTGCATTATAAGTAACTCATTTATCTCCACTAAGAACATACTATTAGATAAAGAACTAAAGTGTTGTTTTTTGTGCATTAGATAGTTATGCAAATGAAAAACCTCTAAGAAATGTGTAACTGGAAATGATAATAAACCCCATCTTTTCTCTTTAGCACAAAATAATTATACATTAGAGTTAAAGATTTTTGAAGTAAGTGGCATATAATGTTTTTATCATAAGAGGCTACGTCATATCAGCCTTTTCATGCTTAAGAGATTCTTAAATATTAATTTGTTAGATTTTTATAAAATTTTCAATATAATGATGGGAATATCTATGGACAAAGATAAAATGGCAAGTAATCTAAATCCTCTTTCAAACAAAAAATTAATTTGTTACTAAAAGACCCTTCGAACCTTGATACTTATTAGAAATGATTCATCTATGTGGTGTTTTGGAACGAGATAGATTCACATCAACCTCATTTGAATTAGGGCCTTCATTGCTCATATTTTAGTACATCATATTAGGACACACAACTATTTAACAAATATCAAACATAATAAATGCCATAACAATCTTTGGTTTATCATAAATGCACGTCCTACTTTCAGCGCAGTGTTATTATCAAGGTATCGTTCACTAGGTCACTCCCTAAAACATGAATAATGATGATATCACTTTGACACGACATGTTTTTAGAATAATTCATTTTTCCACTTTATCTTTGCCACATAGTAAGTCAACATTACTCATATTAGGTAAATATTTCTACATGCTCTTAATTTAGTATGATCACAATATTACATCTACTCTTGGTCAAGTACATTAAACTGGCATGATTAATAATCATATTTTGTTTGGGTAGTAACCTTTAAATTTAACTTATGATAAAACTAAAGCCCATGGGCCATGAATAATGTTAGACTGTACATGTGGCGCAAACTTGCCTTATGTTCAACTTGTAAATAATATATATATATATATATATATATATATATATATATATATATATATATATATATATATATTATAGTATATGTATATATATAGTCAAATGTATATGGATTTTTTACCATGAAATCATCACATAATTGTATGCCGATACGAGAACTAAGTTTTTGCAGATGTAACATCAAGAAGAATAGAAAAAAGGCTTTCTTTAAAAATAGATTTCGAAAATCCTTCTAAGGCAAGGGACGATTGTTAGATGAAACAATCATTCACATGAAACATACTTCTTCTTGAATTGACATAAATGTTGTCATGGTAAAACATTTTTTTGTTTGTTTGAATAGAGTTTAAATTTTTTATTGGAAACATTTTTCAAAAATCTCTTATGAATTATAAGAAAGAACTTGCAAAGTTCTTGTAGTATTGCTTTATTTAATTTGTTATTTCTAAAATGTATGGATAAATTTAGTATTTGAGCTAATGTTGATATTCAATATTTTGAAGATATTTGTACAGAACGTGTAAGTTCAAAAGAGAGGTTGATTTGAAATGCAAGCAATGAGATAGCGATTACTAAATAACAGCTTTGAATTTTTAGTCAATGACAAAACAAGGCAATGAAATCTTGCCTTATAGGAATAGTATGCTCTTTATACCTTCCATTTCTTTCCCTTAATCTTCTCAAGTCTCTTGCCTTGAAACATAAGTATGGTGAGTTTGTGGGGTAGAACAAGCCACAATAAATCCTTTGCCTAAGGTGTTTCATGAGGCTTTGGATCCATCACATGATAAAATTTGCAAAATGGACATAATTCATGGGAGAGATTGACATCATGTTTGACGAAGTTGCAATTTGCAAAATGGACTCTTCCTTTAAACGCTTGTTGATATGAAATTATCACATTAGTAACCAAATATGAAAATGATTTGAGCCATTTTTAACAAAATTGGGTTATTTAATTGCTTTCTTGTTGGGATGCCAAGACAATTAAGACATTCTTATAATAATAAGCAAGGAGGAAGATTACCTGGAATGTTGACATCATAGAGCTATGAAGACCATAGCATTTTTAGTGTAGATTTCCAAATAGCACAAAGATTTTTAGTTAAATACATAACCTTCTCTATGACTGGCCTAGATCTCATTTGAACATTTATTGATGCATTTCTTTAGTAAGGCAACAAGATATCCACTTGCTTTGGCAACTACAACTCCCTTAAAAATTTATGCTACAATGATGAATGATTTGTGATCGATTTTGCAAATGATTTATCAATTCCATTTATGACAAAAAAAGAGATGGATTTTTGCATTAAACATAATATGATAATCTATGAATTTACCCTCAAGGTAATTGCAAGTAAATCTATGATATAAAATACTATAAATAAATCAAATTTTTGTGAAGTCAACAAATTCTAATAGAGTTTTCTAGTGATTCAACCACATTGGAGGAATTGAATTTAACTAAATTAGGGTTGATGAATATGATACAAAAGTAGAACAAAATTATGCCACACTTCGACAATTCTTTGCTTACAGAAGGACCACATAAAAGGTGCTATTAAATGTTAGCTATAATGTTAAACTTCTGGTCGAGAACATAGAAAAGCTTCATTTGATATGAAAATAACAAGGGAGATTCATAATATCCTACGAACAATTAAATCTACGAACACAAAGACAAATATAATCTTCAACTAGACAATAGATGATTACATAAATCTTAAAGAAGATGATGGGAAATGTAAACACTTAACTTCACTTTTTGATATGGAAGGTTCATTTGATAAAGATAAATAAGAATACACCTTTAATTCACTTAAAGAATTTAGTGATGAGATTTATTATCATGCTAACAATTTAAGGATAATCAAATGTGAAGACAAATTAGGAAAAAGTCCAAGTGAAACTTGTTAGCAATAAAGGGTTCCACGAAAGCTCTCATGACATTCAATTTTATGAAAAATGACTTACAATGAATAGGATCTGTTTTTTGAATACCATGATAGCTTCAAATGAAAGCTCACTTTGTTAGAATAACAAATTATTTAAAACAAAAATATAGTTATGATTGCATTAATGGAACTAATCGTATATTGAGAAAAAAAAGTCATAGTTGACATAGAGTTTGGTTGTAGTTTTTCCACTATGTAGGAGATGTCTTTAACAAGATTTTTTTACAACATAAGAAAGGATTCGATTGCTAAATTTTGAAGGATGAGGGGAAATCCCATAAAAATGCATCATTTAGTTGCACATTCTTTTACACTAATCCATTACAATCTAAATGAAGGACATTAGGAATAATCTCATTTAGACTACTAAGGGCACTAATAGGCTATGGATTATATAAGTTGATTTCATCGAATTGCATTGCTTGACAAATATAAAGGACATTCCTTACTAAATATTGAAGTAATGTATTAATTCTAAGAATGTATTAGTTAGTGTAGCTCAAAGGAATTCCTTTTTATTTAGCCCTAACTCACATGGGCAAGTGAAACGAATGAACTAATTCCTACAATTTTATCACAACATCTTCTCAGAAAAAGAGCTAATCATACCCAAATGCTTATTCATTTTATAAAAGAGTTTCCTTCAAGCACTATAGGAGTTAAAATCCAAAACGTGGGGCTAAAATACCAAACATTTGTTTATATAATGGAACTAAAATTGACAATACCAGTGGCTAATCAAATGTGAGCGACATGCAATAAAATTAAAAATAATGAAGGATTACATCAAATAGTTGAATAATGAAAATTTGGTAACATCTTCTATTATACCCATCAAATTTTGTATCCAAAGTATGTGATTCGTAGTTTAATCTACCATTCAAAAGACTAAAATGTTTTAATGATAAGGTTAGATTTATATCAAACATGTTTGATGTGAGTCATAAAATAACATAATAGAAGATTTTATGTTTTTATGAAAGCTAAAAGCTTGCTTGAAGGCTAAATTGTGAATATTGAGCATTACAAGCCTAGGAAAATGTATAGTTCCTTTTTGCAATGACAACTATAAAAAGGTAGGTGTCAATGGGCCATAAAAAAGACTTTTTTTGGTATTGTATGACATAGATATCATATTGGTTGAATAGTGACACAAGAATTAATGCCAGTGATGTAGGATTGTAATTTGTCTTCATACAATATGGTCGCAATAATACATATAAGGATGATTGTCTATTTAATTGTATCTGTGGTCATACAATCTTAAAAGAAAGGAGATGTACAGGTATAGTAGTAAGAAATACAAATATAGTAACTATACAAATATTTTTAGCTAATACAAGCATCACAGAAGAGAATCGTCAAGTTATGAGGGAGGAATGTGGTGTATCTTTCAGATTGATAAAGAATATTAACTTTCGATAATGTCATGGTAATATTGTATGTCGTAGCTCTAAAATTTATAATAATATGAGATACATGCAAAATCCTCTTACATTTACTTGCTATGGTTCTAGGTTTCATAAAGGTTATGATGTGTATGTACAACAATTTACATATTGTAGCTCTCATTCAAGGTGGAAAAAATGAGATATTTGGAAGCATGAATGGCTCCACAATCTTTTATGTGTACTTTATAGTGATGAACACAAGATATGTGGTGGATGCTTCCATATAATCATGTCAAAATTGAAAACATGAAAATTGGGAATGCATATGTACTAACTAATGTTAAATGCCCACGAACAATGTTTGTGTTAATTAAATAGTGATTATTCTTTAGCTAGTTCAAGTCTAATGGAAGTAAATTCTTTGGCTTAAGCACAAAAATTCTTTTTCTAATTCCAAATGTAGATCCTCTTATTATAAGTTAAAGATGCTAATGTAAATCCCAAATAAATGGCTTGCTGAATTTTGAAGCTATAATTTTGTTGGATTTATCATGATTGTAATAATGTGCTATTTAAAATTTTTTTATGCTACAATGTTTATTTTATGTTTCAAACTCATGAGTTTTTTTATCGATAATCTAATGATTTATTAGATTAAGAATTATACAGCATCATGTTTTAAGATTTCTTGGATATGGTTTGATTATACTATAATATACATTTTTAAATTCCTATTTTCTACATGTAATTTTTAATTAATTAGATGTTATCCTATAGAAATTTTTAACCATGATTGAAAGAAAACAAAAATCATGGACTGACATGTATGAGAAAAATTTGTTGTCTTACTTATAGTCATGCATATTACTAATATAGGCTCTTGTTGGTGTTTTCATTGTGTAACTTATATTTCTTGGAACAATTCAAAATTATTACAAATTATGTGTTATTATATTTAGGTAGGAACAAGAAATAATCATTACAAAAATTTAATATGTCGACTTAGGAATGTTTTTGTTTAACTTTTTTGGCATGACCTAAGAAAGAAGTTTACCTAAACATCACACACACAAATTTGAAAATTATGAGCAAATGGGGCTGATTAACTCAGATTAAAGATGACATTAAGAAGAAGGGCCGAACTATAAGCCAGTGATGCTGAGCTCTTGGGTTCGATGTTAGGAGCCCATAAGAGTCTGGATTAAGTGTTATTTAGATAGCTCAATTTCAAGCTTAATAGTTGCGATAGGCTTGGCTAAGGAACATTCACTAAGATTTTGGATAAACCTTCTTTGAGGTAGTTTGAAGGGAATAATGATGACTTGCATTGAATTAAACTCTTAGACCATCAATCAACAAGCTAAATGATGTTATAGTATTGTATGTATCTTTGGAAAAGAATTTGGGAATTGTAAGGGAACTTAGACTAGTCTACCAAGTATCTATTGGTCACTTATCAAACACATTTTAACCCATTTAAGGATTATGTTAATGATTTTGAGCAAAGGATGACTTTTAACAAGTGTGAGTTCTCAAGTTGTGGCTTAAATAAGTTAATGGAATGTACTAATACTCCAAGATTAGGCAAAAAGGTGAGAACTAGACATAATAATAGAAAATTTGAAAAGAAAGGATACACCAAATTTATAAACTAGGGTTATAAAATACCTTAGGTTTGTTAAGGTAGCCTAATTTTGCTTTGAGAAGACACAGATGGTCTGGATGATGGAGTTGTATTTTAAAGAAACACTAGGATCACTCAAATGATAGATCAATGTTAGTTTACCATAGATAAACACAAGTAAAAGAAAACTTATATGAGAATCAAAGTTTACATGATGATTACAGTGCTTAAAATGTAGTGGACTCTTATTAATCAGCCTTTCAACCGATGTAATGTAATATTTGATAAAATTGATAATAGAGCTTGTCTTAAGTATAGAGGTTGCATGCTACTTTATTATGACATCATAGGTGTCTTGATATTCTTATGTTTATAGTGATGAAGTGCCATTTGTTGTTAGAAGTCAATATGTAATAACGTCTTGTCCATCTCATTAATAAAGCTCTAAGAACTTTTGTGGGAGTTGACCCTTAGACCAATGAATAAAAGTATGATTGGAACAAAACGAGTCTTTAGCAACAAACAAGACAAAAATGGAAACATAATTAAGAACAAAGTAAGAATAATTGCAAATGGTTATAGCCAAATTGATGGCTTAGATATTGAAGAAATCTTTGTAGCCTAACCTAGCTTATGTTAATACGAAGATTTTTAGCTTATCCTTGCTACAAGAACATCAAACTATATCAAATGGGCATTGAAAGTGATTGAATTGGTTATATAAATAAAGAACTTTATGCAACACAATGACCACGATGTAAAGTTTATGGTAAATATAATGAAGTGTATAAATTAAAAAATTATTTATATGAGCAAAGCAAGCACCTAGAGTATGGTATGATAGAGTGTAATTTTCCAGTTTCAAGTGGTTTCACAATAAGAAAAAAGCTAACACATTATTTATTAAAAACAAAAGAGAAGACCACCTCATACATCTAATATATGAACATGATATCGAGTTTAGAGCTAGCAATGATGGTTGAATAAAGCTTTTTTTTAATAAAAAAGAAATTTAAAATGAGTTTAATAGATGACTTACATTTTTGAAAGTCCTTGAAATAAAACAAACCTCAAATGGAATTTTTATATAACTAATTGAAATACCTCAAAAAGTGAGCAAAATCTTTAAAAACTATTTTAAAAGCATAAAAAGAAATATTTCATTAGATAGAACAGATCAATATGACTCTAAAAAGGTTTATTTCATCTTGTTTGAAGCTCATTTTGAGTTATATTAAATTACCTAAATAATTAATCATAAAAAAATAATAAATTATTATTGTCAAAATAAATTGAAGTGACGTAACATAACAAAATCAGAGAGTTGTTTAGGTCGCATGAGAATAGAATTAGAGTTTCATAGAACTTTATCAAATGAAAATATAAAATTGTGAAAAAAATAAAAGAAATTGTGATGGACAAATGCATTTTAAGATGCTATATAGATCAAGTGTATTACCCCGAAGTGTCAAAGTATATACGAATAAAAATGACCCTCAAAGTATGACAAAATCATCAAAAAAATAAAAAATATAAAAATATATTTAATTAACAAGACCTCATCCAAACAAATCCAACAGTGCTTTTTTTATCTCCATTTGAACTAATATGGCATTACTATGTTTTGCAATTATAAAGTAACATAAGAAATAATAACTTATTATTTTAACATTAAGTGTCTATATACACACACACACACACACACACACAAATATATACATATATATGGAGTAAGATAAATTGAAGAAATATAATACAAACGTAACACACTAGAAGAGATTTATAGTTACATAGTAATATGACCAAATAAGGGAAAAATTTGAAAAAAGATATAAATTATATATAAAAGTTTCATTCTATGACACTAAGAGTCCAAGTGTAAAATCCTTGATCAACAAATCAGATGTAAGACAATTTACTTTCTAATGTGTGCAAAGATTAATGATAATTTTTTTAAAAATTTAAAAATAAATATTTAATTCGATCTAACACGTGAACTCAGGTTCAACAACATTTGTGTCATCTCAATTGGCACATAACTTGAAATTAGTCTAATTTACCAATATAAATAAGCATAAGTAATAATAAATTATTATTATAATATAAATTAAATTTTTATTAAATTTTAAATTAAATAAATTGAAACAACTTAATATAATCAAATAAAAGTGATGTATAAGTCAAAAGAGGTTTAAGTAGGGTTTTGTAATGGTATAGAAAAATGAAAGTGAAAAGTTCAAAGAAATCATATAAAGTTTATTAGAAAGTTGCATTCTAAAGGCACTAAGGAGATAGAATATAACATACTGAATTGTCAAATTAAGGATGAATCATGCTATCTTGTAATGTAAAGAAAAAGCTAAAAAAACTATTTAAAAGTATAACAATGAATATTTAATTTTATAGAGCTCATCTATGTCAGTCTAATGATGTTTTTGCCTCTATCAAAGTACATTTTAAAATTATGTGAATTAAAAATAAATAAAAATAATAATAATAATACTCATTTTAATATTATATATGTATATATTTATATTATAGTAGAAATGAGAATTAGCATTTCAGGTAATGTTAGTAATTAAAGCTAAAAAGTTTGAAAGAGTTATATTTCTTAGGAAGCATGAATTCTAAAATACTTAGTCAAACAAGTGCAACATCCTCAGTTATTAAATTAGATAAGAAGTAAATTAATTGTAAAACATGTCTAAGCTTTGGAAAATAAAATATTTAAAAATATATTAACAAATACTTAGTTGAATAGGATTATGGAGGCAAGTCCAGTGATGTATTGTTTTGTTTAATATGACTTACTTCAGCATTACTAAGAATTATTGAAGTAAATATGGCTATATAATAAGAAATTATTATTTTTAATATTAACTAAAGAGCTTATTTAATGACTTTTGTTTCACCTAGATTTGACATTGACTGGAATTATTATGAATAATAATATTAAATAAGAATAAATGGTAATACTATTTTATTATAATATTTAATAAAAATGCATTAATGATGAAATGAGATAAATGGAGGAAATCTAATATAACTAAATCAACGATATATAAAAGTCAAATGAGAGGAGATTTAGAGTTACATATTGATATAATATAACAAATGCAAAAGAATAAAAAATGTAATAAATTATAAATGAAAGTTACATTCTAGGATATTAGAGAGATAATTGCTAATGTCCTTAATCATCAAATAAGGTACAAATCAAATAGTATCAAGAAGCATGCCAAAAACTAAAATATAAATTATTTTAAAATATATAAAAAAAATATTTCATTGATATGGATCATTTAGCAAACTCAAATGACATATTTTGTTGCCTCTATATCAGATGATTTGAAATTATATAAATTACAAAAATAAATAGGCATAAATAATTAGCAAAATTTAATGTTAGATGTATATATTTATATATTACAACTTAAGCAACATAACGTAAACTAAGGTAGTATAACGAAGTTAAAGAAATATAAATGTGATATAAGGGAAGCATTAGAATTTCACAATGACAATGCCAAATTAATGTTAAAAATGTTCAAGAAAAGAGATATGTTACTCAAGAATTTGAATTCAAATAAACTAACTTGATGGAGTCTAACATCCTCAATCATCAAAATTGTTATGGATTTAATTATCTTGTAAAGTATGTCTAAAGCCAAGAAATAAATTTTTAATAATGTGGGAAAAAGTATTCTATCAAATAGAGCTTAAAGAGACAAATCCAATAACATTAGTTTCAACTTGATCAAAACAAAATATAATTGTAGTGAATTACTTTTAAATATGTAAAACTACAATAAATAATATTCTAATAATAAATATACATTAAAGCTAAATTTATATTAAGAGATTACATGAAATGACATAAATTGTAATGGAAATTTTTTTCTAAGATATTAAGGAGTTAAAACATCACAACCCCAATAATAAAATTATGTCTAAATCAAAATACCATATAAAATATGTCATAAGGTTAAAATAATTAAAATATAAAAATAAAAATATTTTTGAATTGAGTTCATTAATAAGAATCCAACTATATTTGTGTTATCACGATCAGTTCTTCATCACATTACTACAAATTACTAAGGTAAATAGTCAGAAGTAATGATAACTTATTTTTTTAATGTTAAGTAAATAAGTAATAAAAAAATATGAAATATTGAAGCAATGTGATATAAAGAATCGAGCAAAAATAATCAAAGAAAAGAGATAAATAGAACGAAAAAGTTGCATTCCATGATACTAAGGAGATCAAATATAGTATCATAGATAGCCAAATTATGTTTCAATTGAAGGGCTCTGAAAGCTTGCCAAAATATTATAAAAAATTCAAAACAATAAAAAAATTAATTTGATAGAGATGGTATAGATGCGTCCAACAACATTTGTTTCCTCTGTTTTGAACGTTCATTTAATTTGTAACCATCGTATACAATTTATCACTTTTGTGAAAATGATTTGATTTGATTTAGATACATTACTTTAATATGCTAATTTGTCTCTCATATGAGATTTACCTCAAAATGAATTAGCTATATTACATTCCTTTGCTAATTGATACTAACTCCGAATAAGGTATTATCAAGTTGACATGAATATCATTAGACGTGTCTCGATGAGTACTATCTAATTAAAGTTTTAGTTTTACAATTTTGAAATATTCTATTTACTATTTTTTTTGTTCTCTTTAGGAGAAAGTTCTATTCTCATATAATTTAGTTGTTAAAAATTTTAATATAGGTACCCTTAGTATTTTTTAATGCAACTTTCTTACAAAATTTATCTCACTTCAAATTATTTCTTTAAGTTGTTTTTATTGCTAGGAAACTTTGATTCTCTTCTTATGTGCCCCATACTTTACTTTGATTTTTTTGTATTATATTTCTATAATTTATCTCATTTGAGCTTTAACACATGTCAACTTAATATTTAAAAAACATTTATTATTATGAAAGCTTATTTACTTAGTTAATTAACATTAAACCTAAGCCAAGTACTATTGAGTGGAAATAAACTTTGTTAGACACATTTCAATGACCTATAATAGTTTTAATATTAATTTTTTTAATGGTTTTGACATGCTTTACGATATTATGATTCCTAGTTGATTTGATGATTGAGGATGTCACATACAATCTATTTAATGTCTTGGTATGCAACATTCCCATAAATGTTATCCTTTTGCTTGAGTTTTTTGCTTTCATTTGATTAATTACAATGTAAGTCTAAATCTTTTCTTATTTGACCATTACAATCCTTGTATTTTATTATAGTTCATTTCTACAAATCATCTCAATTTTTTTTAGTATATATATATATTTAAAAAATATGAAAATGTTGCAATTTTATTATTTATTATTATTTAATTTCGTAATTGATAGTAACTCCAAAGGTGATTTTATCATAATGAAACAAAGATCGTTGGAATTAATTGTATGAGCTATTTTTAATTAAATATTTTATGTATGATTTTAACTATTTTAATATTTTATGTATTATTTTTCCCTTTTTATACAACATTTCAAATCATGCATGATTTGATGAATGAGGATGTTACACTTAATGACATCATTATCTTTGAAGGTAACTTCTATAAATAGTTTATTCAATTCTTCATATTTTTCACTTTAATTTGCCTATGTTACTCTGCAACTTAAAATCCCCTCATGTGTGGCCTTTCAATCACTTTGGTTTTGTTATAGTATGTTTCTTCAATATTTTGCTTTGATTTTGTTATTTTCTTATGAAACTCTAAATCTTCTCTAGGGTGACCTTTATAATACATTTATTTGATTATATCATATTGCATAAATTTATCTCAATTTAAATTTTGATGTATATCTATTTAGTATTAAAATAATAATTTATTTATATTTGTCCTTATTTAGTTTATCAATTAGATATAGTTTTTAACAAGTTATGATGTAGATTTAATAAGCATCACTAAACTCATCTTGTCAAGCTCTATAAAATCTAAAAAATATTCTTATATTACTAAATATTTTTCTCAATATTTGAAATATCTTTTAGGAAGTGGTGAGATGGTAAAAAATAAATTAATTAAAAAATAAATAAATATAAGTATTTAATTAAATCTAGATCATCTTATTTACAGTGACTTTATTTCGTCTAAAATTACAACAAATTAGTAAATAAAGCATACATATTAAAGATAAGTAAACAAAACTTAAGCAAAGTAAAGCATCAAAATCTATGAGATGTAAAGGTTACATAAGAGGAGAATTAGAGTTTTATAATAATATAATAAAATAAAATAAAAATTAACAAATGAAAAAAATTATAATAGAAAATTGCAGTACAAGGTACTTAGAAGATATTAATAAAAAACTCAAAGAGCATGAAGAACCCCTAGAAATTATCTAAAAAATATATAAAATATTTAACTAGATAGAGGACAACAATACAAATCCATTGATAGTTTTTCTCCTCCATCGAACCTGATCTTAAATTTCAATTGATTAGGCTACTAAATATGCATAAATAACTTAAAAATAATATTTCAATATTAAGCAAGTATATATTATTGCAAAAATAATATAAATTGAATAAAAGTAATAAAATCCATTTGAATTAATGGAAAAGTCATGCATGAGGAGATTTAGAGTTACATTCAAATGTAACCAAATCAAAGCAAAATAGTTCAACTATAACATCCAGAGTAATTGAATGAGAAAAAAATTAAAATATCTCCCGAATTATGCAAAAACATTAGAAAATAAAATATTTAAATATTTAAAAATTAGTATTTAAGTTGATAGAGCTCAAGAATCCAAGTCTAACGATATTAGTTGCATCTTGATTGGACCACATCTTGATTTAGAGTGAATTACCAAAGGAGCAAAACAATATTAAACTTATAATTTAAGTTTTAGCAAATATATTTATATTTGAAAGCTAAAAAGAAACAAATTGGAACATAACAATTTAACCAAATAAATGTGCAATAGATATTGCATTAGAAGAAATTTATAATCATATAGTAATGTAATAAAATGAAGGTGAGCATTTTAAAAAATTAGATGAATTATATCGAAAAGTTGCATTCTGAGTTACTATGGAGATCTATTGTGACATCGTCAATCATTAAATCTAGTATGAATTAAGATATCTCATAAAGCATATAAAAAATCTTACAAAAAAATAATTAAAAAAAATTAAATTTAACATTTTACTATATTCAGCTTCATGAAATGACACCAATGTTGTTTTTCCTCCAATATTCGTCATTTGATATTCCTATGAATTAACAAAGTAAATGAATGTAAATTATTCTAAATTATTATCTTAATATTGAGAAATGATATAATAAATCCTAAATACTATAAATTGAAGTAGTATAGTATAACCAAGTCAAGGTATTGTAAATGTCACTTGATAGGAAAATTTGAGTTCTTTGTAATATAATAGAAGAAAGGAAAAAATATGAATTAATTAGAGTAATTATATCACAAATTAACACTGTAGGGAGCTAAGAAGATGAAGTATAACATCTTTGATCATCAAAGCACATACAATTCAATATTTCATGTAAAACATGCTAAATCCATACAAATAAATATCTAAAAATATAAACAATATCTAATTGTTTGGAGCTTGTTGGCACTCATCTAATGACTTTTGGATATACAACAAATTATGGAATTAAATAAGTAAACAATAATAAAATTTTTATTTTAGCATTCAATAAATATTTCAAAGGAAAAATAAGACAAAATTAGGCTAATACTAAATAATCAAATCTAAAATAAATGCTTGATTAAATGAGATAAATTGTGTGATAAAAATGCATTCTAAGATACTAAGGAGATTTTACATAACTTTCTCAATCATCATATAAAGTATAATTAAAATGTGTCATTAAACATACCAACACCTTATAAAAAATATTTTCAAATATAAAAATTAATGTTTAATATACAACTAATTAAAATAATTCCGAGCACATTTGTTTCATCTCGATTGGAACTCACTTGAAACAATTCAGAAGTACCACATTAAATATGCATAAATAAATGTAATTAAACAATTTAATTTTAATTAAAAATGTATTAAACCTAAAAAAAGACAAATTAAAGCAATGTAATATATCTTAAAACCAATGATGTGCTTATCACACCGGAGAAGATTTAGAGTAAATTTGTAATTCAACCAAATCAAAATCAAATTTTTAAGAAATAGGAGAAATTTTACAAGCACATTCCATTCCAAAATTCTAAGGAGATTGTGTTTAACATTCATGATCACTAAGTTAGATATGAATAAAAACATTTAGTAAAGTTTTCTAAAACTCTATAAACTAAAATATTTAAAAATATTCAAATAAATTTTAAGTGGATACAACTTGTCAAAAAATCGCTAATGATATTTGTTAAAAAATTATAAGACCTCATTTTAATTTACTAAAAGGTACAAAGGAAAAGTTTCACAAATCATTGAAAAAAATATATTAAATCTAAAATGATTCTATCAAAGAAAAGTAATATAACCTAACTAAATAAGTTTTATTGCCATAAGAGTGGAGATTTAATGTTATATAGTAATATAACCAAGTCATAGTTAGACACATGAAAAATTGACATTTATAGTGGAATGTTACATTCTGAGTAAGAAAGGAGGTTGATGTATCATTTTTTATTGTTATACCTCATGCAAAGTGAAATGTCTCATAAAGTAAGACAAAACCTAAGAAAGTAAAATATTTAAGATAATAAAAGTGAATATTTGATTGGATAGAACTTATCAAGATTAATTGAATGTTTTTAATTCACCTCAATGAAGCTCATTTTGAATTACCTTAAATTACTAAAAAAATAATTTTAAATTACTTTTTTTAAATATTTTGTAAATATATATTAAAGAAAAAATGATGTTAATTAAAGTAATGTGATATAACCAAAGAAAAGTAATGTGAACACTACACGAGTGGAAAAATATCATTGACACTAGTCTAATGATATTTGTTTCTTCCTAATCGAATGTTATTTGGAATTACTGTGAATTGTCAAAATAAATCTTCTTAGATAATAATATTTTTTTGACATTAAGTGGACATTTTAAGGCTTATATGAGATAATTTGAACAAAAGAAATGTAAGAAAATGAAAAGAAAACGTTGGTTTAAATGATATAAATTATTTGAGAAGGTTGCATTCAAAAGAACTAACAAGATGATGTGAGACATCCTTAATCACCAAATAATTTAAAAAACAAACTGTCTCAATAAAAATTAAAGAAAACTAGAAAATAAATATATTTTAAAATTTTAAAAAAATATTTATTTGAATAAACACCAATGGGACAAGGGCAACAACATTTGTATCTTTTGGTCAGACAACATTAGGAATTACTCTAAATTAACAAAATAAATAAGAATTAATAAAAATAAACTGTTATTTAATTATTAACTAAATATATATTGTAGTTGAAATGAAAAAGTGAATAAATGCGATAGAACCAAAAAAAATGATGCAAAAGTTGCAAAACTAAAAATTTTAAAAAAAACTCCAGCAAAGGGTGCAATTATATGGGATATTTGCGATAAAAAATATTAAGAAGATCAAGAGCAATAACCTTGATCGTTATTGTTTGTTTGAATTAAAATATCTAGTTAAATGTGAAAAACTCTAGGAAAAAATATTTCAAAATATACAAATGCATTTTAAATTAGATAAACCTCATTGAGACTTGTTCAATAATTTTTCATACTTCTATATTAGATCTCATTTTTATTAATTAAAATAACAAAAGTAAACACCGAAAAATAAAAGTAAATTACAATTTCAATATAAAGAAAATAAAGGTTTAATATGAAATGAGATACATTTAAGCAAAGTAAAATAACTAAACAAAGCAATATAAACTTTATGCCATAGAATATTTAAAGTTACATAGTAATATATTAAAATAAAAGTAAAAAATTTGAGAAAAGTCGATAAATTGCAACAGAAACTTGCATTACAAGTGACAAAGGAAATAAAATATAGCTTCTTCAATTATCAAATCTAGTATGAATCAAATTGTCCCACAAAGTATAAAAAACATAAGAAAATTAATATTTAAAAAATAAATATTTTAATATACATAGATTATTTAGATGAGTTCAATGATGCTTGTTTCACCACCAATAGACCCCATTTTGAAATACTATAAATTATCAAAGAAATAAACATAAATAATTGTAAAGATATGAGGGTCACAAGTGAAAAGAACAAGAGTTTCATAGCAATATAGAAAAATTAAAGATTAATATGTGAATAGATTGAACAAATTGCATGAGAAGGTTGCATTTCAAGAAATTAAAGGGATTGAGTATGACATCTTTGATCATTAAATAAAATATGAATAAAAATAACTCTCAAAGTATGCTAGAACACTAAGAAATTATTTAGAATCTAATAAAAAATTTAATTAAATATAGCTTAAGATTAATACTCAAGCAACATCTCTTTGATTTCAATCAAACTTCATATTGTATTATTGTAAATTACCAAAGCAAATAAGAAAAACGAATATAAAATTGTTATTTTTATATTTAGAAAAAATATATAACACAAATTGAAATAACCAAATCAAAGCAAAACATTTGATTAATTGATGTAAATTATTAAACAAAATGAATTATAAGATGCTACGAAGAGCAAGTGTAACATTTTGAATTGTCCAATTAGCTAGAAGTCATAACGCATCATAAAGGATGTGAAAATGACAAGAAAAAGTAATAGATTAAAAAAACTATTCGATTTGATGGAGCTCATCAGCACTGGCACTATCACATTTATGTCATCTCAATCAAAACTCATTTAAAATCACAAAAAATCACCATAGTTAAAAGTATTAAAAATAATAAATTGTTATTTAAATATTAAATTAATATATATTAAAGCTAAAATGAGGTAAATTAAAGCAACATATTATTGCCAACTCAAAGAGATGCAGAAGTGACACTGCAAGAGATTTAGAGTTATGTTGATAAATAATATTTTAATATTTTGAAAATAAAATTTAAAGTTGAAATGAGATAGATTTAAGTAATGTAGTACAAATAGTACAAAGTGAATAATTTGAATAAATAGGGTAAACTTTTTGCATAATTTCTCATAAAGTTTGCAAAACACTAAAATTACAATATTTGGAAATTAAAAAAATTGAATTTTTTAATTAAGTAGAACTCATCAAAATAAGTTTAATAACATTTATATCATCTCAATTGAATCACATTTAGAATTATTGAGAATTAAGAAAGTAAACAATGATAAAGCTAAAATAATAAAGCTCGATGAAGTGCAATATAAAAAAATTAAGGCGATGTAAAGCTAATAGAAAAAAGACATAGAGATACATAGTAATATATGAAAATTAAAGAAAAATATTTGAAAAAAAAGATAAATTTTTTATGAATATAGTATTCCATTATACTAAAGAAATTAAGTGTAATATTCTTAATTATTAAATAAGTATGAATAAAATTGACTAAAAAACATACCAAAAGTCTAAAAAAAATACCAACAAATATAAAAATGAAAATCATTTTTGATAACGCTAGTTGGGATGAGTCCAATTAGACTTATTTCGTATGTATCAGACCTCATTTTTGGTTACTAAGAGTTCCTAAAATAAACAAGATAAAAATAAGTTACTATAAAAATATTAAGATAGCATACGTTAAAACTAAGATGATGAAAATTGAAGTAAAGGAATGTGACTAAAATGAAGAATTATCAATGCCACATGAGAGAAAATTTAATGTTTAATAGTAATATAGCCAAATCAAAAAGAAAAAGTAGAAGAAATAAGATAAATTATATATGAAAGTGTAATTGTAAGATACTAAGGGGATTTAGTGTAGACTCTTCGATCATCAAATTAAGTACAAAAAAATATCTCTGAAACACAAACAATGCATTAGAATTTACATATATAAAGGAAATGAATATTTTGTTTGGTATGGCTCTTCAAGATGAGTAACAAAATGTTAGTTTTGTTTTGATCGAGTCGTATTTTGAATTACAAAAAACTTAACAAAGTAAATAAGCACTAAGAACAAAAAATTATTATTTAATTATTAGGCAAAATTTTATTAAAGCTAAAATAACATAATTAAATCAATGTAATATAACAAATAATGACAATGTAATGATCACAAAAGAGTAAAACATGTTGCAAAGTAAAATGAGATGTATAGTGCACTAGGATCATAGAAAAAAAATTTAAAAGTTATAAAAAAGAATATTTAATTAGATAGAGCTCATCTCAATGAGTCTAATGAACATCATTTGGAGTTACTATGATTTAATATCGTAGAAAAGCAAATAAAATAATGAATTATTTTTTTATATTTGGTAAATTTATATTAATCCTAAAGAAAGCTAAATTAATGAAATATAATGTCACAAAATCGAAGTGATAATTGAGGTGAATTGAGAGGAGATTGAAAGCTCCATTCTAATATATCCAAAAAAAAGAGATACATTTCAAATAAATATGATAAATTATACAAGTAATTTGCATAACGAGATACAAAGGTGATAGAGTGTAAATCTTTAATTATAAATGGGGAAGCTTCTAAAATATATTATAAAAAATACAAAAACTTTATAAAATTTAGAAATTAACAAAATATTAAAATAAAATTTTAATTTTATAGAGGTCAAGGAGATGACCCCAATGGCCTTTAGTTCATTTTTTTCAAACCTGTTTGGAATTATTGTAAATTAGAAAAACATATAAGCATATATTTGAATAAATACTATTTTAAAATTAAGTGAATATATATTAAAATTTATATGAGCGAATTTATACTTTTAATTTAACAAAATAAATTAATGTAAAAATCACATTAGAAGAGATTGAGGGTTATGAAGTAAAATAACTGAGTCAAGGGAAAACATTTGATCAAATGGGATATATTTTGCAAGATATTTGCATTCCAATATACTAAGCAGATCGACTGTAATATCTATAATTATAAAATCATATAATTTGCAAAGTATCTCATAAAATTTATAAAAATCCCTAGAAAATAAAATATTAAAAAAACTTATAAAGGAATATTTAATTAGATTCAGGTGGCCAATCTGAGTTTGTCAATGATTGCTTTGTCTTGATTTGACCACATTTGAAATGATTATGAATTACTGAAGTGAGTGAGCTTAAGTAATACTAACTATTTTAAGAACAAGTAGATATATATTAAGCAACAAATGTAGTGTAGTGAAGTAATACAAATCTAATGATGGAAAAAAGATAAATAAAATGAGATACTTTGAAAAAAATTTACATTATGAGATAATAAGAAATTGGAGCGTAACGTCAGTGTTCATGAAATCTGGTTGAATTAAGATATCTTCTAAAAGGTGCAAAACTCCTTGAAAATAAAACAACTAAAAATATGAAGTTTAATTTTTATTTTGATAGAGCACGTCGTATGGAACCTAATGAAATTTGTTGTCATGATTGAACCTCATTTGGAATTAATGTAAATATGCAAACTAATTATTAATAAAAAATAATAAATTATTATTTTAAGACTAAGTAATTAAATATTAAAGATAAAAAATTAACAATTGAAAGGAATGTAATATGAAAAATAAAAGTCATGAAAAGGTAAGATGTGTGTTTATTTAGACTTACATGTTAATATAATGAAGTTAAGGCAAAAAAATTTTAGATTACATAAGAAGCTTTCCTACAATGGTATTATTCAGATCGACCATAACATTCTCGATCATACAATTAGACATGACTCAAAATACTTCTTTAAACTTGTAAAAAAATTGGCAAATTAAATGATTAAAAACTTAAAATTAGATCTTTAATTTGAAAGATCCCATCAAGGTGTGTCCAAAGGCATCTATTTTGTTTATATCAGATCTCATTTGGAATTTCTAAGAAATACCAAATTAAAAAATAAAAAATAATATTAAATTATTACTTTGTAATTGCAAAAATATATATTAAACCTAAAATAAAAGAAATTAAAGAAATATAATACAACCAAATCAATGCTTTTTAAATGTTACAAAAGATGAGATTTTGAGTTACAAAATAATATAGCAAAAAAAATTTCAAGAAATGAAATAAATTGTTTGAAAGTTCAATTATAATAAAAAAATGTGATCAAGTGCAAAATCATCAATTATTAAACAAGGTATAAATTAAAATATCACATAAATTATGCCAAACCTTAAAAATCAAATATTAAAAAAAAGCATTTTTAATTAGACAAAATGGGTTAAGATATGTCCAAGAACTTTTGTTTCACATTGATTAGACCCCATTGAAAATTATGGGGCATTACAAAACTAAATAATCATAAGAAATGAGAAATTATTATTATAGCATTAAGAAAATATTTATCAAATTTAAAATGTGATAAATTTAAGCAATATAATATAACAAAATCAAAGAGATGTAATAGTCACATGATAAAAGAATTAGTGTCACAAGGTAAAATAGCCAAATCAAAGAAAAAAGTTGATGATATGAGATAAAGTTTACGATAATGAACAATTGTCAAAAAAGTTATGAATAAAAATATCTTATAAATTATACCAAAAATAATAGAAAATAAAATATTCAAAATATTGAAAATAATATTTGATCAAATAAAGCTCATTAGATCAAGCTGAATAAAATTTGTTTTCTATAAATCTAACCTTGTTTGGACTTAATACTAATTTCAAGATGAAAAAAGAGTTGAAATAATATATTCTTATTTCTATATTTAGAAAATTCATATTAAAAAAGAAATGTTATATGTTGAAGAAATGTACTAAATTAAAATGAAGGCAACATCAAGGTCACATGAGATAAGATAGTTGCATAGTAAAATAACCTAATCAAAGTGAAGAACTTGAATAAGTGAGATAAACTTTATAAGAAAATTGCATTCAAAGATACTACGAAAATCGATTGTAACATCCTTGATCATTAAATTAAGTAGGAGTTGAAATGTTTTTAAAGTAACAAGAAATCAAATGAAAATTAGATATTTTAAAAATGTAAAAAAATATATTTAATTTTATTGAGCTCGTCAAGTCTCCAATGAGATTTGTTTTGAGTACATTAGAACTCAACGTTAAATAAGCATAAATCAAAATAAAAATTATTTCAGTGTTATCAAAATAATCATTACGCAATCATGAGATAAATTCAAGAAACATAATATAATAAAATCAATACGATCTAAAGGTGTCATGATATGTGATTTAGAGTTACCTACAAACCAAACGAAAGAAAAAATATTTAAAGAAATGAAACATTGTGTTGGAATGCTATGCTATAAGATACCAAAGAGATCAAGTGTAATATTCTCAATCAATAAACCACGTAGAATGAAACCAATTAAAAACTATTTCAAGAATGTGGTCAATTATACGAGAAAATTGTGACACTCAGTAGATCGAGTGTAACATCCACATTCATCAAATAAGCTTTGAATTAAAATGAGCCTTAAAGCATGTAAAAATCCTTGAAAATAACTTTAAAATATTAAAATTATATTTAGTTAGATCTATGTCGTCGAGGTAGGTCCAATATCTATTTTCCCTCTTGATAAAATCACTTTTGGAATTGCTACCAAATTAAATATTAAATTGACATACCATAATAAATTGCATAATGTAGTATTACATAAATATATATTAAATTAGAAATGGGATAAATTGAATTTATGTAGTATAGCCAAATCAAAAGATGTAAATCTCACACGAGATCAGATTTATTGTGACATAGTACAAAAAACACATAACAAACTTTAGAATAAATGAGATGAATTATACAACAAAGTTGTAATTTAGGATACTAAAGAGATCAATTGTGACATTCTGAATCGTTAAAATGAGGTATGAATAGAAATATTCGGACGACATTCACAGGCCACAAAAAAAATATTTAGAATAATAAGAAATAAATACTTATATGAATATTTCTCATTGGGATGAGTATAATGATGTTGCTTAATTTTAATATGACAACATTTAAAACAAATATGAATTAACAAATTAAATATTTGTCAATGCTAAAAATGATATATATTTAAAGAATCTAACATTACAAAGAGATAATGATGTAAAGGAGACATACAAGGAGATCTAGATTTACATAGTAATGCCACCAAACCAAAGTAAAATATTTGACGAGATCATATAAATTACAAGAGAAGGCTTCATTCCACACTAATGGGGAAATAGAGTGTGGATCATTGATAATCAAACCTTTTATAGATTAAAATATCTAGTAAAGCCTCCAAAATTTATAAAATAAAAAATATAAAAATATAAAATGGATACCAAATTGGATAGTCTTATTTGACTCGAATTTGATAAAATTATTTTCATCTCAATCAGGTTCATGAGGAATTACTATGAATTTTGAATGTAGGTAAGCATGGACATTAATAAAGTATTTTTTTAGTATTATATAAAAAAAAATTTAAGTTGAAATGAGGTTGATTGAATCAATGTATATAGGCATACCAAGGGATTTAACGATCAAACAATTAAGGATTTAGAGTTCTATCAAAATAAAACAAATCAATGTCTAGCATTTGAAGAAATTAGTTGTATTATAAATGAATGTTACCAAGTACTTAGTAGATCGAGCATACCATCATTGATCACTAAATCAAGTAGGAATAAAAATGTCTAGAAATAGTTCAAAAACTCGACAATATAAAAAATTTAAATATAAAGAAATAAATATTTAATTTGATAGAGCTGGTTAAGACCAGGCAAACGATAGTTATTACTTGTCAATTGGATGTCGTTAAAAATTACAGTGAATTATGGAAATAAATATGCACAAAAAATAACAAAATAATTTTAAATATTTAGTAAATATCTATTAAAGTTAAAATAAGATAAATAAAAGCACAATGGTATAACAAAATAAAGACAATATAAAGGTTGCACAAAAGATGTAGAATTCCACATCATAGTTAAAAAATTTAAAAAATTAGAAAAAGTTTATGTTAATGCTAATTCTAAGATGTTAATGAGATGAAGTATAACATTCTCAACCATAAAAATTTTTACACAACATTAAAACTTACAAAACAAGCAAAAATTGCTAGAATTCAAAAATTTAATAATTAAAAATAAATATTTAAATGTATAACAATCATCAAGTTTTGTTCAACGATGTTTATTTCACCTATATAAAACCATATTTAAAATTATTAGAAATTACAAAATTAAATAGGCGTAAATGATAACAAATTAATTTTTATTATTAAGTAAATATATATTAAAATTTGATGAGATATATTGATGCAAAAATAAAATAAATGAGAAAAATTATACTAGAAAATCATGTCCTAATATACCAAATACATCCTCGATTGCCAAATGGGATATGAATTATGATACTTTTAAAATCGCGCCAAACTCAAAGAAAATAAATATTTTAAAATATAGTAATTAATATCTAAGTTGGTTTCCCTTATTAAGGTGAGTCCAATGACTTTTGTTCATCGTGTATTAGGCTTCATTTAAAAATAATATTAATTGTGAATGTAAATAATAAAAGTTATAATGGAGTATTATTTTAATATTTAGTAAATATATGTTAAAGCTAAAATTAGATAAATTAAAAGATTGTAATAAAACAAAATAAAAGCAAGGCATTGGTTTCATAATAAGAAATCTTGAGTTTCATAGTAATGTAAGAAAACCAATACAGAAGGGGTGAAGTAATGTGATGAATTATTTGACAAAGTTACATTCAAAAGTCATAAGGAGGCTAAATATGACATTATTAACATTAAAATAAGGTATGAATACCAATGACTCAATGGAATATTTAATTATATAGAGCTACTTTTACAAATTCAATAATGTTATTTTCATCTAAATCACATCTCATTTAGAATAATTATGAATTGCCAATTAGTAAGTTTAATAAAAAATATTATTAATACTATTAATTAAATAAATACAAAGCTAAAATGAGATAAATTGAATAAATGTAATAAAACCAAGCCAAAATGATGTGAAGCTCAAAGGAGAAAATATTTAGTGTTAAATAGTAAAATAATAAAACATTTGTGAAAAATTTGAAGGAATGTGACAAATTGTCTAAGAAAGATATATTTTAAGATATTGAGGAGATCATGTGTACTATTATCAATTATCAAATAAGGAATAAATAAAAATATCTATTAACATTTGCTAAAAAATTAAATTATTTAAAAAACATAAAATATGAATATTTAATTAATAATGCATGTCAAGGGGAGTCTAGCATTTGTTTCGTCTCAATCATACATTGTTTAAGATTACTATAAACTTCCAAAGTAAGTAATCATGAGTGATAAAAAATTATACTTTTATTATTAGAAAACATAAATTGAAGTGTAAGTATAGATATTGAAGTACTACAATATAACTAAATCAGAGTTATGTAAAAGTTATTTGAGTTGAACTTTACAGTTGCATATTAATTAAAAAAAGAAATGCAAAATTTTAAAGAAATGAGACAAAATTAGTACTTAGTTGTGTAGAGCTCTTTAAGATTAGACTAATGACATTTGTTTTGTCTTCAATGGACCAAGTCTAGAATTACTAGAAAATTGCAAGTTAAATAAATAAGCATTATAAACTGTTATTTAAAACTTTAGAATATATATTAAAGATAAAATCATTTAAGTTGAAGTATTGTTAGTTTGCCAAATAGAGGTGTTGCAAATGTAATATTTGGAGAAGAGTTTAAATTATATAGTAATTTAATCAAATCTAGGCAAGAATTTGAAGTAATGATATAAATTATACATGAAATTTACATTCCAAAACACTAAGGAGTCTTTGTCAAATTTGGTGTCAATCAAATATTAAATTGGATATGGCTAACAAATATTTGCTCAAAAACATTTTAAAACTAATAAAGTGTCTAATATTTGAATACCAAAGTAAATGAGCAAAAATAATAATAAAGATTTTTTTAATATTAATTTAAATATTTATTAAAAAATCACATTTATTTAATCAACGCAACAAAATGAAATCATAGTGATACAAAAGTCAAACATAAGACATTTATAGTTACATGAAAAAATACAAAAATCAGACGAAAAAAATTATGAGAGAAAAATTGCATGAGGATGCATTATAACATAATAAGGGGATCAAATGTAACATCCTCTATAACCAAATCAAGTAAGAATTAAATTATCTTATAAAATGCATCAAAACCCTAAAAAATAAAACATTTTGAAATATAGAAATAAATATTTTATCATATAGAGCTCAATGACACTAGAACAACCACAAAACTATTTTAACATAATTTTTAAAAAATAAAATTTAAATATTATGTAAATATATATTAAAATTCAAATGAGATTAATTAAAGTAATATAATGTCACCATACATCATAATTTAAAGTTTGTAAGAGATGAGATGTAGAGTTAAAATGTTAAATAACCAATTCAAAGTGAAATTATTCTAAAAATGAACTTAACTTGCTAAGGAGATAAAGGATAGCAACTTTGATGATGAAGTAACACACGAATTGAAATATCTCATAAAGCATGTTAAAACCCTATAAAAGAGAACATTTTGAAAAATAAAAATTAATACATAGCTTGGTAAAGCTTGCTAAAATGATTCCAACAATTTATGTTTTTGTCTCAATCACACCTTATTTATAATTATTATGAATTAACAAAATAAAGAAGCATCCTTAATAATAAAAAATTATTTTATTGAAAAGGTAGTATTTATTAATACTAAAATGAGATAAAGTGAAATAAAATAAAAATGCCACATAAATTTGAAAACATTGAAAAAATGATATTGTGTAACATCCATGGTCATCAACTCTAATAAAAATGACTCATTAATTTTACAAAACCTATTGAAAATAAAATATTTAAAATTGAAAAAAAAAATTTAGTTGGATAGAGCCAATTAGATATGCCTAACAATGTTCGTTACTTGTTGATGGTGGCACATTTGTGATTACTTTGATTTTCATAATAAAATAAGCATGTATTATAAAAGAAAAATTAATTCAATTAGTATATATTAAAACAAAAAAAACAAACTAAAGTAATGAATATAAACAAATAATGACAACATAAATGGGGATGCAAGAGGTGAATAAGTGTTAAATAATAACTTAATGAAATAAAAGAAAAAACTCTGAAGAAATGAGATAAATTTTGATGGGCAAGTAAACTTCCAAGGTAATGTGGAGATGTAGTGTTATATCATAGATTATTAAGTAAGCTACAAATTGAAATTTTTTATAAAATATACCAAGGATTTAGAAAAATATATTTAAAAATATGGAAAAGAATATTTAATTAGAGAGAACTCCTCAAGATGATCCAACGATATCTTTTTCATCTCGAGAAGAACTTGTTTAGAATTACTAAAAATTACCAAACTAGTAAGCATAATTTAAAAATATTTATTTTACTTTTAAATAAATAAATATTAAGGCTGAAATATGTTGAATTAAAGAAATAATGTGAAATAAAACAAACATTATATAAAGGTCACATAAAAGGGGCACTAAAGTTTTAATGTAATATAATAAAATTGTAGCAAAAGATTTTTCGAAATGAAATTAATTGTACATCAAATTCATATTACAAAATACTAAGGAGTTCGCATAAAATTCTCATTGATCAAGTTATAAACAAATCAAAATGATTCATAAAGTATGTCAAAACTATAAACAAAAATTTAAAAAAATTAGAATAAAGTTACATGGAAGGAGCTCATTAAGATGAGTTTAACAATGTTACCATTTTCTACAAAGAACAATGTTTACAATTAATGTGATTTAATAAATGAAATAAGATTAAATAATAATAAATTATTATTTTACATAAAGTAAGAAATATATCAAAGTTGAAATGAAATAAATTGAAATAATATAATAAAACCATTACAAAGTAGTTAAATGACACATGAGATGAGATATAAGGCTACATAAAATATAACCCATTCAAAGTAAAATTTTTGAAGAAATGAGGTAAACTTTAAAGGAACTTTGGGTTGTGATATGTGGAGTTTAAAATATATTATAATGGATCATCTTATCATTTAGGAATCAAAAAATCTCATAAAGCTTGCAAAACGTTAATAAAATAAATTATATAAAAAATATAAAATTGAATACTTAATTTGGTGAAATTAATCAAGATGAGCCCAAGAACATCTATTTCATCAATACCATGATTGTGCTTTTTTTGATAATAACAAATCCTTGGTATTTCTATTAAAATTACTAAAATGAATTTTTGGAATTGAGATAACTTATGCAGTTGTTCGTGGGGGAACATAATGAAGAAGATCAACGATTCTCAAATCTCTTGGTGATCATCTTTGTTCGATGGAAACCACAAAAGGATATATATTGAAATTAATTTTTGTATTTTAGTTTTACTTTAATTAAAATATTAGACTTCATATAATTATTTATTAAAAGATGTAAGAATTAAATTTTATTTAAATTAATCATCTTAAAAAATATCTTTTTTCAAAACCCTTCCACTTTCTCCTCAACAATCTTGAGAATAATTATTATTTTTTTTATCACTCTTCGTATTATCTTAATAACTTTTGCAAAAAGTAATTTATAATGGTAAAAATTAATTAGTAAAATTATATTAACTAAAGTTAATAACAAAAGAATAATTACTTATTAGGAATAAAAACCAAGTGTATAAAAATAACCTTAAAAATGTTCCCTAATATAAAAAGGTAAAGAATTGAAGTCCCTAAAAATGTTAACCATTTTTGGTAACTCTAAACTTACTTTGATAGGTTGTCATATTGGGGTATTGCTCCTTTATCTGTATATAAAATATTTAAAATTATTATATCTGTTAATTTATTATTATTGATTATTAAATAAGGTATGAATTAAAAAGCCTCATATAGTATCAAAAATATTAAAAAATAAAATATTTCAAAATACTAAATTGAATATTTAAGATGATCAAGCTTGTTCAGATAAGTTCAATAGGACTTGTTTATTCTTGATCGTGCCTTATTTGTACTTTCTCTGAATTAAATAAGTGAACAAACATTAATATTTATACTTTTTTTAAAATATTAAGAAAATATTTATTAAAGTTCAAATGAGATCAATTGATTTAATGTAACATACCAAAATTAAAGCGATGTAAGGTTCTCATGTAAAAAGATTTTGATTTAGACTGTAATATGTCTAAATCAAAGAAAAAACTAAAAGAAATAAGATAACTTGTACGTGAAAGTTGCATTCTGACACAAAGTTGAATAATTGTAACATCCACAATAATCATTTTCAGAATGAACCAAAATGTCACATAGAGCCTACAAAATCCTTAGAAAAAAAAATGTTTAAAAAAATAAAATTGAATATTCAACTGGATATAGGTCTTGGAGATGAGTTCAACCATGTTTGTTTCATCTTAATCATCTTGTTTCAAATTACAATGAATTGCCAATGTAAATAATCATAAATAATAACAAATCATTCTTTTAATATTAAGTAAATATATATTCAAATTAAAGATAATTTAATTTTAGTTAATGTAATATTAAAAAAACTTAAAACTAAAAAGCATACTTTTTTTCTTTAGGGTTACATAGTAATGAAACAAACTAGATAGTAAAATTTGAAAAAGAACAAATAAATTATACAAGAAAGTTCTTTTCGTGATACTAAAGAGAATAAGCATAACTCCCATAACAATGAAGCCCTATAGAAAGGGGAAGGGCTCATAAATTATATCAAAACAATAAAAAGGAAATATTTAAAAATAAATGAGTTGTTTTCTAAATGGATAAAGATTGTCGAGACGACTCCAACAACGTTTCCTTCATTTAGATAGAACATCATCTATAATTAGTTAGAATTACAATAATAATTATTCAAAATTAAAAATTAATTATTATTTTAATTTTAACTAAAATATATTGAAGCTCAAATGAGATAAATGTAAGTAATGTGATATAACAAAATCTAGTTGATATAAAGGTGATATAACATGCAACGTAGAGATTCATTATAAATTTCTAATTGAAAGAAAAAATTTTAAAAAAGCAAGATAAGTTGCATAGGAAAGTTGAATTCAAAGATAGTTAGGATATTGAGAGTAACATCCTCGATCATCAAATAATATTCAAATATAAATTTCTAGTTGAATGTGAAAAACTTTTAGAAAATAAAATATTTACAAATATAAAAAATGTCTATTTAATTATATATTAGCTTGTTAAGAGAAGTCAGGTGATGTTTATTTTTTTTTAAATGACCTTTTTTGTAATTGTTTGGAATTACAATATTAATTTAGAATAAATAATGATCATGTATAATGTTATGTATATAAATATATTAAATTGTAAAAACTTTATAATGAATAAATGTAAAATAAACTAATCAAAGTAATGTATAAGTCACAAGATGGGTGTTTTATAGTTGCATAATAATATAATAAAATTAAATTACAAATTTGAAGAAATAAGATGAATTACATTGGAGAGTCATATTCTAATGAGTTGATCACATGTAACATTTTTGATTGACAAATTAAGTGCAAATTGAAAATTCTTGTAAAGCATTAACACATTATAGGAAAAAAGATATTGAAAATTATAAAAATGAATAAGAAATTGTATATAGCATATCATCATACAAAACATTTGTTTAGAGTTGATTAGACAACATGTACAGTTACCATTAATTAGAAAAGTTAATAAGAATAAATAACAAGAATTGTTATTTTTATATTAAATAAATTTATATTACAGTTAAAATTAAATAAATTAAAGCAACATAATATGACCAAATCAAGGTGACATAAATGCCTCACGAGGAGTCATTTATAGTTGAAAACTAATATGACGAAATCAAGGCAAAACTTGGTCAAAGTTACTTAAAGTGTACAATAAAGTTGAGTTCCATAATACTAAGGTTGACAAGTATAACATTTGGAATCCTCAAATGAGTCAAATAAAAATGTCTTGTTAAATGTGCTAAACCAAAAAATGGGATAGAGCTTATCTGAATTTTTATGTTTAGAATTACTATGAATCATTGAAGTAAATCAATATAAATAATAATAATAAGTTATTTTAAAATTAAGTAAACATATATCAAAGTTGAAATGAGTTTAAATGTAGAAAGGTAATATAACAAATCAAAATAGATGTAATGGTACCGTAAGAGGATAATTAGAGTTTCAATGTAATGTAACAAAGTCAAAGCAAAACATTTGAGAGATATGAAAAGTAGTTCTTAAAATTTGCATTCTAAGGTATGAAAGAGATTGAGTGTATTGTCATTGAATGTCAAATCTAAAACAAATTAAAGTGTCTGGTAAAGTATGGCAAATGATTAGAAAAGTAAATATTTAAGAATATCGAAAATCATTTTTACATTGATACAGTTTGCCATGATGAGTCAAATAACTTTTGTTTCTTCTTGATCAGTCTTTGAAAGAAATTGTTATGATTACCAAAGCATAGAAACATAAATAATATGAAATTGAATAATCATAACAGAACCAAATTAAAGTGATGTAAAGGCCACATGGGGAGAGATATAGACTTATATAGAAATATATTTAAAACAATATAAGAAATTTCATGAAATGGCAAAAGGTGTGCATAAATGTTCCATTCAAAGATGCTATGGTGATCAAGTTTGACATCCTCAATAATTGTTCATCACTTTTTATTCTATAGTTTAATTTTAAAAATTTTAGTGATTTCAATTAAGGACTGATCAAAATAAAACATAAGTTGTACACCTCTCAATGGGATTTATATAATTAAATATTTATTTATGCATATAGTTTTTGCTAAATACTTTTTTTTAAATATTCTAGCTTGCTTTAAATGAGACTTTCATATGTGCCTAGTTAGGAAAATGAGAAAGTTTGAAATAATCTTCATAGTATCTTAGATAACATCTTTCCTATAGAAGTTCCTTGTTTTATCAAAGTTTTCTATTTGATTTGGTTAATATAAATCCCATTCTCTTCTTGTGAGTCCTTTACATCATTTTTATTAGGTTATATTACATTGATTCAATTTATGTCATTTAGCCTTAATATATGTCTAGTTTTTATTAAAGTAACAATTTCTTTTTATTAATGTTTATTAACGTTTGTAATTATTCACAATAATTGTAGAAAAAACATATGTTGTTTAACTCTAGTAGATGAGACATATCTTCTTAAATATCCATTTTTATATTTTTCTTAACATTTTACATTCGATGGTTTAAAGTTGTTGCACTCAATCTCTTTAATATGTTGGATTGCATCTCTTAAAAAAAATTTTATCTCATTTCTTAAATTTGTTCACTTTTACTTGGTTATATTTTTATCAAACTCTAGTTCTACTTCTATATGAGTTCAAGAGATTCTTATTTTGTTATATTATATTTCTTTGATTTATTCATTTCAATTCTTTATTTTTTTACTTATTATTGAATAAGTAATTTACTGTAATTTATGTTCAATTACTATTGTAATTGATAGTGATTTTGAACGATATATAATGAGGATGAAACAATTGTAATAAATCTCGTCTAGACTAGCTCTATGAAATTAAAAATTTAATTTTATCCCCTTAAATTATTTTTTTACATTTTTTAAAAATTTTATTAGGCATTTTACTTTAAACATTATTTGATTATCAATGATGTTACACTTTATCTCTTTAGCATCTAGGAATTCAACAATCCCATACATTTTACTTCATTTCTTTGAATTGCTTGGTTAGTGTATTTTTCTCTAACTCTCTTATCATCGAACAATTACATTGCTTGGATCTCATTCTACAACATTCCATCAATTTATCTTTATTTCTTTATTATTTTTTATTTGCTTAACCATAATGTAATAGTTTATACTTATTTGTGCTTAATTTAGTAGTTTCTTGTAATTTCAAATGAGGTCAAATAGAAATGAAAACAAACACATATTTACCCATCTTAGTGAGTTGTATCTTATTAAAAATTTACTTTAATTTTTTTAAATGATGTTTCTTAAGGTTCTACTTATGTTTTGTGAGACACTTTTATCTGTAACTAATTTGATTATTTAGAATGTTAATTTTAATTTTTTTAGTATCTTGGATGCAAAGTTTCGACAAAATTTATGTCATTTCTCAAAAGTTTTTGCTTAGATTGGGGTATTTTACATTGTTACTCTATATCTTTTCCTATGTGACGTTTATAATGCGTTAATTTTGATGTATTATATTAATTCAATTTATCTTATTTCAATTTATTATATGTCATTTTAATATTAAAATATAAATATTTTATTTTTTATTTTTATATACTATGTAATTCATAGAAATTTCAAATAAGGTCTGATGGAGATAAAAGACATGTCGTTTGACTAATGTCTATGAGCTATAATCAATTAACTAAACATTTTAGTATTTTCCAATTATTCCATTTTCTATGTTTTGGGCATGCTTTACAAGACATTTTTAATTGTTTTTCGATTTATAAATGAAACTGCTTAATATTTTGTAGTACTACTTTTCCCTAAAATTTATCTAATTTGATATAGTTTTTTCTTTGATTTCTTTATTTTACTATATAACTATTAATCTATTATTATGTGACCATTAGATTGTACTAGTTAGATTTTATTACTTTGCTTCAATTCATATCATTTGAATATTAAAATATATTAGCTAAATATAAAATTGAAAGTTTTTTTTATTTGCTTAATTAATGTTGTAATTTGTAATAATTTCAAGCTAAGTCTAATTAAGATGAAGCATAAATGATTGTACTCATCTTAATGAGCTCTATCATATTAGATAATACTTTTAAAATTTTCCATGTTATATTTCCTTGGTTTTTGGCATTTTTTACGAGGCATTTTTATTCCGACCTAAAATAATGATCTTGATTATTCTAGTCGATATCCTTAATATCTTGCAATTTAACTTTCTCATATAATTTACCACAGGAAAAATTTCAAATTTTTTGTTTGATTTGATTATATTTCTATGTAGCTCTCAATCGCCTCACCACCAATCTTTACATTGCTCCAATTTGATTATATCACATTGCTTCAAGTTATCTAATTTTAGCATTATTTCATATTTAATAAATATTAAAATATAATTCCTTTTATTTATGCTTCTCTTCTTTGTTAGCTCATAATAATTCAAAACACAACATGATAAGAAAGAAACAAAAGTAGTTAAACTGATCTTGACGAGTACGTCCAAATAAATATTTATTTTTATATTTTTCAATATTTTACTTTATTGGGTTTTAGCAAACCTTATATGATATTTTTATTTGTACCTAATTTTGTTATGGAGGATGTTATACTAGATCATCTAGAAATCTTTAATTACAATTCTATTATTTGCCCAAATTTTTCACTTTAATTTGTTTTATGTAAACCTAAATCTCCTCTAATGTGTCTGTCATATCACTTTTATTTGATTATATTATATTTGATTTATTTTTCTATCATTTCAACTTTTTTATATATCTATTATGGTTAAAACAATAATTTATCAATATTTTTGTTCTATTAATTTTGTAATTTTTAGTAGTTCAACATATTGTCTATTGAGGACTAAAGAAATGCAATAGGAGTCATCTTGATCAATTATACAAAATTTAATAGTCATTTTCATGTTTGGACAATTCTTATAGAAATTTTCCAAGTTTTACAAGATATTTTGATATGTACATTATGTTTTGATTTTGTTATATATCTATGAAATTAAATTTCCCTTTTTTGTGCGACTTCCATGTTTTTTAATTTTGTTATATCACATGGATCTAGTTTGTCTAGGAGAAGAAAAAGGGGAAGAAGAAGAAGAAGGAGAAGAAGAAGAATAAGAAGAAAATCAAGTAGAGAAAGATGATGTAGGAGAAGAAGAAGAAGGAGAAGGTGAAGAAGTAGTAGAAGAAGAAGGAGAACAAGGAGGAGAAGAAGAAGAAGAAAAAGGAGAAGTAGATGAACAAGAAGAAAAAGAAAAAGAAGGAGGAGTATAAGAAGGAAAAGAAGAAAAGGAAGGTGATGGTGAAGGAGAAGAAGAAGAAGAAGAAGAAGGAGGAGGAGAAGAAGAAGATCGAGAAACAGAAGAATAAGAAGAAGAAGAAGAAAAAGAAGAAGAAGAAGGAGAAGAAGAAGGGGAAGAAGTAGAAGATGAAGAATAAAACAAAGAAGGACAAGAAGAAGAAGAAGAAGAAGGAGAACTAAAAGAAGAACTAGAGAAAAATGAAGAATAAATAGAAGAAGAAGAATAATAAGGAGAAGAAGAAGAAAGAGAAGAAGAAGGATAATAAGGAGAAGAAGAAGAAAGAGAAGAAGAAGAAGAAGAAGAAGAAGGAGATGAAGAAGAAGAAGAAGAAGAAGAAGAAGAAGGAAAAGATCAAGAAGTAAAGAAAGGAGAAGAAGGACAAGGAAATAAGAAGTAAAAGAATAATAATAAGAAGAAGAATAATAAGTAGAAGTACAAGGAGGAGAAGAAGAAGAAGAAGAAGAAGAAGAAGATGGAGAAGAAGAAGAAGATGTTGAGGAAAAGGAATAAGTAGAAGAGGAAAAAGAAGAAGAGGAAGAAGAAGAAAAATAATAATAATAAGAAGAAGGAGAAAATGGAGGAGGTGGAGAAGAAGAAGAAGAATAAAAGACAAAGAAGAAGAAGAAGAAGAAGAAGAGGAAGAAGATTAGGAAGAAGGAGAAGAAGTTGGAGAAGAAGAGGTAAAAGAAGAAGAAGAAGAAGTAACAAAAGAAGAAAAGAAAAAAGAATAAGAAGAGCAGGAAGAAGAAGAAGGAGAAGATAAAGGAGAAGAAGAAGAAGAAGGGGAAGGAGAAGGAGAAGAAGAGGTAGAAGAAGAAGAAGAACAAGAAGAAGTAGTAGAAGAAGTAGAAGAACAAGAAGGAGAAGGAGAAGAGGAAGGAGAAGAAGAAAAGAAAGAAGAAGAAGTAGGAGAAGGAGAAGCAGAGGAAGAAGACAAAGAAGATGAAGAAAATGAAGAAGAAGAAGAAAAAGGAGGAGGAGAAGAAGATGGAGGAGGAGAAGAAGAAGAAGAACTAGGAATGGAGGAAGAGGAAGAAGTAGAAGAAGTAGGAGAAGGAGAAGAAGATTGAGAAGGAGAACAAGATGAAGAAGTTCAAGAAGGAGGAGGGGGAGGCAAAGAAGAAGAAGAAGAAGAAGGAGATGTAGATGAAGAAGAAGATGGAGAAGAAGAAGAAGAAGAAGAAGAAGTAAAAGAAGTAGAAGCAGAAGAAGAAGAAGGGGAAATAGAAGAAGTAGTTAGAAGAAGAAGAGGAAGAAGAAGTTAAAGAAGAAGAAAAAAAAAGTAGTAGAAGAAGAAGAAGCAGAAGAAGAGTAAGAAGAAGTAGTAGAAGCAGCAAAAGAAGATGAACTAGAAGAAGCAAAAGAGGAGAAAGAAGCAGAAGAAGTAGTAGAAGAAGAAGAAGCAAAAGAAAAACAACAGAGAAGAGGAAGAAGGTAAAGGAGAAGAAGAAGAAGAAGAAGAAGAAGAAGAAGAATGAGAAAAAGAAGAAGAAAGAGAAGGAGAATGATAAGAAAAAGAAGAAGACGATGATGAAGAAGAAGATTGATAAGAAAAAAAGAAAAGGAAGATAATGAAGTAGAAGAAGCACAAGAAGAGAAAGGAGAAGAAGAAGATGAAAGAGGAGGTGGAGAAGAAGAAGAAGAAGAAGAAGAAGAAGAAGAAAGGGAAGAAGAAGGAGGAGAAGAAGAAGCTAAAGGATAAGAAGGAGAAGAAAAAGAAGAAGAAGAAGTGGAAGAAGAAGAGAAGAAGGGGAAGAAAAGAAGAGAAAGAAGAAGAAGAAGGAGAAGAAGAAGAAGGGGAAGAAGATGAAGTAGAAGGAGAATAAGAAGTAGAAGAAGAAGAAGAAAGTGAAGAAGGAGAAGAAGAAGAAGAAGAACAAAAAGAAGAACAAGAAGAAGATGATGAAGGATGGGAGGAAGAAGAAGAGGAAGATGAAGAAGGACAAGGAGAAAAAGAAGAAAAAAAAGTGGGAGAGGTGGAAAAAGAAGAAGAAGAAAAAGAAGAGTTTTAAGAAGAAGAAGAAGATGAAGAAGAACCAGAAGATGAACAAAAAGAAGAAACAGAAGCAGAGGGAAAAGAAAAAGAAAAAGAAGAAATAGAAGAAGATGCACAAGTAGAGCGAGAAGAAGACAAAGAAGAAGAAGAAGAGGAAGAAGAAGACGAAGGTGACAGAGAAGAAGAAGAACAAAAAGAAGAAGAAGAAGAAGGAGAATAAGAAAAAGTAGAAGTAGAATAAGAAGAGAAGGAAGAAGAAGAACAAGAAGAAGAACAAGAAAAAGAAGAATAAGAAGTTCAACACCAACAATAAGAAGAAGAGGAAGGCAAAGAAGAGGAATAAGAAGAAGAAGAAGAATGAGAGGAGAAAAAGAAGAACGAGAAGAAGAAGAAGGAGAAGTAGAGTAAGAAGAAGAATATAAGGAAGAAGTAAGAAGAGGGGAAGAATGAGCGGAACAAGAAGAAG
>JAIUJO010000220.1:72500-77500 GCA_023846275.1 Vanilla planifolia | reverse complement strand
CTTCGTCGTCTTCTTCTTCTTCTTCTTCCTCTTCTTCTCCTTCTTCTTCTTCTTCTTCTTCTTTTTCTTCTTCTAATTTTTCTTCTTCTAATTTTTCTTCTTCTTTTTCTTCTTCTTCTACTTCTACTTCTTCTTCTTCTACTTCTTCTCCATCTTCTTCTTCTTCTTCTTGTTCTAATTCTTCTTCTCCTTCTCCTTCTACTTTTTCTTCTACTCCTATTTATTCTTTTTCTTCTTCCTCTTCTTCTTCTTCTTCTTCTTCTATTACTACTTCTAGTTCTCCTTCTTTTTCTTCTTCTTCTTCTCCTTCTTCTTCTTCCTCTGATTCTTCTTCTGCTTCTACTTCTGCTTCTTCTTCTTTCTGCTTCTTCCCCTTCTTCTTCATCTTCTTCTTCTTCTTTTTCTTCCTCTTCTACTTCATTTTCTTTGCCTTCTTCATCTTCTCCTTGTTCTACTTTTACTTTTTCTTCTCCTTATTCTTCTTCCTCCCCTTCTTCTTCTCCTTCTCCTTTTTCTTCTACATCTCCTTTTCTTCTTTATTTCTTCTCCTTCTTCTTCTTCTTCTTCTTTTACTCCTACTCCATCTTCTTTTTCTTCTAATTATTTTTCTTCTTATTATTCTTCTCTTTCTTCTTCTTAGACTTCTTTATCTCCTTCTTTTTCTTCTTTTTCTTCTTCTTCTCCTTCTTCCTTCACTTCTTTTCTTCTTTTCTTCTTCTACCACTTCTTCTCCTCCTTTGTCTTCTTCTTCCTCTCTCTCTTCTTCTTCTTCTTCATCACCTTCTTCATCTTCTTGTTCTTCTTGTTCTTCTTCTTATTCCTTCTTACTTGTTCTTCTTCTTTTTCTTCTTCTTCTCTTTCTCCATCTTCTTCTTCTTTTTCACCTTCTTCTTCTTTTTCTTCTTCCTCCTCTTTGTCTTCTTCTTTTTCTTCTTCTCCATCCACTTCTTCATTTGCCTCTTTTTCTCCTCCTCCTCCTGCTTTTTCCTTCTTCTTCTTCTACTTCTACTTCATATTGTTCTTCTTCTCCTTCTTATTCATCTTCTTCTTCTTATTCTTCTTTATCTTCTTCTTCTACTTCTTGACGTTCTTCTTCCTCTTCTTCATCTTCCTCTTTCTCTTCTTCTCCTTCCACTTCTTCTACTTCTTCTTCTTCTTCTTCTACTTCTTCCTTCTTCTTCTTCAACTTCTTCTTCTATTTCTTATTCTCCTTCTTCCTCTTCTTCTTCTACTTCTTCTACAACATCTTCTCCTTCTTCTTGTTCTCCTCCTCCTCCTTCTTTTTCTTTTTCTTCTTCTTCTTCTTCTTCTTATCCTTATCCTTCTTCTTCTTCTTCTACTACTACTACCTCAACAACTTCTCCTTCTTCTTCTTCCTCTTGTTTTTCTCTTCTTTTTCTTCTTGTTCTTCTTTTTCTTCTTCACCCACATTTTCACCTTCTTCTTCTCCTTCTTCTCCTTCTTCTCCTCCTTTTTCTCCTTCTTCTTCATTCGTCTTCTTCTCTTTTTTTATTCTTCTTTTTCTTAATCTTCTTTTTCTTCTTCTTTTTCTCCTTCTTCTACTTCTTCTTCCTCTTCTTCTTCTCCATCTCCTTCTCCTACATTTCCTTTTCTTCTGCTTTATGCTTTCCTTCTCCTTCTTTTTCTTCTTCTTCTTCTCATTCTTCTTCTTCTCGCATTCCTTCTTCTACTTCTTATTCTTTTTTTCATCATCATCTTCTTATTCTACTTCTCCTCCTCTTTCTCCTTCATCTTCTTCTTCCCATTCGTCTTCTTCTTCAATTTCATCTTCTTCTTCTTCTGCATCCTCTTCTTCATGTTCTCCTTCATCCTCATCATCTTCTTCCTAATCATCATCTTCTTCTTCTTCTTCTTCTACTTCTTCTATTTCTTCTCCTTCTCCTAATTCTTTTTCTACCTCTTCTACTTTTTTTTCATCAACTTTTTCTTCTTCTTCCTTTTCTTTTTTTCTTTTTCTTCTTCTTCTTCTTCTTCTCCTTCTTTTCTTCTTCTCCTTCTTTTTCTTCTTCTTCTTCTTCGCCTTGTCTCTTCTTTTTTTTCTTCTTCTTTTCTACATCTTCTTATTCTTCTTCTGCTACTTTTTCTTCTTCTTCTTTTTATTCTTCGTCTTCTTATTCTTCTTCTTCATATTCTCCTTCTCCTTCTCCTTCAAGGAGAAGAAGAAGAAGAAGAAGAAAAAGAAGTAGAAGTAGTAGTAGCTGTAGAACAAGAAGAAGAATAAGAAGAAGAAGAAGTGAAAGAAAAACAAGAAGAGAAGAAGAAGAAGAAGAAAGAGAAGAGGTAGAAGAAATAGAAGGAGAAGACGAAGATGAAGAAGTAGAAGAAGAAGAAGAGGAAGAAGAAGAAGTAGAAGAAGGAGAAGAAGAAGAAGAAGAAGGTGGAGGAGAAGAAGAGGAAGATGAAGAAGAAGAAAAAGAAAAAGAGCAAAAGGAAGAAGAAAAAGAAGACGAAGAAGAAGTAGAAGAAGAAGAAGACAAAGAAAATGAAGAAGAAGTACAAGAAGATGAAGAAGAACAAGAAGAGGTAGTAGTAGTATAAGAAAAAGAAAAAGAAGAAGTAGAAGAAGAAGAATTATAAGATGAAGAAGTAGAGAAGAAGAAGAAGAAGATGAAGAAGAAGAAGAAGAAGAAGAAGAAGAAGAAGAAGAAGGAGCAGAAGAAGAAGTAGAAGAAGAAGAAGAAGAAGAAGAAGAAGAAGAAGAACAAAAAGTAGATGAAGAAGAAGAAGAAGAAGATGATGATGATGATGATGATAAAGAAAAATAAGAAGTAGACAGAGAAGAAGTAGAACTACAAGAAGAAAAAGTAGTAGAAGAAGATGATGATGAAAAAGAAGTAGAAGAAGAAGAAGAAGAAGGAGAAAAAGTAGCATTAGTAGAAGAAGAATAAGACGAAGAAGAAGAAGGAAAAATAGTAGTAGTCATTGAAGAAGAAATTGAAGAAGAAGAAGTAATAGTAGTAGAAGAAGAAGAGGAAGAAGCAGAGGAAGAAGAAGAGGAGGAAGAAGAAGAAGAAGAGAGGAAGATCAAGAAGAAGAAGAAAAAGTGGAAGAAGAAGAAGAAGAAGAAGAGGAAGAAGAAGAAGTAGAAGAAGCAGAAGGAGAAGAAGTAGAAGAAGTAGAAGAAGAAGAAGAAGTAGTAGTTGAAGAAGAAGAGGTAGAATTGAAAGAAGACCAAGAAGAGGAAGAAGAAGAAGAAGAAGGAGAAGGAGAAGAAGAAGATGAAGAAGGAGAAGAAGAAGCAAAAGAACAAAAAGAAGAAGAAGAAGGAGAAGAAGAAGAAGAAGAAGAAGAAGAAGAAGAACAAGCAGAAGTAGCAGAAGTAGTAGTAGTAGTAGAAGAAGAAGAAGAAGAAGAAGAAGAAGAAGAAGAAGAAGAACAAGATGAAGTGGACGAAGAAGAAGATGAAGAAGAATTTGAAGAAGAAGAAGTAGGAGGAGAAGAAGAAGTAGAAGAAGTAGTAGAAGAAGAAGAATAATAATAAGGAGAAGAAGGCAAAGAAGAAGTAGAAGAAGAAGAACGAGCAGTAGTAGTAGTAGTAGAAGAGGAAAATGAAGAAGTAGAAGAAAAAGAAGAAGTAGAAGTAGTAGTAGTATTAGTAGAAGAAGAAGAAGAAGAGGAAAAGGAAGAAAAAGAGAAGAAGAAGAAGAAGAGGAAGAAGAAGAAGTGGAGGATAAAGAAAAAAAAGAAGATGACGAAGAAGGAGAAGAAGTAGAAGTAGAACAAGAAGAAGAAGAATAAGAAGAAGAAAAAGAAGAAGAAGAACAAGAAGTAGATGAAGAAGAAGAAGAATATGAAGAAGTAGAAGAAGAAGAAAAAGAAGAAGAAGAAGGAGAAGAAGAAAAAGAAGAAGAAGAAGATGGAAAAGAAGAAGTAGAAAAGCAAGAAGACTAAGAAGAAGAAGAAGAAGAAAATGAAGGGGAAGAAGAAGATGAAGATGGAGAAGAAAAAGAAGAAGGGGTAGAGGGAGGAAAAGAAGAAGAAGAAGGAGATGAAGAAGAAGAAGAAGTAGTAGTAGTAATAGAAGTAGAAGAAAAAGAGGAAGAAGAAGAAGAAGAAGAAGTAGAAAAACAACACGAAGAAGAAGAAGAAGAAGAAGAAGATGAAGAAGAAAAAGAAGAAGAAGAAAAAGATGCAGAAGGAGAATCAGAAGAAAAAGAATAGGTAGGTGAAGAAGTTCAAGAAGACGAAGAAGAAGAAGAAGAAGAAGAAGAAGAAGAAGAAGATGAAGAAGAAGAAAATAACGAAGTTGAAGAAGAAGAGGATGAAAAAGAAGAAGAAGAAGAAGAAGATGGAGAAGAAGTAGAAGAAGAACAAGAAGAGGAAGCAGAGAAAGAAGTAGTAGAAATAGTAGTAGTTGTAGAAGTAGAAGGAGGAAAGGAAGAAGAAGAAGAATAAGAAGAAGAAGAAGCAAAAGAAGAACAAGAAGAGAAGAAGAAGAAGAAGTAAGACAAGAGGAAGAAGAAGAAGCTGAAGGAGAAGAAGAAGAAGAAGAAGAAGGAGAAGAAGAAAAAGAAGAAAGCGAAGAAGAAGAAGAAGAAGAAGAAGAAGAAGAAGAACTAGAAGAAGAAGAAGAAGGAGAAGAAGAAGAAGAAGAAGAAGAACGAGAAGAAGAAGATAATGAAGAATAAAAAGAAGAAGAAGAAAAAGAAGAAGAAGAAGAAGTTGAAGAAGAAGTAGAAGAAGAAGAAGGAGAAGGAGAAGAAGAAGAAGAAGAAGGAGAAGAGGAAGAAGAAGAAGAAGAAGATGACTATGATGATGAAAAAGAAAAAGAAGAAGAAGAATAATAAGAAGAATAAGAAGAACAAGAAAAAGATAAAAAAGAAGAAGAAGAAGAAGTATAATAAGAGGTAGTAGTAGTATAACAAGAAGAAAAAGAAGAAGAAGAAGTAGAAGAAGAATAATAAGATGAAGAAGTAGAGAAAAAGAAGAAGAAGATGAAGAAGATGAAGAAGAAGAAGAAGAAGAAGGAGAAGAAGAAG